>JAMJFZ010001089.1:12375000-12765000 GCA_026225945.1 Cricetomys ansorgei
AGACTACACCAAATGTCGTTACTGTATTTTTATCTTTTGCAGTGGTATTATGTGTGGGTATGCTCATGCATGAATACCTTGGCACACACTCAGAGGTCAGAGGGATCCTTGGGGATCAGTCTTCGCCTTCCACCCAACTTGAGGCATGGTCTGTTATAGCTTGCTGCCGTGTGCCCCAGGCTAGCTGGCTCACGACCTTCCAGGGGTTGCCCTGTCTCTAGCTCCCATGTCACCGTAGGAGTTCTGGGATTACAGAAACGTGCCACCCTGTGCAGCTTTCCATGGACCCTAAGGATCTGAACTCGGGTCCTTATGCTTGCTTCCCCACTTAACCTCCTCTCCAGCTTGTACCGTTATTTTACATGCTACTAGGAAAGAGTAAGCGCTGCTGGCTCTTATGTCACACACACTGAGGTATTCTGGATTAAAAGCTGCATCTCGTTTCAGAGTTGATAAAACAATAAACAGTGTGTGTGTGTGTGTTGTTAAGACAGGGTTTCATGTAGCTCAGGCTACCCTCTCACTCACTGCACAGCTGAGAATGGCCTTGAATTCATGATCCTCCTGCCTCTGCCTCCAGAGAACTGGAATTACAGGCACGCACTACCACCACTCGAAGTTTACAATATGCTTAAAACATGGAGTGGGAGCCATTGTCAGCCGGGTAGGAGAACTGATGGTCTTAAGATACCTTCTTTTTTTTTCCTTTTCTATTTTTTTTTTTTTTTTTTTTTTTGAGGCAGAGTCTCATGTTGCGTAGGCTGACCTTGACTCCTCTATGTAGCTTAGACTGGCCTTGAATCTTTTTACCTGACTGATCTTTTTACCTCCAGTTTTTGTTTTTGTTTTTTTGAGACAGGGTTTCTCTGTCATAACTCTGGCTGTCCTGAAACTCACTCTGTAGACCAGGCTGGCCTCAAACTCAACCGAGATCTGCCTGCCTCTGCCTCCCGAGTGCTGGGATTAAAGGCGTGTGGCACTCCAGTCCGGCGTACCTCCAGTTCTTAAGGGTGGGATTACAGGCGTTCACCACCACACCTGACTCTCCTCTTGACAAAGCCATGAAGCCTCATTCACGGAGGCACCGCCCTGATAGTGGAAAGTCTAACCTAAAAGACCATTCACAAAGCCCCTATTTTAAGTAAGATTGCTTAAAATTTCTACTCTCTTTAAGATTTTAATTTGAATGTAATTTATTTTTTGTGTGAGTATATATGCGCTTTTGTGCATGTGTGTGTATGTACATATGTACCTGTGTGTATGTGCATGTGGAGGTCAGTGTTGGATTTCTTCCTTGATCACTCTCCGTATTATTATTTTTTGAACCAAGGTCTCTCACAGATGCCGATGCTTACTGATCCAGCAAGCCCCAGGGATCCTCCTGTCTGGTCCACATTCTGGTGTTATAGCTTTGTGCTGGCAGTGCCTGGCTTTTACAAGACTGCTGAGGGTCTGAACTCAGGGTCACGCTGAGCATCTTCCTACCCGAGCCATCTCCACAGCCTCGGATTTCTGCTCTCTCAGTACCACAGGACGTTGGATTAACCTCCCACATGAGTGTGTGTGCCGTACCCACAAAGCGTCATCTGCAACCATCCTACCATGGGGGAAGTCCCAGTCCTGCCTCCCCTCAGCTGCAGGAGCTCCGACCCTGACAGCACTGCTCAGGATGTAATCACATCCCATCATTTATGGGTCACCATGGTTTTCAGCGGCGAACTAGTCACCCTTCGATTACTAAATATTGTTCTTTTCTTTAGGTAAATTATGGATTCTCCACACTGCTCTATCCTCTATGACCTGGAGAGGAGAACATGACAATATAAGGGCTTGCAGTGTTGAGTTTTAAGTATAAAGAAAAATTCATGAACGCTCTTAGGCAGATGGATGAGAGACCAGTAAAGCTGAACGGAGAGAAGGAACAAGCGGAAAGAGACTTGACTCGTGGAACCAGAGGATGCTGGTGAGATTGGTTCACAAGCACAGGAGGGGCGCCCAGTTGGTTGGCTCAGTGGGTAAAGGCGCTTGCTGCTGGAGTTTGATCCCCATGACCCACAGAGTGGCGAGAACTCATTCCTGCAAGTCGTCCTCTGACCTTCACATATATGCATGGTGATATGCACCCCTCCCCCAACGATAAGTAAAAGTTAAAAAAAATAAAGCACAACGTTAAAGGGGTGTGTGTGTCAGACTTGTTCCAGAGTGAGGGAAGTCGCAACTCGAGGTGGATGGTTAGGGTTAGAAGGTACCTGGTCTTCTTCATCCCCTTACGCCCTTGACTGGATGCTATCTCCTTTTCCTCAGTGGCCCAAGGCTCTTGGTAGGCATATCTTCTCAGTAGGACAGCTCTTTAGCCACAGAAAGACATTTGGCAGTCTGAGGAGAAGGATATAGCAATGCTGGCAAGTGTGGGGAAGAAGAGTGTCCAAATTAGGATGCCATCTTTGCCCCTCATCTGTTAAGATCTTGAAGTGATTTTTGTAATTTGTCATCTTCTGGGAGGGTTAATTTTAACCATCAGATTGACAGGATCTAGGACACCCAGAGACCAATCTCTGGGTACATCTCTGAAGGATTTTCTAGATTGGGTTTATTAAGGCAGAAAGACTCAATCTGAATGAGGATGGCTCTATCCCATAATCTGGGATCTCAGACTTGAAACAAGGGGAAAGGGCAGCTGACAGCCAGCACCCAATCGCCCTCTGCTTTCTGACTGTGGCTCTGTGTGACTGGCTACCCCAGGCTCCCGATGTCATGACTTCCTTGTGATGGAGTGTGACCTCAAGGTGTGAGCTATAACAAACCCTCCCTTCCCCGAGTTGCTGTTGTGTGGCCTTTTGTCCCAGCAACGGGCAAACTTACGAACACAACTTTCTTAAAGACATTAGGTGCTTGCCTGGGCATTTGGCTCTTAGCAAGGTATCACAAAGGTGAGCATCTCAAAGGCACTAGTTTAGCAAAGTCATCCAGCAAACTCTGGTCCATGGGGGTCCAGTACCCATAACCCAGGCTTATTTCTTTTCAAACCTTTGGCCTGGTTCATGCTAAGAAAGCACTCTACTTCATCTCCAGTGAGGCTTACTTCCTGCCAACACCACACTACTTTTCAATAGAGCACACCACCACCATCTACTTCTAAAAACTTCATGCTTCCAATACTTAATACTCAGGTACTTTCAGTACCTAAAGAGATTTCGTCAAGATTTCATATACTTTTAATGTTGACACAGATAATACATATTTAGAGGAAAAGCGTTTTGAAGCTAGCAATAAGCAAACAGAAGTAAAAAGTCTATCCATCACCCTATGGGCCATGAAAAAACAATCTCCCTTTACCACAGAATATTTTTGAAAGAATATCTGATTACATGCTTATCTGGAAATACTTAGATGTGAGGACTGGTGGGTCAGGGCCCAGCATTCCAAAATATAAGCTTTAGGCTTTCTCGGGTGGGATTTGAGGTTTGAGTTCTTCCCCAGTGAACAATTGGACTAAAGGATCACGTTTAATTACCACAGAGTCCCTCTCTGTTTGTACATCACTGTAGACCTAATTGTAGGCTGGCATCCCCGCCATGGCCTAAGTGGTCATTAGCTTGCTGATAATGGACTGTTCTCGTCAACAAGGCCTCATTAACCATTGTTCTTTTCAACTAAACCGTTTAAGGATTTGAACTTGTGATTGAGGACGCCCTGGGCTCATAGTGATAACGGGACTTGAACGTGGAGGTTTCATGGTCAGAAGCAGGTATCCAGGCCAGAAAGGAGGGTACCAAAGAATGGCCTGGACCCGGGATGCAGGGTTAGGAAGGTGATGTGTGAGGAGAACCATCATCCAGAAAGCTAGCACTCTTATGGCCTGAGATCTGGTCCCAGCCCTGCAGCTCTGGAGTCTTGTGACTTTGGGCTACTTTATTCTCTGTCTTCTCTTCCTGTCCCTTTCGTTTCACCTGGAAAGAGAATGGTTTAGAGATAGAACTTTTTGCAGATAAAAATAATTTTGGTTGGGCGTGGTGGCACAGGGCTGTAATCCCAGTACCTTCTCTAGGTGAGGAGGCAGGAGCAGGGGCAGGAAGATCAGCGGTTCAAGGCTACCTGAAACCCTGACTCGGAAAACAAAACAAAGTAATAACCTGGTATGCGGCTTGTGATTTTGTTTTTTTTGTCCCAGTGATGTTATCTTCTTAGGTTGTACACTAGAGGGCAGTGGTACATCATCCTTACAAACCGCTGGCACTCAGCTGAAAGTCATAGGCGTTTGCCTTCCGGGCTTCCTGTATTCATCATAAAATAAAGGAAGCGGTCCTGCAGGATCCTGGTTGATATTCATAGCACCCCTTTCCAGTTGGAAGTCTAACTTTACTAGTAGCTTTCCCCCTTACTTTGTCTAGTTACTAGAAAATTCTTTCTTTAGTTAAGAAAAACCCGATTCCCTGCAAGAGCGTAAACCGGTTGGGATGCATCCATGGCTCCCATAGCCCTGCAAAAAACAACCAACTAAAACCAAAACAACCTGTATCGCCTCTTTCTCACACTGGAACTTATCGTATTTTATAGGGTAGGAGGGTGGCTGCAAGATGGAGACTAGTCTGGGCTACTAATGATGTCCAGCTGGTTTTGTGTATACAGTGAAACTCTGTCTCCAAAGACTCAACCCAAACCATGGTCGAGAGTAGAGAACTATGTCACCGTATAACACACACCATGTGCATGTTAAGTGGTCCCATTTTTTTTTTTTCGTGACTGCACCAGGGTAACAAGGTCCCCTGGGCATATTCTTCATATGTAGCGTGCTTTCTAAGTTATAACACGTAGGATTTAGCGGTGTTATACGTGAACAGGGCAAGAGGCAGGGAGATTGTACACCCTGTCCTTTGTGCTTGATTATTACTATTGTTGTTTTTGACACTGACATTGTTTAAGGGTACATTAATATTTTACAACAGGGTGGGCTTCTTTCAAGCTTAAGGTTAACAATATCCTTAGTCCCTTATCATTTTTACCTTAACGCTTATGAAATATGAAAAGACGGCAAAGCGATCCCGGTGTGTTTCTGATAGAAACGGGGTGGATCATGACCCCTGAGGAGACCTTCTGTGCTGGCTGGTTTTTGTCAATTTGACGCAATCTAAGGTCATCCGGGAAGAGGGAACTTTACTTGAGAAAATGCCTTCAATTAGATTGGCCTGTAGGCAAGCCTGGGGGGGGCATTTCCTTGATTAATGATTGATGTGGGAAAGCCCCGCCCATCACCTCTCGTGGTGCCACCCCTTGGCACGAGCTCCTGGGTTGTCTAAGAAAGCGGGCTGAACAAGCCATGGACGTCAAGCCATCCCTTCACGTTCTCTGCTTTATTTCCTGCCTCCAGGTTCCTGCTCTGTTTGAGTTCCTGTCCTGACTTTCTCTCAATAACGGACTGTGATGTGAATCTCACCGGTAGAAAACGAACTGGGACAGAAGTCTGTATCAGGATCAGGAGCTATGGCTGTGACAGACTTGATCACGTTTTTGGGGAGGACTATCGAGTGAATTTGGAACTTCGGGCTGCAGAAGCCGCTGAGTGCTTAGAACGCAATGGGCTGCCCTGTGGGGAGCCTTGAAGAAAATGTTGAGAGCAGCGCAGATGACGAGGCCTGGCTTGTGGAGGTTCAGAGGGAAGTTGGCGAGTCTTTCAGAGATCACGCCGAGGCTGTTCGCGTGACGTATTTGAATTAAGGATCTGCAGTTTCTGGCCGGCTGGGGCTGAAGAATCAGCCGAGATTGATGATGAGACGAGCATCACCCAGGTGAAATCTTTCGGGAAGTGTTTCCTTAAGGCAGTGGTTCTCAACCTGTGGGTGGAGACGGTTGGAAAACACGTATTTCTGATGGTCTGAGGAACTGGGACACCGCTCAGTAACAAAATCATAGTTATGAAGTAGTAATGAAAATAATTTTATAGTTGGGGTAGAGGGGATGTCACCACAACGTGAGGTTGAGAACCGCACTGCCGTAAGGTCAGCACAAAGCTAGAGTTTCAACTCGGTGTAAGAGTGTCCCCGGTGGTTTTGAAGGCATGAAGGGGTCACAGAGATCAATTGAAACTTGGCGCTAGGACAGACCAGGAGAGGCCATTGGTGAAGGTGCACCAAGGATTGAAAGGGTAATGGAGAGCAGCTGAGGCTTGGCACCATGTGGCAGGGGTGGAGCCCAGAATATTGCATCCCAAGTCTCAGGTGCTAGGGTCATTGGAATTGCAAGATTCAGCGTTTTCTTTGCCGGATTTGATTCTGCTTTGATGTGAGTATTCATTGCTGTGTCCTCCTCTGTTCCCTTTTGGAATAAGATCATCTACTTTGATAATATGTTGAATGTATGCGACTGGTTTTCGATATTCATATAAACTTACACTTAAGAGATATGAGACTTTTTAACCATTTGGGCTTTCAAGGATTTGGGGAACATTTAAATGTGGATTGTGTTTTATGTTATGTAGTAACCATGGCTATGGTTTAATAGTGATCTCTTTGTGTGACAGGTTCACAACTGGTCAATTGTGCTGGTTAGTGTTTTTTTTGTCAACTTGACACCAAGCTAGGGTCATCTGGAAATAGGGAACTTCAGCTGAGAAAAAGCTTTCGTAAGATTGGCATTAGGCTAGTCTGTGTGGACATTTCTTGATTAGTGATTGACGTGGGAGGGCCCAGCCCACTGTGGGCGGTGTCATCCCTGGGCAGATGGGTGTTGGGAACTGAACTGGAGTCCTCTGGAGCCGGAGCCAGGTCTCTTAACCACTGAGCGGTCTCTCCAGCCCTTTATTTACAGTTTCTTTCCTGACATTCTGAGTTTCAAATTCCCATTTTCAAACTTCTGCAGGAAATGGTCACTGCGTTGTCCTGAGCAGGTACAACTTGAGGAGGCTTTCACCAACCAAATCATTATTTCCAGAGACAGTTCTGAGAAGGTTGTTCAGTAAAACAGCAGTCCTGGGTGCTCATCTCTTCCCTGGATTCAGAGTCAAGAAAGGATGAGTTTTTCCTAAGTCATTGATTTATCTTGGGGACCTTGTCATGATCACAAGTAAGCTTTAAGATGAATGATGGCCACCTATGGCTCACCTTTGGCTGGCTTCATCTTATTTTTCTACCCTTATTTTTCTCGGACCTTATTATTGTCCCTCCCTCCCTCTTTCCCTCCCTTTCTCCTTTCCTCTCTTCCTCTCCCTCCCTCCGTTCCTCATTTCTTCTCTATGTCATTATTTTACCTTACTGTATGCTTGCACTTTAGAGGTTTCTACAAATCCTTGCTCTCCGTAGTCTGAGGTATATGTAACTAAACGCTGCAGGAGGCTCCACTGTGTTTTTCCACCATGTCGCCTCTGGCTTTGCTTACTTGTTTCTTTGCTACAGTCATCTTTAAATTGCCCACCTCTGAGGCTAAAGCATGGGTTATTTTAAATCCTCTCTTCTCGATCGTCCCCTGTATGTAGTTAGTCCTTACAAGTTGCTCAGCTTTGCTTCCGTTTAAGAATCCTTACATGCCAGGTGGTGGTGGCGCACGCCTTTAATCCCAGTACTCGGGAGGCAGAGGCAGGTGGATCTCTGTGAGTTCAAGGCCAGCCTGGTCTACAGAGTGAGTTTCAGGATAGACAGACTTATAACAGAGAAGTCCTGTCTTGAAAACTGAAACAAACAAACAAACAAACAACAAAGCAAGACCCCTTCTACCCTGGAAGGGAAAGGTGGTGGTGTACGGAGAATTAATTGGTCAGCTATCTGGAAAACCTGGGGACAGAATTGGAAACGAGCTGAAAATCCCTATTCCCCACATCGTTGATCTTTTGATAAAATCGGCCGCTTCTCTCTCCAGCTTGTCCCATCCCTTACTTTAATATGATCACCTGGATGAACTGTTTGTTTCCAGTCACCATGGTGATTAAAATGATTAAACAATCGATTTCCTTGTCTTGAGAGCAGTGAGTCAGCATTTCCCGGAGGGCACGGTAAAGCAGCCCTTGTGGAGTCCTGCACCCATTCCAGAGTTTCTGATTCCTGAAGTCTGGGGTGGAGGGGTTGAGAAGGTTCGAGGCTGAGGTCAACCCAGGTGCTGCTGCTGCCGCCTCTGGGCTGGAAACCACATGAGGACAACCGCTCTTGACTGTTCCTTCCTCTCACCCATGCCTTGCTCCCAGGGTATAGTTTCTTCAGGATATTCCTCTCCAAAGTCTCCACGGGACCTTCCTTATCTTTAGAACACGGGTTTGTAGTCAAAGGGGTTGCCTGGAACTGTGAGTAATCAGAAGGTGATTTGTCTTTTTTTTCCAATTCATCTCATTGTTTTTCCCAGTCCTGTCACTCTCTTCTCTTCCTCGTATATACTTACTGGTGATCAACGCACTGTCCAGGGCAGAACCCAGCAGACAAAAGCATCAGTTCCCAGCTGTCGAGAGAGCCAGCCTTCTTCTCTTACAGCGAGGACAACCTTTCCTCATGAGCACTCTTGCTTTCCTCTCTTCTACGGAATTTAACCAGCTACAAGAAGCACAGACCCCAGGCTCTATGGCGTATGTTTCAGGAGGAAAGTCATTTTTATTCTTTTTTTTTTTTTCTAAATTCTCAGTTTATTTTTATTGTGAAAAATTAACCACAATTCAGCGTATTGCATATTCTCACATGCTTTGGTTACGTGGACTCTGTTATTTTCTACTTTCTTTAAAAAAAATAATTTTGGAAAAAATTTGGAAAAACAGTAAGAAATTATAATTTGGGATGTGGGTATCTCTGATGCTTTTGCCTGCTTTTGGGACCCTTTTCTTCCTAGGGGGTTGTCCCATTCAGCCTCGATATGGGGGTTCCTTGACTTATTGTATCTTGTTTTTGATTGACATCTCTTGGAGGCCTGGTCTTTTCTGAAGTCATCTTTAAAAACTTTGGTTTTAAAGATTTCTGTTTTTTGGGTCGTGTTCATGTGAGTGCAGGTGCCTGAGGAGGCCAGAAGGGGGCGCCTTATCATCCGGAGCTAGAGTTATGGGTGTGGACTGCTTACCATGAGTGATGGGAACAGCCCAGGTTGTGTACATGTACTGCTTGCTAACCATGGAGACATCTCTCCAGCCCATGTGGAAAGTTAGCTTTAAATCCATTAAGTAGCTGCTTCTAGTGATTTGTGAGGGTTAGGATCACTTGTGGAAATTATCTGAGATCGCATTCTTTTGGTAAAAAAAAAAATCACAACATCGCTCACTTTCATGAATACAAATGAAATATTTCACAAAACGTAAACAACGAAGACACAAAGATCCCAAATTATCCCGTCAGATGAGATTTCAACAGAATTGTGCTTTTGTCTCATCTCAGTTATTACCAAGGTTTATTAGTTAGGTATCATGACTAGTGAATTGGCCAAATTATATAGATGGTTATCTGTCATTGAAGTTCATCATAAATGTGACAATTTTCAGATGGCCAAATGTTCTATTTTATATAGAAAAATGAATGATTAATAAAGTGATCCACAGGTCCCTACTTTTTGGCATATCAACACAGGGATTTTACATCCAATATGCTTAGGAAATTCTAGATAGAAATATGTTGAATCTTATTGAACTGTAGGACTCCCTAGAGACATATTGTTATGGTTTAGGAATCTTTAAAAGGTGATATGTACTACATGGCCATTTTTAAAGTTCTTTTAAGTATTTCATTTTATAGATAACATCACAGTAATTCCACTCTGGGAAGTACAGCTTAAAATGTATGTGTGCATGTGTGTGGTGCCTGCATATTAGCATTCAACATTGCAGAGATCTGCAGGAACTGCAAGCATACTGAGCACTAGATGTGCATGTACATTCTACCTCACAGCGGTAGAAGGTAAAGCTAGAGTTGACAACACCAAGGGCACACTTTCGGATTTCGTTTGCAATTTTGCCATCACTAGGCAGTTGAGGATAGGCCAGGGATGTTGCCGGACAAAAGACCCAGCTAGTTACTTCCTTTGGCTGCTCTTAGCTCTTTTTGCCAATACAGGATTCTATAGAACCTCATGGCTTTAGTTTGATGCAGACCCTTGACACAGAGTTCCAGGACAACATTCCCATTTACAATTTCTTCTGGAATACATTGTGTTTGGATCTGTTGACAGCAATTTAAAGCTTTTCGATTACTAGCTGTTTTGAGAACCAGCATCACATAGGAGCAGTAAGAGTTCTCTGCTCTTCCTCCTGCTTTCTCTCCTCCTCCTCCTCCTCCTTTTTTCTTCTTCTTCTTCTTCTTCTTCTTCTTCTTCTTCTTCTTCTTCTTCTTCTTCTTCTTCTTCTTCTTCTTCTTCTTCTTCTTCTTCTTCTTCTTCTTCTTCTTCTTCTTCTTTCTTCTTCCTCTTCCTCTTCTTCTTCTTCTTCTCCTCTTCCTCCTCCTCCCTTATTCCTTTTTCTCTGTCTTCTCCTTCCTCCTCCTCCTTTTCTTCTTCCTCTTTCTCCTCTTCTTCTTCCTCTTTATTCTTTCTTTTTCTTCTTGTAAATTGAGACAAAGTCTTACTGCATAGCTCTGACTGGCTGGGAACTTGGTATGTAGAGCAAGCTGGTTTCAAACTCACAGAGATCCATCTGCCTCTGCCTCTGCCTCTTTAGTGATGGTTTTAAAGGAATGCCTCACATGCCTGGCCCCTGGTACTGGTCTTGAATTCCTTTGTGGAGGTAGGAGATTTTTCTGTAGGTTGAAATCGTGACAAGTCTTTTCCCTGTATGTTTTCTGTATCATTCCACTTCTTTTCTGATTATCAGTGAGTAGAGTCTTTGTATACTCTGTGACGTTTTTGTTGGTGTGTGGGTAAAGGGTCTCTATCATCAGGCATTGATGGAATTGGAATTGGAAAGGTTTTCTGCATCTCATAAAGTCAGCAATTCTCATTTGCAAGTTCTCAGAATCATCTCAGATGGTACTTGTTTTTAGTTTAGTCCTGGGAAATTTGTTTTACTGTCCTGTTTAAGTAAAAAGCAACGTAGGGAAATAGTTTTGACCCATTTGCTTTCTGAGTAACCACAAATGAGTAACCTTAATTTGAAAATCCAAAATCTGAAGTGCTCCAGAATCCAAAAATCTTTTGAACACCTACATGATGGCATAAGTAGAAAATCTCACACTTGACCTCATGTGACCGGTCACTGTCAAAAGACAGGTGCACTAGAAGTATTGGGCGAAGCTATCTCCAGGTGGATGTGTAAAGTGTTGATGAAACAGAAGTGAATTTTCTTTCATAAATGAAGGTATGATATCATGTATATCTAAATATTGCAAAATCCGCAAAAATAAAAAAATCTAGAGCACTTCTAGTCTCAAACATCCCAGATAATGAATACTTAGCTTGTGTTATCCCTCTCTGAGAAAGAGATAACTCTTTCTCTTTCAGAAAATTGATGCACAGTTTTGTGGTGTCTTTCCAATCTTGATTTTGTGTTTGACCTGGCTCAACAGTCTGCATTCTTCAAGACCCCAAAGACTACTAGGATGGAGCCAGCTTCTGATCACGGGGCTGAAGAGCACTTACGTCTTACTGTCCTGTCTTCTGACTTAGACACAGAAGTCTTTGAATTTATGTTCTAATTGACCCATCTAGTATTGAGCTTGGCCGTCTTGCTGAGTGATTTTTTTGAAGCCATAGGCACAAGATGTCTTGAGTAGCCACTTTCATAGGATTTGATTCAAAGTGACCAACTATCCTTGGGCCCTACAGCTATGAAGTTGTGCAGCCCTTGCTAGCATTGTGGAATTTCAGATTGCCCCAAGCGGGGCTTCAAAAAGTCAAGCAGATTCTTATTTTCATTCCAGAGTTCTGTAAGAGGCAGATATCTGTTTAATGTGCACACATACTGAGACCACATGCACCATACTAAGATTCTCAACTTGCCGGCTGTTTGTCTTTGCTTTGGGGTGCTCAGTCTTTCAACCCAACAATTAATCCTGAAGTTGATCTGCCTCTTGACGTACTTGTCAGTAGCGATAAGATAACGGATGGACATCTATCTGAAGATATTTCTTTTTAAAACAAGAAACAAAAGTGAGCTTGTTGAAGTACAGAGTCAGCGATACCTTCATGAGGTATGGTATGAGGAGACTCAGATGCCTGTGCAATAGATAACTCTCTCCATTGAAGAAGGAGAGGTATTACCTGCCAATGCCCAGGACCTCACTCCTGTTGTGGTAGTAAAGAAGGTAGAGGAAATCGTGTAGAAAAACCTCACCTGGGGACCCGGGAAGCTCTTTTCCTACATGGGACTCTAAGAGAAGGAGATGGTTAAACTCTATTTCTATAGCTTCCCTAAGGCACACCTCTGGGAGGAGTCTTTGCATTCTGCCTGCAGGTGTTGGGCTTTGGCTGTTCTTGTTGCATCTTTACTAGAAAGTACCATGTTGGTCTTGCTTTGTTTCCTTGCAGAGTCCCTCCTGATGGTTCTGCACGTGATGCTGCTCCGGGCGCTTCCTGAGTGTGATGGTTAACCTCAATTGTCAACTTGATGGGACTTAGGAGGGCCTTGGAAATGGAAGTTCTGGTCGTATCTGTAAGAGATTGTCCAGATCAAGTTAAGTGAGGTGGAAAGACCTGTCCTAAATGTAGGCAGTATCAGGTCACGGGCTAGGGTCCCCAACTGAGTAAAAAGGGGAACGTGACCCACGCACCAGCATTCATTTCTCTTTCCTTCTTGAATGTAAATGCATTGCCACTGTCTCACTGCCGTCCAGCCTTCCCTGTCACAAGGGACTGTGTCCCCTGGAACTGTGAGCGTAAACAAACTCTTCCCTCCTTCAGTTGTTGCCAGGCGTTTCGTCACAACAATGCGATGAATACTGAATACCGGTGAGCAAGTTGAATTCCCCGGAGAGAAATAGCTGTTGTCATGGGAAGACATTTGCCACCCTGTTGGGACAGGTGAAGTTCCCAAAGCCCAAATCTGCCGAGAGAGGTATGAAACGCTCTCTCTAGGTTGGTTCTAATTGCCCATCTAGATATTTCTTTCTGCTGATGTCACATGGTATGGAAACTCTCTTCTCATGACTGAAGTAAAAAAAAAAAAAAATCCTGAAGAAAACATCATTGGGGGAAAAAAGGAGGGTGGGTGGAGGGGGGTGGGATGGGAGGAATGTCCCTGGCCAGGAGGCCGGAGGTGCCCCAGGAAGCTGCTTCCTCTGAATAGTTAAATGGCTGCCTCTCAACTTGCACAATGTCACATTGAATTTGAAACAGGGAACTTTTTATATTTTTCCCCTGATTGTGCTGGCACCTGGCAGATGCCTATTTACCACAGGCATCAATACACATAGTAATCAAAGGAAATCAGAGGCACAGATTAGCAACAGCTGCGAGTCATTAGTGACAGACACGGGGAAGCACAATTCTGCACCCAACTTTGAAATAACCAATATGAGTATTTCAGAGCACGAGGGTTACCGCAGGGCACCCGCTAACATGAGAGCAGCCAAACAATGGCTGGGCTTGTCTCTCCAGAGAGCCCTCTTCACACAGGCAGCCCTGCACACTCTGTCATAAAGCAATCAATCACAACATATCAGTCCACTGAATGTTCACTCTTTGCACAGCACGTGTGCCAAGCTGACCTCCCAACCAGAGGTGGTCTGAACCGAGAAAGAAGCCCCTCGCTGGTGGAACACTCTGCCATTCCACGTCACGGTTTTATTGCTAGGAGTTTGAGATCGTGACTGATGCCTTAATTTTATCACTGGCCTGGCTGCAAAGGGGCATCTAGAGGGGGAAAAATAGGTCATCGCTCCTCATTGAATACCATTGTGTGTGTGTGTGTGTGTGTGTGTGTGTGATATGTGTCACTGCTCTGTTTGAAAATCAGCTGCAATTGATGACCATTCTCTTGGTAGTTACATATTTTTCCTTGGCAGCACTAACCTTAGCCTACTCCAAAAAAAAAAAAAAAAAAAGTTACTGCTCAATTTTTAGCTTTTTCCTAATCAATTCATTCAGTGCCTTGGTGGAATGCAAGTTGGTCATTTAAAAAATTTTCTAGCTGTTGCCTGATATGTCCCAAAACAAATTTAGCTGGCATGGGTTGCTATTTTAGACCATCTTGGAAATGCAGATTTACTGTACAACTGGGTAATGGCTTAGAAATAAACAGAAGCAGTGAGCTGCTGTCTGATGAGCAGGATGAGAAGAAATTTAGCTATATATATATATATATATATATATATATATATATATATATATATATATGGTGATAATTGGACCATTGGACTCTAGGATGTGCCTTAAATTGGCCCCTTCACACATGTGGTCTACTTGAAAGGAAAGTTGAATTGTTTAAAAAGAAAATTCTCTATACCTCCTTCCCTTCTTTAAAAAATATATATATTCTGAAGGTTTTTCTAAATATTCTTGCTGTAATAAGTAGTTAGTTTTGGAGATTAAGATAATCAGTGGGACGGTGTACACATTTAAATCCCAGCCCTCGAGAATCAGAGGCAGGTGGATCTCTGGGAGTTCGAGGCCAGCCTGGTCTACAGAGTGAGCTCTAGGACAGCCAGAGTTACAACAGGGAAACCCTGCTTTGAAAAAAACAAAAAAAAATAAGTGGGCAATTTTTGCCTTTTATCTTATATGGAGCCAAACCTTAAATATCAGTTCTTCAATAACAAGTAATAGACTCTTAGTTATTTATTTTTTTGCACTCTTAAAGTAAAGCTTCCAGGCCACAGAGATTCCAGGGACACCTAGCACCCTCTAAGCATGCTGGCACATGTTGTAATGGCCCCGCCTCTAACTCATGCAACTTCCTTTCTAAAGAGAGACTATTTCCTACCTACCAAAATGCCATAATTTCTAGGTTTAGGGAGATTTTACTTCTTACGACTATTTTATGGCGAATCAAAGGCATCGCATTCATAGTCATTTGCTGACCAGTTAGCCTGTATTTGCTGAGCGTCCACTGTGTCTCAGAGGGTACGCAGGGCGCGATCGACCCAGTGACGAAGTGAACAAGCGACTTTGTCACGGTATGCTCAGCCGACGGCGACGATTTGAGCAGATTGTATCCGAGGGCACAGTCTGACCGTAATTCTTCATTGCGTATGTCTTCCCTTCTGCTTTCAGTTTTCCTCCCCATTCTCTTTTCTTCCTCCTCTATGATCTATACATTATGGCCAGAACTTAGAGGGACAAGAATGGGAGTGTTTGTCACACAGGATTCAATTAAAATGTCTATTGATAATATGTATCACTTAGGATAAAGCTTCTATAACAAGAGGACCCAGGTCTTAGTTTTGAGTTTAGTTTTCCATTTGGGTTTTTTTTTTTTTTTTTTTTTTTGAGACACGGTTTCTCTGCTATAACTCTGGCTGTCCTGGAACTCACTCTGTAGACCAGGCTGGCCTCAAATTCACAGAGATCCGCCTGCCTCTGCCTCCCGATTGCTGGGATTAAAGACGTGTGCCACCAACCTCCCAGCTCTCTAGTTTTCGTTTTCAGAGGGCCCAGCAGATTCTTACTCCTTGGCCAGGCAATAGTCAGGCAGTGGGAGACTTTCTTCCACGTGGCGGCCCAAGGAGTCACAGCCAAGCGTCAGAATCCTCTGCTCCCAGTGTTGCAAAAGGAAGCAGAGGGTGAGAAACTACAGCCATTTCTTAAGCCACTGGGCTCTGCTTATGGATTGTGGATAAAGCTGCATCAGTGGCCTCACCTACATGAAAGCAAGCTTGTGAAAATGTCCACTAGGAAAGACACTTCAAGGTAGAAATCCTACACACCAGAGACGGGAAGACAGACTTGAGTTTAATGAGGGCGTGGTCGGTACCGTCCTAATTTCAAGAGACAAAAGATGGATAAATCTTCATCCCGGGGAGTGCTACTTGTCCCAGAGTACCCAGGGTACCACATGATACCAAAGTACCAGACAGAGTTAAGCGTGAGAGCAGATGTAGGACAAATGTCTCTTCTGGCGATGACTCAGTGGAAACACTGAGTAAAACACTGGATGGCTTTATTCAGCAGAGGAGGGAAGAGGGTGTCAGATCTGAGAAATGTGTAAAGCCAAGAAGATGTCCAGTGCCCACAGATACGAGGGTATTGCGTGTCACGTTCCAGAGGGACTTGCGGGCTGTGTGAGATCTAGACTGGGAACACGATACGACGCGTGGTCACCATACTTCTCCAATCAGACTCTTTTCTTGGATACTTGGCTATATACGTGGAAGGAGACTGACTTGTAAAACCCGAGACGTCACAGTGGGTTTTTAAGATAAAAAGGGTTTGTTTCCTAACAAGGCAGAGAATGTTCCTAGGAGCTGTTGTCATCATGCAGGAATGTGTAATCTTGCAAGAGTCTCATGAAAGTGCCCTTATTATTATTATTTTTTTTATTCAACTCCGAGGCTGACATTTTCATCCAAGTTTTTAGGCTTTTTCCCTTCCCATTAATACTTGTCATAGTAAATGAGGCCAGGGAGAGCCTCGCAGAAGAGCGAGAGGGAGACGGAGGTTGTTTGAGTTACCCGGAAGGGCTAACAGTGTCTCAGCTGTTACAGGTAGAGAAAGCAACTTGAGCGGGGAAGGGTTTCTTGGGTCTCACAGTGTGAAGATACAATTCACCATGGTGGGGAGAGAGGGTAGCAGAAATATGTGCAGAGGTCACATGTCCACAGTTGAGACAGAGACGGATGCCGAGGCTCCTTTGTGTTTTATACTTTCCAGGATTCCAGCCTGTGGGGCAGTGCCACCCAGGTTCAGTCTGATTCTTTCCATCTCAGTCAAACCCCTCTAGAAACATCCTCACACCCATGCCCAGAGATGTGTCGCCTAGGTGACCCTAAATCCAGTCACACTGACAATGTGGGCCACCACCCTGTGGAAGTCTAGCTGAGACCCATATGCTCTTTTCCACAGAGGCTTCAATAACAAACTCGATTACATATTAATCCGTAATAAAATGCTGCGGTGAAATCTGGAATAGAAAAGCTTAATGATCACAGCCAGGAAGCTGGCAGATTTCGACGCACCTGTTTCCTCATTGATATTTCTCCGTGGCCTTGTTAGTTTCTCAAACAAACATTTGCTTTCTTCTTTTTCTTAGATGATCTCAAGCTGGCTAGCAAAGGTGTCCACCCCTTAATATGCTCATTTTTATGTGAAGAGAGATTAGCACAACAGATTAAATGTATATGCTTTATTATTAACCTAAGAAATGCACAATGAACATCTCTTGAATACAGAGGCTCTGGGACTAGGATTGATGGGGAGACAGACGTATGAGCCAACTGGGGTTTCTCTCTGTACCCGACAAAGAAGGTGCCAATGTATCGAACAACGCTAACGCCGCAAAGATGTGAAAAGTTCCCGAGGAAGGCATGACAGGAAAGAAGAGAAAGGATTTAATACTGAAGGGCACAGGGAATTCTTGATGGAACAGGTTCCGCAGGTATTAGATATGATTTTTTCTGGGTTGGAAGAAATTGATCTAGAAAGGGAAGCTGGTTGGGAGTGGGGTAGATGGCTCGGTTGGTAAAGAGTTTGCTGCTTTGTGGAGCTGGAGATAGCAAAAACCCCAAGGCTTCCTGGGCAGCCAGGCTGGGTGAACTGGTGAACTCCAGGTTTGATGAGAGATCCTGCCTCAAAATGTAAGATGGAGAGCAGTGAAGAAGACACTCAGTGTTGACCTCAGAGCCTCACATGCTTGTACACATATACACACATGTACACATGAACACATGTATACACACACAAGGGAGGGAGGGATGACTGGTTAGAGCGGGAGGGAGGGGGAGAGAGAGAGAGAGAGAGATGATTGATACAAGCACAGGCGGGTATATTTGAGGGTTGGCAGTCAGGGTTGTATCCCTAGTGGAAGAGGAGAAGCGGGGAGAGAGAAGAGGTCTTAGGAATGTGCTCACTGAAGCTGAGTGTTGAATACATGGTTAGGGAGGTTGGATCTAAAAGAGGAAGAGCCAACTACTAAGCTTACCAGTAGAGAAAGGTTACAATCCTAGCTTGATTGGCAAGGATGCTGATGTTCAGAGAGTTTTCCAGAAATTGGCCAAATGTGGCCAAATATAGTATGAGGAATAAAAGGCTCAAAATCATAGCAGGATTTATGACAGCAGGCCAGAGAGCAGGTCTAACGGCAACGTTCAAAGGGCATGCATAAGGACAGCCAAGTGTGTACACACCTAGGGCTCCTTGAGAAACAAGATCCTCCTTGTCCTAGAGCCTGAGGCTTGGGCTCCAGTTTGTTTTCTTTCTGCAGGTGCAAGTCCTATAATCCTGAATACTTTGGTAGCCAGAGAAGAGCCCGGAGTTAGGAGGACTGCTTGCGAAATATAATATAAATGATGACTATGGGAGAAAAGCCTTTTGAGAGAAGGAAGAGGCAATAGTTACTAGTACTTGAAATGGCTGAGTGCTGTCCAATTGGCTTTTTTTTTTTTAACTGTAAAATATAGAATAGAAAATGCTCGAAGATTTCCTTTTTAGAACTTGGGAAAAATTATAGCAGATGAACGTTAGGCAAAACGAAGGGGGGATTTTGCTCACATATGAAAGTTTATAAGAACTCCGGTTGAGTCTGGCTTCAGTATTTGCTGAAGTTTGTGGCTGTGTCAACAAAGATGGGTTAAAGTAAGCATATTTCAGATCCTAAACAGAGCTGCTCCACAGTCTGGAATAGAGAGTAGATTTAAAATGCTTTAAAATGGGTTTCCTTTTCTTTCCTTCCAGCTGTGCCTGGTGCTAAGCGAAGATGAACTGGCATGTTCTTTGTTCATAGCAACTTACCCACCCTGGGGTGTCAGGCACGTCAGGGTTTTGAAATCTTGAGTCTTTTCAATCATCTGGCAGCGGGGTTGGGAGAAATGGCACTGGGAGTGGCCAAGTTACCACTGGACACTGTACTTCAACACCTGAGATATCGCATCCTCTTTCTTCAGAGTAGGACGGATGCTCCCACTGTCACTGGGTAAAGTAGAACAGTGAGTGACAGGCCCTCACCGGCATCAGCCTCTGCCTCTGTTGGCTCATCTGGCTCACTGGTAGTTTTCAATTAGTACGGGCAGAGGCATTGGTTGTCCTAGCAAACCTCTTGGTTTAACTTTGGAATCTCCTCGTTCGTACAGGTCCCTCTAACTTTGTTTGATTATTGTTATGGAGTTGGTACGTCTTCTCAGCACACAGATCTCAGAGGACTTTCGGTCTCAGTGGCCCCTGGTTATGTGTCTGTTTTCTCCCCTGATGCAAATTCAATTTCTAAAGCCTGGTTGGGAATTTCTACCACCTCCTTTTTTTTTTTTTTTTTTTTTTTTATAAAATGTTCTCCCTGCCTTTATTGTGCTTAACCATTTATTATAATTCCTCATAAACCCAAGTACCAAACTAAAGTTTTGTTGGAATGTCTTGTTTGTTTTCTTTTTCATAGCGTGACTTGAATTTTGTAAAAAAAAAAAAAGTTAATCTTTTAGTTTATTTCTAGTCCTATATAGAGTCTACATTTTGAAGGCAAAGACTTTTAAAAAGCTTTCATATTGGGAAACCATCAACATTAACACAAAAACTAACCTGACAGGATTTTGGGAAGATGACATAGGAGAAAGCATTGGTTATCCGTCTTTCTACCTGACCCACAATTGCTCTGGCAGAATTTGTTTGTTGTAACTATTTTTTGAGCACTTATGTCTACCCAAGGCTTGCAGCATTCATTGGAAGGCTGGCATGGTAAATTGTGGTTAATTCTGTTCAATTTCAGCTCTTGGCTCAGTGTCCTTCTGAAAGGGGGTTGTGCAGGTATTCCTACAACAGCTCAAAGGCAGCTTATGGGAATCACAGCGGGGATCATGGTGGATCCATGGGTGGATACCCATACAGTTGGTAGTCTCTAACCCCTCACTGCAATGACTCCTAGGTGATTTTAAGGGCCATGACCCCCCCTTTCCCTCTCACTTTAAAAGAAGCCATATATAAATAAATATAAATCATAAAATTATATGCATACCCAGGGAAAGGATGAAGGATCAGAAAAAGGCCCCAGAAGACCTTAATTTAACATTGAAGCTGGTCTTCAGTACAGAGAGAGTCTTGGACAATCAAAAATAAAAACAAAACAACAAGGGTATTGTACGCAAGGAGGGAAGGAGAACCCGATTTCCGAGGTAACGTGTCATTAAATCAAACACAGAACAGTATAGACCATCAAAAAATAAAAAATAAAAAGAAGTGAAAACCCCTCACAGACAAAATACAGAAACAAGCACGAAACCCAGGAAACACCCCAGGAAACGTCCGGACGGCAGACCCACTAGACTTGAAACAGAAAACGAAGAAAACAGTGAATGAAGAAAATAGAAGCATCAATCGAGATCTAGGAGACATAAAACGAAGTAGGGATTGTGGGGCTGAAAAGAACATTAATTGAAACACCAAGTTCACGGGGGGAAGATTTGAGTAGGCAGAATGAGAACATGCAAAATGGGATTCCAGATGACGGAAATGATCAAGTTTCAGGATTTGGCGGGGAGGTGGGTGGGCTCCAGAGCCTGCTGCTTGGGTTTGGGCCAGATGATAACCATAGCTTCCATGATTCTTTGGTTCTTAGGCTCATCTTTCCTCGTCTGTAAGGTGGGCATGTAACAATAGAAGTGACGTCACATGGGAGAATCCATGCAAAGTGGATTTTGGAATCTTGTACATGTAACTGCATAAAACACACACACACACACACATGCACACAAATGCACAGACACACAGACACATGGAGGAGGGCAGTGAGAGAAATATTTACCGTATACTTAGAATATTCTCAAAGGCTTACATATGTTTAAGCATATGTTGGAAGGTGTTGAATACTAGGACTAGGGAAAAGTGGAAGGGAACCAAACCAAATAGAAAATGAACACAAACCTAGGAAAACCACCCCAGAGCCCTGATGCTGTAGATGCAGAAAGCAACTCTTGGTGAACAGCCACAGACAGAAACAGGACATGTGGGATGGCAGGGGTGTCAGTGGGACCTGCCAAGGATGACTGGGAGAAAGCTAGCATCTTGGAATATCCTTTTTCACGTTGGAACATGAGGTCATTGGGAAAAGGTGAACGGATCTATTGGTAAAAATGGGTGGAAGTGGAATTGGTGCAGAGTGTGTTCATTCTGCTCTGTGACTGTGCATGTTTCAGGTACAAAGGTCTTAAGTATCCAGCACCAGGCAGTAGTGAAATGCCACTCAGGACTGAACGTTTCACACCATTCAAAGAGCTCATATTTGTGGTATCGGTCCTCATCGTGATAGAGACTATAATGATCTACTAAGTATCTGTGTTTGGGAAGCAGTTAGTTGGAATTCTGCTTGTGAAATTAGGTGGAGGCTGGGTTTCTGAGTCCTTCGGAAGCCTGGGAGAGGATTGGATCGCCCGTTCTCAATTGGTCATTTCTCTCTGCGGATGGGAGAATCAGTGCTAATTGATACTTTTTATATTTAATTACACCCAATTTCTTCTGTCTGGCTGCCCTGAAACCAAGAAGAGGAAAACAGTGTTTGACATGCAAATCTTCTAACATAAATATTTCTTAACCCTCATCAGCTTCAGGATTGGCCCAAATATAGACTCCTTAGGGTAAGAGCCGTGGAAAGTGTTTTCTTATCTGTATTTTGACCCAGTGTCTTGCGACTCAGTTCTGGAAGCTGTCTCGGAAGTTTGGTAATGGGAATCTGTTCCTTTTCTACTTCCCTAGCACCCAGCTCTCCTTTGTTCATTACTGATAGAATCATTTCCTAGTCCTTTTGTTAGCAAGATGAAACAGAGTCCACACCTTTTGGTCCAGTGCCGAAGCACTGGGTCGCAGAATTCATCCTAGTGGCTTTGAGGATGTTCTTCAACACAACATCCGCCCTACTACTGCTCTCCTCCATACTCTGCCATTCCTTGGTACCAGCTGAGCTGTTTTACTGATGGGTCTTTTATGTATGTGTGTGTGCAGATGTGTGTGTGTGTATGTGTGTGTGTTTGTCTGTCTGAAAAGCAGATCCTACCTCTCCTACTCTGATGTGTCTTCCCTGACCATCCTGGTCTAGAGATCTTCACCCTCCTGAACCATCTTTTGGACTATTGCCAAGTGCACTGAGGGACTCTAGAGTCTACTTAAGCAATTGAATGGGATAGAAAGGGGACTCGGGGAAGGGGAAATTAAGAATTCCACGAAAAGCTTGATTTCTTTCAGGTATGAAAGGTCTCATGTGTTTATTAACCTTTATCAGCTCTCATTTGTTTCTAAAATAGGAGCAATTAAATTATTCTGTATATTACCTGGTTTTTATTGCGATTAAGAAACATTAAGATTGGCCACGCGGTGGTGGTGCACACCTTTAATCCCAGCACTGGGGAGGCAGAGGCAGGTGCATCTCTATGAGTTTGAGCCCAGCCTGGTCTACAGAGTTAGTTCAGCTAGAGTTACAACAGAGAAACCCTGTCAAAAAAAAAAAAAAAAAAAGAAAGAAAGAAAGAAAAGTAAGATGTATGTAAGATATTCATCAACTGTAAAGTCGTATATGAGTTTAATTTGTGTATCTGCTACTTGGAGAGGTCTGTTACTGCACTGTCCCTATCAAAACCCTCACTGTTTACTGTAGCCTGTACCTGTGTCTGAACAAACTATTCACTCCACCAGCCAGTGTATACTTAGAATAATTTAGATCTGTATTTCATGATTTATAAAAATAAATGTTATTTTTCTAGTTCATGACTTGGCCTGGTACCCTCCCACCCCCATGCCTGTCACTGTTAGACAGAGCATGGTCGACACATCACAGAGATACCTGCATATCAACATGGATCATGGCATTAGTCACTGTAGCTACATTATGGGATCAGCCTAAGTCTCCGTCAATAGAGGAATGGGTAGAGAAAATGTGGTCTATATCCACAGAGTAATTAAAACCCTATGGGGCTCAGACGCACGTATCTATAGATGATGTCTGGCCCCACCTATATGTGCAAACATGAACCATTTTTAACTCTGTAAATTTCTCCCCCAAACATCCTTAAAGGGTATTTGGGAGTTTTTCTACTTTTATTAAGTTTCCACAAGCAAATCAAACACACACAAATATAATTCCTGATTATTGAGTGCTACCTATGTGTCTCGGGTGCTTCATACACACCATCATGAGTTCTCATGGTAACCTTACTGGGTCTCTGTTCCTAGCCTTACTTTGCAGATGTGGGAGCTGAGGCCAAGAGCTGACTTGCTTTTAAGGTATCAATCAGGATGAAGGCAGAACCAGGATTGAGCCCAGGCCTGACCTCAAAAGGTCCTCTAGTTCTTACTCATCACCTTGTATATTCAACGCCCTCTGAGAACCAGATACTACACAATAGAAATCGAATGGCTTCCCTTATTGAAGCATGTCCCAGTCGGCCGCATCGTGTTCTCTGCTGGTGTGGAAAGGATGTGCTTATCTTTGGGAAAAAGCAGAGGAGGGACAAAGGAAGGAGCTATCTCCCCACAAGAAAAGCGTCTTTTTAGAAGACTCCAAGCCATAAATAGGCGAGGCCCTCTGCCAGCTTGTGTCTGCCTTTTATGTTCAGACTCCTGGTCTGTTTTGACCACCATGGCCCCAGGGGAGGTCTGTTAGCTTACTCCTGCTATCTTTTGCTCATACTTCTAGAAGGCAAACCACAGGGAAGAAATCTTTCCTTTAGGGTCTGAAGTCAAGTCCAAATATAACATGATCCCAAGAACTTCCCCCGCCCTCCAGAGTTTAAGCCCAATTCCCTCTGCCCAGATGGCTGCTACTGAAAGGCAGTGTGTTCACCCAGAGCTTCCTCTCTTTGTTGGCTGCCCTCTGATTGCAGCTAATGACTCCCAGCTGTACTGCCTCCAAAGACTCGGGAAGACGAGTCTTTAAAAAATAATTTAATAACTAGACTCCTCCAGGGGTGGGTGGGGTTGATGCCAATCCGGATGGGAAACTTGCCTTTTCCCATCTAGCTGGATGGTATTGCATGGGAAGGGAGGAGAGACGCTAGGCACAGATGAAACCCTTTTGGTGTTTGCTGTAAGAATCTGAGTAACTCTCCCTTCTAATGTCAGTAAAAAATGTTAACCTATAAGTATGAAATGAAAGATTATGTCTGGGCGATATACGGTGTATATCACCGTATAGAGCTACATCGTGACGTTAGCTTCAGTCAGTGGCATAACTTCAAATCAGTTATATTCTAGGTCCAGAATCTTTGGATGGTTTATACACCATACAAGCAAGTAGGTGTTCATTGAACTGTGAGACGTGGCTGCCTGGCATTTCCCGTTTGTCTTTGAAATGCCAGGTTCTCTGAAAGGTTGGCTTCAAATACCGTGACCCAGCAGATCGAAAACTGAAGACTCAAAGCACCCCGTATACAACTCCATCAAGAACAGACATGCAGGGGTTGTTAGGGAGTCTTGCTTCTAGGTACCTCCTCTTCTCTTCCTCTTTCTTTCTTTCCCTCTTCAAGAATACTCTAAAAATGCTGGGTGAGAAGGGGAAGGAATGAAACGCTTCTACCGACTTCAAGTTAGATCATTTCCATGCGTGGAGTGCTCCTGGGATCCAGAGGACTGCCCTGAGTCTGCTTCCCCCTCAGGCACCGTCCACTGTGTGTTTTGAAACAGTCTCTCACTGGTACCTGGGGCTCACCAGTTTGGCTAGACGATTTTGGACAGTGAGCCCTAGGGATCTTTCTGTCTCCACTCCACGGACTGAGATTATAGGCACAGACACCATAATCAGATTTTTTTACCTGGGCGCCAAGGCTCCAACTTGGGTCCTCACATTTGCAAGACGAGCCCTTCAGTGACCGAGTCATTGTCTCCGCTCCTGGAATCAAACACCCTTCTTAAAACTCTCTTCAGTGTTTGCTGGGATTTTCCATTTCACCTTCTCCGTAATGTCTTCCTTGGAAATTCCTCTCCATCCCCACACTGACCATCCGTGAACCGGGTGCCTGTGGGCTTTGTCACGTCCTTTCAGAACGCGGGCTACACTTCCATCTTGAGCTGCTGGCTGAGTTCTGTGATGGCTTCTTATGGAGCTCTGTCTCCTGGGCATCATGTGGTTTACAGGGAATGCCGTGTGCTTTGGAGCCCAAGAGCTCAGCGGAGCTGCGACATGGCCGTTTTTGCTGACGCTTTGTGAGCCTACTTCTCAGACTTTCAATATTGCTGAGAGGAAGAGCACCGCATTGGGATGGGACGTGAACTGTGCAAGTACATCCTACAATCCGTCCGTTTTAGTATTTGGATAATGGTCTTTCCTATCACAGCCTAGAGTCATCCTTAACATTTCATACAAGTCTCAAGTTTAGTTAGAAGACTGCTTTTGTAATGGGGATTTCTCAAAAAAATTATCTGAAATTTAATTGATTAATAAGTAATTATGTAAATAGGAAACATGAAGTTGATCAGGCTTATCTGTTGATCTTTTGCTTCAGGTATTATTAATGTCTAACACAGTGTTTTGCTCATAAAAGATGCTCAGTGGATGTATGTTTCGTTGTGTTGCACTTGTAAGATCAGTCATTGGCAGGTTGTCAGGTAGCAACAAAGCTCTAGGAATTTAATATGAGGCAGCCCAAGGAAGGATAAGATAATAATCTAAAATGGATAAATTCTTGGCAAAGCCCTTTCTGCATCTAATGCAATGATCATGCGGTTTCTGTCCTTGAGTCTATTTACATGGTAGATTTCATTTATTATAAGATTTATGTATGTGAAACCATGCCTGCATCTCTGGGGTGAAGCCTACTTGATCGTGCGCGGTGAACATTTTGATGTGTTGGTGAATTTGGTTTGCAGGTATTTTACTGAGAATTTTTGCATCTGTGTTCACGAGGGAGATCAGTCCGTGGTATACTTTTTAATTTAACATTTAATTTTTTATTGGTTGGATCTTTGGTTCGGGAAGGCTCTCCCCAAAAAATCTAGAAATAGATAGACCGTATGATTCAGTTATAGAACCGCTCCCGAGCATATCCTTAATGAACTCTATTTCCTACTATAGAGATACTCACTCATTTATGTTCATAGCTATTCACCTCACAATAGCCAGGAAGTGGAAACAGTCTGCATGCTTACCGACTGATGAATGGATAATGAAAACGTGGTTTATATACACAATGTAATAGTATTTAGCAGTAAAGAAAACAAACTAAGAAATGCACAAGTAAATGGATAAAACTGTGAGGTGACTTGAATAAGAAAGGCACCCATAAACTCATATATTTGAATGTTTAGTAGGGAGTGACACTATTTAAAAGGATTAGGAGGTGTTGGAGGAAGTATGTCACTGGGGATGGGCTTTGAGGTTTCAAAAGCCCATGCCAAGCCAGAGTCTCTCTTTCAGCCCGTGGATCAGGATGTGGCTCTCAGCTGCGGCTCCAGCACCTACCTGCATGCCCCCACGCTCCCCACTGTGAATAATGGACTAAACCTCTGAGACTGTTAGCAAGCACACAATTAAATGCTCTCTTTTATAAGAGTTGCCTCGGTCATGGTGTCTCTTCACAGCAATAAAACAGTGATTCAATAAAAAACAATAAAACTGGAAATTCTGAGTGAGGTAACCCAGACCCAGAAAGACGAATGTCCCATGTTCTCTCTCTCTCTCACGTGGGATGTAGCTTTTTATCTTTAGAGATGTGTGTTTAAGTTGGAATGCCCACAGAAGGGAGGGAACTCATAAGGGACCACTAGGGAATTTCAAGGACAGGGGATAGAATGTATGTGGTATGAAGTAGGGAAAGGGGAATAATGGAACGGGAAGGGTTAAATGGGGTAGGAGCTGGGAGGATTCAATAGAGGAGGAGCATGGGGGAATAACTAACACTAAAGACCTTTGGAAAATACCATATGTAAACCTGTTATGATAGAAGCTCCTATCCGAAAAGGGCTTAAATGGAATTACCCTCTAATGGGGGACAATGCCTCCCCAGACACCATAGGCTATCGTAGAAAAGGCCCAATGCCAAGCCAGAAAGATAGCTCTGCGGATAAAGGCACTTGTCTCTAAGCCCAACAACCTGACTTCATTCCCTGGGACCCTCCAGGTGAAGGGAAGACTGATATCCACAGATGTCCTCTGACCTCCACACACGAGATGAGCTGTGGCATATGCTTTATGAAGTAGATAAATAAATGTAAGAAAAAATAAAGTCCTGTACCAGCTAGCAATCACCTCTTTGCAAGTTGTTACTCAGTGGAGATCCACAGACCCTCCCTCGAACATGGCGGGATATCGCCGTTGTTTTTTATTAGCCTCTAGACCTTGATGGTAAGAGCCTATTGCTGAAGACACAACATATTGGAGTCACAGAATATGGAGATGTCAAACTAGTATTGACCTGGAAACTTCATCCCTAGTGGCTAGCTTTCCTACTATTGGAAAGATCTGCCCATGTTACCAGGGGTTGAAAAGTCATCAATATTTTTACCTCGCTGTGAACCAAGTGAGCTATAAAAATGACTGGTCTGGAAAGATGTTACCACTGATGAAATAGTGACACAAATGTGACGAGTGTAACCAACCACTTTCCAGTTGGTTTTAAAACCTGCTCTACAAGGTGAAAGCTATGTGTGGCACCATTAAGTGTTCCAAGAAACCTGTGACCTGTTTTACACACTACAATGTCGACTAGGTTTATTCATATTGTTGAAAACGTTAGCATGTCTTGGTATTGAAAGTGCAAAACTGAGTGTGAATAGTTTTTCATTGCGCGTATATATGTATATATTCACAGACAGACAGACAGACATGAGTGTGTGTGTGTGTTTGTATGCACATATGGGTCTGAGTGCTTGTGGAGCCCAGAAGAAGGTGTCAGAGTTCCTGGTGCTGGAGTTAAGAACAATTGTGAGGCTTCTAATATGAGTGCAAGGGACTCAGATCTGGTCCTCTACAAGAACACATAGCGGATCCATCTCTCCGTTTCTTCTAGCCTGGTCTTGAACTCACAGCAGTTCCCCTTCCTGCCTCAGCTTCCTGAGTACCGGTGTTATAGGTTTAGGTTACCATGCACCATAAAATTATTTGTCAATAAAGGAAAAAAAGGGTTGGAGAAAAAACTTTAATGTTAAAAACCAAGAGGACCGATTATTTTAGCTTATTTTATTGTGACAAGGCATCGCATGCCAGACTGCCCTGGACCTCACTAAGAATCCCATGTTGGAGAAGGCGCAGCTGTTCACTCATTCAGTTAATCCAGCAAATATTCAGCATTATAATGGGCAAAGTGAATTATAGCAGTGAACTGTATGAAATCTCTGTTCATTAGATACTACATTTCAGTGACAGACAACAAGAAAACAAGTACATGCATATGTAGGCATTGTGGTCAGAGCTATGAATAAATGTGGGTTAGGAGTGACAAAAAAGAGACAGTCAGTACATGGACCAAGATCTGAACCAAGTGCAAGAGCAAACTACAGAGCAAAACAGATGGCCACATTGACAATCGCCATGATATTAATAACACCAGGTTACAAACCATCTCCAAAAGAAGTAGTTTAAGGTAAATGCAAATAACTCAACATTTCCAACTGATTTCTTCTCTCTGAAGTAATGTGATAGCTAATCTTTGTTGTTGACTAGATTCGGGAGTCACCTGGCAGATACACATCTGGCAGTGTCTGTGAGAGAATTCCCAGAAAGGCTTAATTGAGAAGGGAAAACAACCCGAACATGGACAGCATCATTTCAGGAGCTGGAGTCCTACACGGAATAAAGGGAAAAAGAGGAGGCCAGATGTGGTAGTTTGAATGAGAATGCCCCCACCCCACCCCCTGCACCCCAGGCTCATATGTTTGAATGCTTGGTCATCAGGGAGTAGCACTGTTTGAAAAGATTAGGAGGTGTGGCCTTATTGGAGGAAGTGTGTCACTGGGGGGTGGGCTTTGAGGTTTTCACAAGCCAGTCTCAGTGTCACTCTTACTTCCTGGTGCCAGTGGATCCAGATGTAGAACTCTCATCTACTTCTCCAGCACCATGTCTGCCTGTGAGCCGCCATGCTTCCCCCCATGATGACAATGAACTAAACATCTGAAACTGTAAGCAAGCCTCAATTAAATGTTTTTTTTTTTTTTTTTAAAAAAAACACAAACAAAAAACCAAGATTGTCTTGGTCACTGTGTCTCTTCATAGCCATGGAACACTAAGCCACCAGACGAAGATGTTTATATTTCTGCTTTCTGAATGCTGATGTAATATGGTCAGCTGCTTTATGTCCCCTACAGCATGCTTTCTCCACCATGGCAGACTGTGTCCCTTCAAACTGTGATCCAAAATAAATCCTCACAGTTGTGTTTGTTAGGTATTTTGTCACAGCAATGAAACAGTCGCTAGTACCAGTAGGTAAGGTGAAATGTAGCTGGTTTATTCTGAGCTGGGCTAGCCTTCGCATCAACTGGAAAACTACTCAGTTCTGCACCATGAAAGCCATCCTTTTTGGACTTACAGGTCCGTGGGGTATAGTCCTCTTATGATTATGTGTCCTGGCCTGCAGGATCTTCAACCAAGACCCTAGGAGAAGGCATGGGAATGGGGCATGGGCAGGGGCGCGAGAAGTGAAAGGCAGACAATTGAAGGTCAAGCCTTCAATTTATTGAACACATAGTACCAGTATTTATACAATTTTTGAAGTGGGGAGAAAAGCGGGGGATGCATAAGCAGGTATGTGTGGCAATTCTACCTGACAGGTGGACTGGTCTATCCAGTGAGTTAAGACATCATAGTGTCAAGGACCTCAGAGCAATAAGGAAGTACTGTGAGATTTCTCTAGGGCTGAAGGGTGGAAGCGTGGAATGAAGAAGCAGTAAGAATGTGTTAGTTGAATGGGCAGTTTCCCAGAACTGGGCAGCTTTAGGCTATCAGACCTTGTCCATACTCTGTCCATTAAGACCAGAGCAGAAATGGATCTTTTTTAAAAGGTGGGGTGCCTTGTGTTCCAAGCCAGTGTCCAGGGGGACCGCTTACCACAATTATGGAGGCACGAGAGAACACATACTACCACTCGGGTATACCACAAACCATCATTTGTTCTGTTGGTACCAACATCTTACTGAATGAGCAACTTCTACAGACAAGCCCAGGATCAATGGGGCAGAGAAGCTTACCCCAGCCCGAGTAGGAGAGGTCAGTAAGTGAACACTTAATGATCCATAATCTGAATAACCACATGGAGAGAACAAGGGTACACAAAGATTTTGTGATGGCATTTGGATAGGCAAGAGAGGAAATGAGCCAAGCAAGCCTGGATCACACAGAACATCAGAGGTACACTGAGTAGAGGGATCTGTGGTAGACAAATGATAATCTCATTGACATGTGCATTACAAGACACTCAATTTGATGTAGAAAGTTATGTGTCCAGTGTAGGAAAAAGAATATATGCTAGCTCTACAGGGGCTGGCTCAGCACTGTCTCAGGCACAGTGTCGTGCTGTGTACTGCTTGATTACACTCACAAGATGTTGAATGTAATCGTGAATTTATCTTACTAACAGAAAAAAAAATAACATTTGGAAATAAAATAGAGATTTCTCAGAGCACTAATTGGCAGGACACAGTGGAGGTCACTCTCAACTCCAGTGTCTGTCTCTGCGCTTGGAAGAACTGATTAACTGAAGTTATGGTAAATCTGACCTTTGTGAGGTCACGAGTCTATACATACACATTTTCAGTTTATTATAAAGTAGTATTTCACATGTGAAAAACAAACAAAAACAAAACAAACATATGCCAGGATAAGAAAAGCCATTATACCTAGCATGGTCACATAGCACGATTTTGTCCCTGTACGTTAGCAGTGCCTCCTACTCTCCCTTGTTAAAAATTGGTATCTGCAGCCAACCCCCAATAACTGACCTAATATAGTTCTTTTCTTACCATCTACAGAGGTAACATCTCTGCCCAATTTAGACTTTTAATTGCGTACATGCAAAAGTGAGTCTTTCACGTTTATCTATAGCCATAAACATGTCACGTTGCCAATTTTCTGCTCTAATATATACACATATACACATACATGGTATAGTCTGTTTCCATGGCTTCTCACCTCCAAGGCTATGAGACGGCCGAGGGTGGAGGTGTGGGAACAGCACAGTTTAAATGCTGTGAGGCTTACTGCTTTTCAAGTACTCCCCAGATCATGGAAAGACTTTGGTTAATTTCCAATATTCTGCAATTATCATTTTTTTTCTTTTTTGTCAATTTTACCAGTGTCCCTGTCATTTTTTTCCCACACAGGAGAGAGTTTTCAGAAGTTCTGGTGAACTTCGCCCCTCATATCCCCAATTGGTCTATAAAAGTCGAAACCACAAAATCTAAATGTTAAGATGAAGTCATGGGAATTCTTCAGTCTTATCACATCATGTCAGCAGTTAATGTTAGCGGAGTCATTGGAGAAAAATGTTTCTCTAATGGGAAATTAAGTATTCTACCCTTATGTATGTGGGATTCCTGCCTACTAGGAAAAATACAGCCAACAGAAACAGACAACCTTGGATGTAACCAGAAAAAAGCAGAAGGAAATTGCACGAAAGGACTGTTACTTAAGGTGAGCAGCACAGGGTTGCAACAGGAGAGGAGACAGGAGCGCTTAAACTGGGTCAGTGTTTGGCCAAAAGCAAAGAGGATATTTTGGTAAGAAGGCTTGAGAAGTAACGCTGCCTACAGTGTGTTCACCTGTGAGTGAGACACACACGTGGAGGTCAAAGGTTAACCCTCAAGTATTCTTCTTTGCACTGTTTTTGAAGTCTGGTCTTTTTGCTGCTGTGTGTACCAGGCTAACTGACCTGTGGGCTTCTGGAGATTCCACTGTCTTTGTCTCCCATTTCCAGTAGGCACATCAGGATTACAAGACCCTTGTGTCCTTGCAATCTGGCTTTTACACGGCTTCCATCTCGGTAGCCCAATGTTGCATGTTTTGACATGATAAAATAAAAAGCAAGAGCCCATTGGACTGCATGGAAGTCCTTGTGGTTGAATTGGAGCAGGGGGGATGCGTGTGCACACGAGAAAGAAATCAGATTGGAGACAGTATTTCAGGATGTGATGAAATAGGGACTTTGACTCCTGACAATCCGTGGGAAGTTTTCTCTAAGTAGAGGAGAGAGGGACAGTGTTTGGTTAGGGTGGAAAATATGAGTGGCAGTTTGACAACTTTGAGACAACTGAATGTGGTTGGATCTAATGGGGAAGTGTTGGAAGAAAGAAGGGGAGGCAGGCGTGACAAAGCGCTTGTTTGTTTCATGACCTTTTCTTGGAAGTCTATTTCTATCTCTCCAAGGCAGAGAAGGCAACTACAGACCAAAGAAACAATTCTACAGAAGTCCAGTTTGGTGACCCAATGACTTTACTATGGTTACTATTAGAAGCGTTGTTGAGGAGTTACTTAACAGAAGCATGGACACCCACGAGAAGCTATACCACAGAATAGTCTCTCTCTCCCCGCAATAGATATCTACTTAATATCTTTAGGAGAGGGGGTGCTCATCAATGAGGTAGTGTTTGCTGTAATTTTTATCACAGTATTTGGCTCCAATGTTTATTTAAATAAGCTCTTGGCGTGAGTCAGTATTTATGAGCATAACTATAAAAGAGTGAAAGGGTCAAATTTCACAGCTTTTCATAGGAAGAAAAGGATATCAGGCTGGAGTGAAGATGAACAGAAGTCAAATGTACCTGAAATAGAAGATACTGGATCACTGTATGACTTCCCTGTTGAATAGCTTACTAGAGGAGCTGAGAGAGTGTTGAAGTGATTTATGATGTTTTGGTCCAAGCCACTTATTCTAGTTGGACCACTTTGCTTCATGAGTGGTACAATTGCCTTCTAAAACCCAAAGACTTGCATCTTTCGGAATCTTCTTACATCTTCTAATTTCTTCCCACTCACGGGGGAAGAAACCAAGACCAAGCATTCACCACTCTCTGGATGCCATGGGGTCTCCAAAGGTTGATTGAAGACAAAGTTGATTCTGATGATGTCACTAGGCTGTCTGGGTTTTTGAATACTATTTGGAAAGGGGTTATAGGTTAACCTTTCTTAAATACTTGGAACTATTCTTGAGTTTAATGGCTCTTCAGTGACTTGAACCATTTTTTTTTCCTGCAAAGCATTTTCTGAAAATTAGACCTGATATGTCTGTTCCCCCCGGTAGACCAGTTAGCCTGTCACTTTCTGTCTTATGTTCCTTAACTTCAATTTGATTCTTGAAGGATTTAATATTATTCCCTATCACAACATTATTTTTCATAACAGCAGGATGAAATTTGATCAACCATTCTAGTTTCTTACATTTGTGAATTTAATTCCCACTTTGTCAGAATGGGCTTCTGTCGGGAGATGAAGCCAGATGCACTGAGTTGTTCAAGACTTTAAATGCCTCTCCAGTTCGCTGAGGCAATTGCATTAGCAATCTCAACAGATATGGCTGCTGACTTTCTTGTCCCCTCCATGTCTCTACTGCTTGCTGTTCTATGATTTATATTCGAGCTTGACCACATCTAGTTAGAAAGCAATGACTGTGTGCCTTGGTCTCCTAAGCGTAAGCTACCATTGGCTCAAGATTCCTTCCTATACACTGAGCTTCCGGCAGGTTCGTTTCATGATTGAAAAGGGAACAGAGCGGGTGTCTCCTAGAGGCACTGGGTTGGCTGCCTTATTCGTGCGTTTGAGTGCTTTTGGATAGTTTAACTCTTCTGACACTCAATCTCATTACTCTTACCTTGAATATCTGTTGGGATTAAATCAAATAATTCATACATGAGCATCTGCTGCGATGCTTTGTACAAGGAGCATTCACTCTGCCAATTTTTAATATTTATCTGCATAGACTCAGTGATACTTTAGAAAGAGCACTTTCTTAGTCAAAAGGAGTTTAACCAAAACCTAGTTCTTCTACTTGTACTCCATGAGGAGGCTGCTATTGAGTTCTCACTCAGAGTCCTAGTGACCAGGGTTTTCTACGTTCTATTATTTCTACATACAGCGCTTGCTATCTATAACACGTGCTCACGTTTATATGAATCTCTGTGTGTTTCGTATCATGGAGCATATACAACTTGAAATCCTGTTGGCCTATCATTTTGTATGGGTTGGTACTTAACATAAGTCGATTATTCTTTGTATGGCATTCTTCAGAATCCACATGATCAAGAAACTGAGCTTTAACAGAAGTAGGATTTTTCATCCCGGGGCTCTCTGAGCACAACAGACATGTCTGTCAAGCTTCCAGGAAACATGGCAGTAACTTAATCTGAAAGTTTCTGCTTCTCCCCTTTTAAATTATACAGAGCAACAAATGAAAGAGAAGATGGCCACAAATCCCATTTTCAGTGGAACTAGGTAACCAGAAAATTCACTTTATTTTGAGACAGGGTCTCCCTATGCAGCCTTGGCTGGTCTGAAACTTGTGTCGAACAGGCCAATCGTGAACTCATAGAGACCTACTTGCCTCTGACTCATGAGTTCTGGGATTAAAGGCAGATGCAGTCATACCCGGCTTAGAAATTTCTCAAATAGTAGAATTATAGACCTTTCGCCCGAAGTACCAGAGGGCAATGGGAACAGATGAGCAGCTGCATGGTAGATAGTGACTGACAGGGAAAAGAAGAGTGAAGAAGATGCCAAGTGAATGAATTTAGGAAACAAGGTGAAAGAAGAGGCTTCACCCATGGACACATGCAGGGTGACCAACTCACCCACGGGTTTGCCTGGAACCGTCCCAGTTTGAGTACCGACAGTCTCATGCCTTAGTAGCACCATCTTCCATTCTCTAGTCCTGGGAAAACTGTAATGTGGCTGATTCTAGATGAGCTAGAACAAGGCATGGCATTGCAGGGGGATGGGGAGATTCCAGGACTGCACAGTTAGAGACTGCAGAAAGTACTAGCGAAAACGCATCACCGAGAGCGAAGATGGTACCTTGGAGATAAGAGTTTTCCCTTGTGGTACAGTGGCTGGGAAGGAAACTGGGAAGGAAATTGGAACAGACAGTAAGCCAGTGGGTCAGTGATTACGAGGTATAAGTTTTAAAGGACCCAGTCTTTGCACAGAGGAGGAAGTCCATGAGTTGCACAGTTCAAAAGACAGGAAGTTCCTCTGTTCTTCCTTCATGCTCCCTAGTAATCTTCACAAATGGATGACTCAGGAATACCAAACCCATTCAAATCTAAGCGAGAAAAGTTGGCACAGCATTTGTACAGGGATTTAGTAACTCTTGGAAAAGAATAGGAGCATTTTGCCATAGAGGAATAAAATGTACCAGGTGATAAGAATTGCCAGTCAACATTCCAAACAAAGGAAAAAAAAAAACTAGTTCATGGAGTAAGGATTGAAGTATGAAAACCAGAAATCAGAGCCTCGGCACTAGGCAACAGGAGGTGCTGAACAAATTAAAGGGGAAGGAAAGCGGAGACCACAAATGAAGGTGAAAATTATTTCAGAAACAAAGACCAAATTAGGCAGAATGGTGGGAAAGTAAAAGACAAAGGTGATAGACACAGGAGAAGCAAACTAAACCTAGAAGAAATTAAGAGATGAGGATGTAGAGGGAATTATAGGGGAAAAAAGTCCCAGAAGCAAGATAGATTAAAGGCATGTAAATGAGGAGAAAATCAAAACAGAAGGACACATGCTTAAAACACACGATTCATGTTTTCTAAAAGAAGTCCATGTGTTTAAAAGGCTTTATTATGTACCAAGAAAAATCAGTCCTGGAAAGTAGCCATCAAGACGCACTCTAAAATGATTAAAGAAAGGCTATATTGGGTGGGCAGGTTAAAACATCAAGTCACTCAGTACAGAATAAAGTTGGGCACCCATCAGACCTCTTTAAAAAGATGTAAAGCAATCCCCAATGAGGACGTGAAAATCTTTATATAAAAATAATAACGCAAGGGTTTTGCTGAGTGCTGTGCATTTGTTTATGTCTAGAAAGGTCGAGGAAGCAGTTTTAATGGTGCAAGAGGAGACACCAAGAATAAAAAAAATCCCACTAGCCAAGCAGTGTCCGGGGAGACTTTGGCGGTCATTGAATATTTCTACCTGCAGACTTAAGTCCAAAGCAAAGGGCTCAGCCGAGAATACCCATCTGAAAGCAGAGCAGGGCGTCAGAGAGCTCCAGAAGGTGTTTGTAGGGGCTGAGCCTTTTTCGGAGTTTGAGACACTGGACAAAAGATAGAAGGAAAGCTGATTAAATGTAAAGAGGTGGCTTCTATTTTCTGTCTGAAGTGAAAGTCAAGTCTATTCATTGGGATTAGTGGGCTGGAACTGGGTTTAATGATCAGCAATATAAATTTTTAAACATATGTGAGATAGCCTGGAAGTTCAGGCTTCTATGCAACAGCATAGAAATATGTGTAAGAAAGCATTGCTATTCAAAGGAAGCCTACAATGAGACTCTTAGCGAAGCTCAACAGTTTATCCTAAAGCTCCTGGACTGATTCTGTCAATTGGATGTCACATAGCACCCAGGATTTCATAATGGATTTTTACATAATTTTGTATTTGTGGACTTATTTCTTCACATTTAAAAATGAAAATTCAGTCATTCAGTTAATTTTCCTTTTATACTATGATTCCCTAAGGGTAAAAAACAATTGGTTTTCTCTTCCTATCATATGGGTCCTGGGGGATCGAACTCAGATCGTCAGGCTTGGCTGCAAGTGCCTTTACTCACTGAGCCATTCATAAACTCTAGTTTATCTCTTTAGTGAGAAAAATTTCAGAATAATTTTCTAGAATATCTGTAAAACAGCTAAATCTTAGTTTCAAAGATTTTTAAAAAATAATATTTTCTTTTTGAAATTATTTTGAAATTTTTGCATTGTATCATTTCTCTTTCCCTTTCTTCCTTCCATCCCTCACATCTCTTTGTATGTACATGTACACACACACACACACACACACACACACACACACACACACACACACTGTTACCTATATGTATATGATCTCAGGGCTGGTCACTTGGGATTGCTGTGCTCTTCACTGGGGAAGACCATTTTTTCCACTCCCAGCATTCCCTGGTTCCCACAGCTCTTTGCCTGGAGTTGAGACTGTATGAGCTTTGTTTTTCTTTCCACATAAGCATGTCTACTGATGTTGGTGCTACTCAGGTCATGTTTAGCAGTCATGTTGATGAGACTTCATAAGTGTAGCCTTGCTGATGTTTCTAGGAGATACAACCACACAACAAACTTTCTGTTCCTCTGGCTCTTACAATCTTTCCACCCAGTCCTTCTGCAATGATCCCTGAGCCTTAGGTACAGGAATTGTTTTGAAGATGTATCAGTTGGGACTGGGAACCACACAATATCTTATTCTCTGCATTTTGATTGGCTGTGGTTTTCTGGAATGGTCTCCATCCTTTCAAAGACGGAAGTTTCTTTGACATTTAGTGGGATCTACACTTACTTGTGGGTATAAGGGTAAATATTACAATGTAGTTGGGAATTATGCTGGTTTAGTAAAGTGGTGGTTGTAGATTCACTTCCAAGGTCCAAGACCTCACTATCCCTGGGTAGTTGGCTGGGTTTTCAGTACCACACAGACTTTCCCTCTTGTTGGGCAGGCTTAGGTCTGATTAGAGAGTCATTGGTTACTGTCAAGGTACATGTGCCACTACTGCATCCTTAGGCTTATTGTGCCATGCTGGCTGTGGTGATTCACAGGCATCATAGCTGGGTAGGAATATCAGTTGTTTCCCTCCTTTGAAAACTTACATGGCAGCTTTCTGGTGCCATGAAAGCTGGTCCTCAGGGAGGAGGCTTTCTGGGTCCTGTGATCACAGTGCATGGTATCTTCAACACAGGATTCTACTTTCCACCCATGGGAGGCAACCAAGCGCAATAGCCTATAATATTTGGGGAGTTTTTTGGACAATCTTGACCAACATCTCAAAGTTTTCCTATGCCTGGTGTTGGGTTTTTTTTTTTATTAGATAATCTATGGCTCTTGTGGGGAACATTGATAGCCCAGATGAGAAAATTTCATTTAAACTATATGTATATAAATACACACACACACACACACACACACACACACACACATACTTACATGCATTATGGGTATTTTTGGGTAGATAGTTAATAGTATGCTTCTTGACTATTCAGACACCCTTCTGTGATTTCACCCTCCTCTCTTTCTTCTGTATCTCCTTCCCATCTTAACTAAGACCCCTTCTGCTTTTCTATTTCCCCTCAGAACACCTGTGCCCTGCTCTTCCCCTCTCTGTTACTCCTCCCTCAAGCATTTCTAAACTACTGAGCTCTTGCTTATTATTTATTGAACATATATTCTCTAAACACTTGCTTTATGCCCTGTATGGGCAAGAATTTTTTTTTATGTGTATTAGGAAAGCACAAATAGTTACTTGAGTTTTAAAATGTGTTTGTTTTGTGTTCTGTTTTTGTAGGTCTGGGGATTGAATGCTAGGCAAGCATGCCATCATTAAGCCATACCAAGCCCAATTATGTGAATATCGACATTAGGAAAATAGTTATTTATCATTTGTACAGACGGTAGAATGTAAGTAAGAAAACTAGAAAGCGTGTTTCCTATTTCAAAGCAGTAGAATCTCACCCAAAGTTGTCCTGTAGTGCTGGTTGTTTGGAGGGTTCATAGGTGTCATAGGACTGTTTGTTTCCCTCCCTTGGAAGCTTACATGACACCTTTTGGTACCATAAAAACTCACCCTTAGGGAGGACGCTTCCAGGTCGATGTAGCTCAGGTCCTTGGATCCCATGTCTGAGGTATATGGTGTCTTCAGCAACAGGGACTTACTTAACACCTCTGGGAGCAACAGAAATAGTCTATAATGGTTTTTGAATCTCTTGGACAACCTTGAATAACAGCTCAAAAGGGGGCTCCCCATGCCTGGTGTTAGGGTTTTTCGTTAGATAGTTTATGGCTCTTGAGGGGAACGTTTTCAACCCAGATGAGAAAATTTCATTAAAAAATATATATGCACATATATGTGTTACATGTAATTTTAGGTAGATAAATAATGATATGGTTCATTATGACTTTCCAGACATCCTTCCTGTGATTTTACCCTCCTCCCCTTCTCCTTCTGTACTTATGAATTCCCTTCTCTAATTAAAGACCCCCCCCTTTTCATCCCTCCCTCCAGACCTCTTGTAGTCTGCTATTACCTTTTCTATCGCTCCACCCTAATGTCCCCCTTTACTGCCCTGGTTTCTGCAGTTACTCCGGGCTTTGTACTGTCCTCTGAAGACTATGTTTGTCATTCTGGATCTGGGTCACCTCACTTATATGATCTTTTCTAGTTCCATCCATTTTCCTGCAAATTTCATGATTCTATGTTTCTTTACAGCTGAATAGTATTCCATAGAATCTACACATTCCCATTATCCGTTTGTTAGCTGAAAGACATTTAGGTTGTTTCCATTTCCTAACTCTTGCTAATAGAGCAGCAATGATCACGGCTGAGGAAATATCCATGGAATAGGGTGTTAAGTACTTTGGCTGTATAAAGATTTTGAGGCTCAAGATAAAAGGATAGTTTTAGTGAACATGAGATAACATTTTCATTTTGACCTCCTAGTGTTTCACCACTAAGGAGTACCCTTGGTCTAATACTGAAGTGCTGACCACTACATATTTTGGGGACCAAGAGTGTAATGCAGTCGAAAGACCCCAAATTTTGAAACCATGCTTAACTTGGCCACGTTTCTCACTGTAGATTCTTCGAATTGTTGGGATTAGACTGTAACAGTCCCTTTGTAAATTGGTTTTCAGGTACCAAATGTGTGAAGAAAGTACTTAGCGAAGTGCTGGGCATGTAGCATGTGTACAGTGAACAGTAGCTATTCTTATCACTTCATGGCAGGAAATTTTGTTAGTGTTAGAAAACAATTCCAGAACAACCAAGCATCCACAAATCTCTAGCAGCCATCTGTTTTGAGAAACATTCATGCTATGAAACTGTAACTCACTGAATGATTTAGATACCCTCTTAAAACTCACCATAACAAGATTTTCCTGGCACCAGAGAAGAGCCATCAATGAATAACCCAACTGTCAGGACTAATGGCTTGTGTCCAGTCTTCTCATTTATCTCTTCCGAGGCATGCAGTGCTGTTGGCTCTTCTTCTCTTCATGACGATTCCTTAGCAATGTTTTCTCCTGGCTCTTCTCTCTTCGTTTCAGAAGCCTTTCTGGAGTCAGATTTTTTTTTTTTTTCTGAGACACGTTTTCTCTGTTGTAACTCTGCTGTCCTGGAACTCACTCTGTAGACCAAGCTGGTCTTGAACTCACAGAACTCCACCTGCTTCTGCCTCCTGAGTGCTGGGATTAAAGGCATGCTCCACCACAGCCTGGCTTGGAGTCAGAGTTTTAATGCAAACTTTCCCCCACTTCTGGTTTCATCTTCTGGGACTGTGTTCAGCAGGCAGAGCCAACTCAGCCCAACAAGTCTTTATGCACGATATACTTGCTTCTCCTTTAGGTATAGGGGCAGCACTACCGGAGACACACTACTGGGGTGATGGAAGCGTCCATGTTTACCCATACTGCATTCTTCTCTCTCCAGAACACACTGCAGAGAACACACTCTCAGCTCCTTTCAAGAGATGGCTCATGTAATTAACTCTGGCTATGGAATATGAACACAAATATAACCCATGCAAAACACAGGCTGGGGCATTTCTGAGCCATCCTTCTACCTTCTTGACCTCTTATCTCAGGCTGCCCTGACTCAGGAAATACTCTGTTGAGTTGGCAATCAACATTTTGTGGAAGAGGTTGGGCCTGTTTGTTGCCAGTGGAGGAACTTCCTCCTGACTTGCGTCAGATTTTGCATCAGCTTGTTCTAAGCTATTGAAATGTCAGTCTGCTACCATGCTCTGTTCCATCCTGGCACAACCTAAACACCACAGCAAAATATACTTACAGGAAATGGGGAATAAGCATGCCCACAAACACTGGAGGGAAGGCTTGCAAGGGCAGTGATGGACAAGGCATTTCCACAGCATGGAGAAGTAGCAGCGGATTCCCCTGAGATGTTCAGGTAAAGTGTGATTTCCTGTGTCTAGCTAATTTCTCCATGTTCTTCTTTGCCTTTAGACCCAACTTTGAGTAGATGCCAGGGCAGAGAGGACCACTCTTAAAATATGTAAAACATCATTCTTTGATAATTTCATATATATATATATGTATATATATACATATATATATATACACACACACACACATTATATATAAAATATATTTATTCTTTGAAAATTTCATATAGCTATCATGTATTCTGATCATATCCACCTCTCTCTCTTACCCATCTTGCCCAGTGGTAAAAATAACTCCTCTTGCTTCAGCGGCCAAATGTCAAATGCTCCCCAGGGAGGGGTGAGAGGACCACTCATCTGCAGTTTGCTATGATTGCTATGGGGTATCCATGCTTACTTGGTGATGATTCTGGACACCTGGGGTTTTCTTTCAAGCCATGATCACTGAAAAAGCCAGAGGAGCTGTTGAGGACACACAGCTTTCTTATTTTTCTTAAATTTAGTATTGCTTTAACTAAGTCAGCCAGAAAGCAGATGTCTGGCCATGTCTCAATGCTCTCTCGAATATGGAATCTTTTATGTACGTCCTATTAATTTTTGTATTTCTTTGTGTCCCAAACACCTCAGAATCCCTCTAAAATTCGCCAAGAGCTTATTGGACAGTGTGCCCTTCCCATCATTCTGTATTTATTTTTTCTTTGGGTTTTTTAAAAATTACCGTACCATTACTGTAAGGTGTAGATAGTATCGTCAAGAAAAAAAATGTCAGTTTAACCCCAGTTTGATTTCCTTACCTCCACTTGGTCTGGAATCCTTCTGGTATTTTCTTTAGTTCAGTTTTTAAAGTTTAAAGCGAACTCTTCTATGGTTGTGACCTTTTCTGTTTGTTCTTGGTTTTCTTTTTCTCTCACCAAGGTCTTGTTGACCAAAGGTTCCCCCTAAAGTAACCACTATTCCCTGCTCTTCATCAATGGTAGATTTCGCTCACTCTGATCAACACATTCCACTAAGTGGTAGGTTATATCAGTGAGGGAAGATCTGAGAGGACCGTGGGGAGCTTTATTTACTATATTATTTACTCCTACAACCAAGAATTGAAACCATCCCAGACAGAGTGAGCATCAGCACCATGGGGTATTATTAGAGTTACGGGTACTTTGGTTCTGAGGGTACCTGGAAAGAGCGAGAGAAGGGAGGCCATCAAAGGCCAGAGAAGCAGGCCTTGAGTGGGAAAGGAGGAACCTTCATCCACTAACTCTGGTCAGGCCTTGATGGGAATACCAGTGAGTAGACTGGGTCCAAATGCTGGGAGATTTTTTCCCTTTCAGTTAGAGGCATTCCATACCCTCCCTCCAATCTGCTTTGGAATAGGAGTCAATTTCATTTTTCCGAAGTCCTGATAGCCAATAGTCTAGGCTGTGTGGGCCCTGGGACCTCCGACCTCTACCTGCTACAGCACAAATGGCCATAAACAAACTTTAAGCGCACACTTCATTCTGATCAAAGTTCATTTAAAGAGATGATTGGATGAATGTCGCCCGGATGATGGCATCCGTGCGAAGGCTTGAGGTAAGTGCTGGAGGCTGGGACGCTTTTGTGGGAGGCCGGGGAGAGTGTGCACTGAGCAGAGAGCAGGAAGAGGAGACTTCTGACATTAGAGAGGACATGTTGGCTTTGGTTCCTTTTACAGTTCTGTCTGTAGTGAGTCCAAGTTAGCCCACCCTCTGTCACCTGAGTGTTGTACATGTCTCTGGATAATCAGGGGTGTCTGTTTCCTTGGATTGTGGACATTTCGAAGGCAAGGGTTTGGATTTTGAGTTTTCCTTTGACACAGGGCCTTCTTTATCTCAGAGTGGCCACACACTTACTATGTAGCCAAGGGCGGCGTTGGACTTCTGATCCTCCTGCCTCCTCCTCCTCCCGAGAGCCAGGACTGCACGCGTGGACCGCATGCCCTGCTTACACGGCACTGAGGGTGGAACCCAGGCTTTCATGTATGTTAGGCAAGCACTCTACCAACTGAGTTGCCACTTTAGCTCAGTCTTATTTTTTTTTGACAGCTCGATTGTCCTCAATTTCCAGCTATCGACCACATTCCTTACCCAACCCGCCTACCCACCCCCAACCTTTCTGTACCGTGAGACACACTTCCAAGATCTGAGCCACAAATTCAGGTTCTGTCTCACTTCACTGCGAATCTACCCAGACCTGCCTCATCCTTGGAGGACTTGCGGCTGATATAGGGATGGTTGGCTGCATCAGAGGAGCTGAAATCACACAGCAACTGTGACTCCACATCCACACACACATCCACCGTCTTATCTGATCCCCCCTCACCTCCCCCCACCCCATCTTCCTGTTTTTGGAACAAAAAAATATCTCTGACTGCACATGGCCGACACAGCTGTCCAAGTGACTGCAAACACACGAGGGAATGAAGTCAGTGGCAGGGTGAGTCACTGCACAACTGCACCCCCACCCCCCAGCTCCTCTTGACTTGGGAATTACTGCTTGGGAAGTCGTGTTCGCCACAGCCCGGGAGCCATGTGCAAGGAAGTGCCTTTGGCGACGGAAGTAAGCCTCTCAGCTAATTGGTCATTGGCTCCTGGTCCGCCTACACGAGCAGCAGCATTCTGATCTCAAGAGACGATGAGGCAGATGGCAGAGCGGCTTAGTGGTATTTAGACATTTTCTAGAAAAAGACAATACAATGCACGGTGCTGGAACTAAATGCACTTTAGCTGCCAGCCTACCAGTGTTTCTTGAGCCGTCGCATGGAGAAAGCCTATAACTAGAAATGCCCATGGGAACAAACGCTCCTCCTGTACACAGAGCTGTTAACCAAATTAGATCATGAGGAGTTATGGAACCGGACCTCTTGCACGGCAAACGGCACTGCCTGATCGTCCAGAGGAGGCTGCTTGTTATCCTCGTGGTGGTTTTATTTGGATCTCGGTTGGCATGGGTTTGAAATCTATGTGGCTGGATCTCTAGGAATAATCACATCAATATGTGATTAGTAGACGGATCACTTTTCAATAAGTTCCCCTGTGCTGAGGATGTGGCATTTGTGATATGGGAAGCTTTAGGTTGAAAGTGATCTTAGTTCACACATTGGCCGTGCTTCCTGCCTTTCTATGCCCTCGGTCAACTTTCTGGAGTCACAGCCCTCGTATCTTCTTTCAAAGTTTTCCTTTTCTCTGTTTTGGACCAGGCTGGCCTGGGAATTGCATTTGGATTCTCGGGCTGTGGAGGAGAGGAACAGACAAGACTGAAGCCGGAGGAGCAGCTGCTAGTCCACTCTCTGCCAAGGCTTGGCAGCGGATTCCTGGGGAAGCAGGAGGCACCTGGTTCACACAGGACCAGCACAGCTGGCCCAGATTGTGACTGGCAGAGTGTGGCTTCCTTCGTCACCAAAGTGACTGGCCCTGTGATCTTGCCACAGCTTGCTGAGACAGTGAAAGCAGGACACCTCAGCGGAGCAGGTGCAAGTCACTAATGGACAATAGGCACTTGCACACAGGAGGCTTTGATCTGAGTGCTGAAAAGCTTCTCTGTTGCACAGGCTGCTGGCTAAGGCAGACAGTATGGAACAGTATTGGGAAGGGTCCTTAATCCAAAAATCATCAATGCAAGAGTGATTGTCAATAATATGCACAGTTAAACCTTCCCAGTTTCAGGGATCTCTTTGGGAGAAAGTAATGTGTTTCTAGGGATAGAACAGTCATGAAGTGATAGGTTATTCTGTTGTTGACCAGTGTAGTCTGAACTCCTGTTTCTATTTTTGCAGTCTATAGTGTGTGTGTGTGTGTGTGTGCGTGTGTGTGTGTGTGTGTGTTTGTGCATGCATGTATCCCCATAGCCATCTCAGTGCAGTCCGCTTGCTTTGCCCATGTAAAGATTTCTGATAAATCTAGCACTCAGTAACTCCCCTAGTTCATTGGTCAGTTGATTTTATGCTTGAGTCATTCCCCCAAACGAAGAAAGAATTTATTCTCAACTCATATTTCAGGGTTTAGAGAAATGGCTTAGTGGTTAAGAGTTTGTAAGAGTATGTACTGCTCTTACAGAAGACTTGAGTTTGGTTTCTGGCACCTAGTTCAGACATCTGTAGCTCCAGGGTACCCAGGGCTCTCTTTTGGCCCTTGTGGGTACTTGCATTCACACACACATACCCACACACAGACACAGACACACACACACACACACACACACACACACACACACACCCCAATTAAAAAAAACCTTATATTTTTGTTATCCTTATTGGCCTCAATTATACCCTATGGGATTATCTGGGACAATTCCTCTTGAGGAAGAGGGCTTTTAAATAAGAACCATTTAGACATCTGAAGACTCTGGAGTCTTCCAGGGAATGTTAACAAGTGCACAGTAATGTATTAAAAATTAGATGAATTAAATTATAAATAAATTAAGGCAATTTGTTATCATTGTGTCCTGAATGGTGTTCTTCCACTCCAGAGTGGCCTCAAAGGCTCTGAACAGATATACGGTTTCCTACTTTTAAAAACAAATGGAATTGCAGATATTTTATGGTGAAAAAATATTTTAACTGTATTGTCTTGGCTTTCATTTCAAGGATGGGTATAATTACGGCTGGGGGTGGTGGACCAGTGGTCAAGAGTACTTGGTGCATAAGCAAGAGGACCTGCTTCATTCAAATGCCCAGCACCGGTAGGTAGAAACCGGAGGATGCTGAGCATCACTGGCCAGCCAGCCTCGCTGAAAGGCAAGCTTCAGACTCCTTTCAAAGCTGTGAAGGCCATAGAGGAAGACGGTTGATTCCTCCTTTGTCCTTCGCATGCATGTGTGCTCACTACACGCATGTGCCCGTATTACCCTACTCCCCAAGATGAGAAACATAGGCTTACATAGGTGAAGACACACGCTAATTTCTAGTTGAGACAAGACTGTAAGCTATCTTGGGCTCACGCCGCTGTGTCCGTTTGTCCCATGGCATCTGTCATCAGTGCAGCAGTGTTAATGAATCCTTGATTATCCAGTCTCTTCTTGGAACACACAGGACTCCCAGAATCTCACCCTGCTTTCCCTCCAACCTTTGTCAAAGGATGAGGGGATCTGATACTTGACGTGAATTTTAGTCTATGTATTTCTGTTCTTGTGTTTGAATTCTTTTCTCTCACATTTCATTGAGGAGTATGGTGTGTTGAGCGAGAGATTTGAAGCTTTGTAACTAGGAGAGGTGTGTTTAAGGGAGAGGGAAAAAAACGCATGTCTACCTAAGGGTAAATTCTTCCTTGGGAGGAAAGATGAGATATTTCCAAGTCTGTAAAGACATGTTTGGTATTGCCGATGTCAGATAAACAGGGATGAGGGATCAGTCAGGAGACAACCCCCCCCCCAAAGGCTGAATCTAATACAACCAACATTGCTCCAGAGCTGGATATACCAGGAGCCAGGCGGACTCACAGTGAAAATCTGATCGCCTGGTTTCTGCCCATGTGTGGGGTAGCAGGCCAGCATGTGAGTAGGTAGGTTCTTCCTGAGCCTAGCCATGTGGCACTGGGGCAGAGGAAGAGGCACCAAATACCTAACTGGACCTGCACAGTTGAGAGAAAACTATGTAGTATGGAGACTTTCAAGGAGAAGATTAGGACCTATTAAGATTCCCTGGTATGACAGAGGGAGAGCAAGGCCTTATATGGAAAGGTCTTGAATCATCCTGTCAGAAAAGGCCCTTTGTTACTACAAAAGTTTCCGTGATGCCACTCTTGGTTAGGATCAGAACCAGTAAGGATACAGCGTGGTAGAAAAATAGCACCCGTACTTTCCGATCGTGAATCAGCCCCTTGTTTGGATGGATACTTTTCAGCAGGCTCACTGGTACTAGTGGTTGCTCCTCTGGGCCCATAGCCCACCTGATTGGGCTGAATGGGGGTGTGCATGTGGGTGTCTGGAGATTTCCGTCCTCTGATTCCAGCTGAACAGGGCCGAGAACAGCAGAGACTGAAACTGTGATGCTATCATAACTCTGCCCAATTCCTCCTTCCGTATCTCATCAGACTCTATCTGTCCCATGTTCCCTACTCCCCAAACTGACTACTTGTTATGGAACTCATCAGTGAGTTTTTCAGGGACATTATTAGGTAATTAGGGTATAATGCCATCTGAAAACATTTGCCGTATAAATGGTAATGTTTAAGATGAATACATTTAGTCAGCAGAGTGTGAAAATTGAGGATCAGTGTGTGTGTGTGTGAGAGAGAGAGGTAGAGAGAGAGAGAGAGAGCAAATGTGTGTGAGAGACAGAGATAGGGATGGACACACACACAGACACACATGCACACACACAGACATACAGATGGAGGAAGGCAGAGAGAGAGGAGAATCAACATGAAAGAAAAAACTCACTTTACTACCCGGCATCCCTTAAGTTATAAAGTTATTAGGCTGAGAATGTGTTGCAGGCCCTTAGAAGACTTGAAACTCCTTTTTGGCAACCATCAGAAATCACTACTTTTCAGGGAGCTGCCATTGGAATGGTGTTAACCACCGTGGCTCACCTCCCAATAACCTGATTTTGGTCTGAGCAGTGACATTTGAATAGGAGGATCATGTACACGAATATACCCGAGAATGCTCTAATTTATTTCATTATTTTTTATCACTTGAATATGTCATCTTCTGTATAATGTTTTGATCGACTCCCATTCCTTCCTGGCCTATCGTGATGCTATCTTTCCTTCCCAGCTTCACATTCTCCTCCCCTCCCCCTGCCACATCCATCTAGAGCCACCTGTATGCGCATGGGTATAGGGGCATCTACTGGGGTCTGGGTCATCCCTGGCCACTAACTGTCCTCACTTTGTGACCCTTTGGAGGGCACAGTGTTGCTGTCTTAGGCTCTAATGAATAAGCACCGATCCCTTTTCTGTTCTCTGTGTCAAGAGGCAAGAGTACTTAGCTCCACCCGCAGATTTCACTGTTGCCTCAGACAAATTCTCACTTCAAGTTTCTCCTATTTAATTTGTCTATGCTTTATTTGGGGGAGGTTGGAGTTGGTGAGTCTCTACAATTTTCTTGGTTTTTTTTGCTTTTTTTTTTTTTTAAGTTGGAAAGTTTGCACTGGGATTTTTTTTACTCTTCATACGACATTTTGCTATTTGTATTTGTGGGTCATTTTCACGATTCGTAACTTTGCATTGCTTTGAAAAATTGTTGCAATCTGCAGTTGCATAAATGCTGTCCACCGGTGTGTTGCTGTAAGTGAAAAAAACCACAGGTCAGATACCTTATGAAGAACAGAACTGGGGAGTCCAAGAGCATGATGCTGGCATCTGGGGAAGGTCACTTTGATACATCATAATTTGGCAAAGGGGGCATCGTATGGAGAGGCAGCATAAGATGCCAGGTTAGGTCTTTCTTCCTCTTCTCACAAAGCCACTAATGCCACCATGGAACCCTCTCCCTTATGACCTCATTGGGTCCAATCCTAATCTCCCACCTCCAAATATCACTAATCACACATTTATGGCTGAGTGTAATTTATGAGCTTTGTGGGGGAATACATCGAGCCCATAGCAAATGATGGTTTTAGCCGTCGGAATAGAGGTTTATCAGTCACGCAGACTTGCTCATTGGCCCAGGCCGTCTTCCCTTTTGTCAGAGAATCCATGGGTTCAGATGACACTCTGCAGAGCTTTGCTCACGAAGTTTGGACTTCCTGGCTAGATTCTCACTCTTCACTCCTCTGTCAGCCCTGCTCTGCCTGGCTCTGGTGCTCCTGCCAGAGAGTGCAGGGGACGGAGAGAATCTTATCACACAGAGAGGCATGGTTCCCTCAAGAGATTGTTTTGTTTCCGGGTTGGCATGGGGAGCAGGTGGCGGGAGATGGAATACCATGATCTCACTTTTGCCCATCTGGAGTGCTTGCTTCCTGCTGTGCACACATTTTTCTCTCAGTACTTGGGGCCTTGGCGTACCACCCCAGAACCCTGTGCCCCTTTCTGTTTATGTCTCTTTCCTGTTATTTCAAATGTGATCTGAATTCTGGCCTCTAATTAAGTTGAGCTCCTTGCAAAGGTGCCCACTAGAGTCCAAGTCGTACCTGGCTCAGTGTCAATATATTTGTGCTAAGCACAATTATACTCAATAAAATTTTCCCCCCAAAAAGTAGATGCAGTTTTTGTTTTTGTGCTATGTATGGCTTACATTCACTAAATACTTTTAAGTATGTGTGTGTATGTATGTATGTGGGTGTATGTGTTTGTGTGTGTGTGTGTGTGTGTATGTGTGTGTGTATGTATGTGTGTGTGTATGTGTGTGTGTGTGTATGTGTATGTATGTGTGTATGTGTGTGTGTATGTATGTGTGTGTATGTGTGTGTGTGTATGTATGTATATGTGTGTGTGTGTATGTGTGTATGTATGTATGTATGTATATGTGTGTGTGTGTATGTATGTATATGTGTGCATGCATGTATGTGTGTATGTATGTGTACATGTGTATGTATCTGTGTGTATATGTGCATATGCATGTGTATGTGTGTGTGTATGTGTGTGTATGTATATGTGTGTAAGTGTGTGTATGTATGTGTATATACATGTGTGTATATGTGTGTATGCATGTGTTTGTGTGTGTGAATGTATGTGTTTGTATGTGTGTATGTGTGTGTGTGTGTGTGCGTGTATATGTGTGTGTATGTGTGTGCACACTTGAGTGTGGAGACCAGAGATCAACCTTGAGTGTCATTCCTCAGGAGCCATCCGTTTTGTATTTTGAGGCAGGCTCCCTCACTGGCTAGGAACTTGCAGATTAGGGTAGGCTGACTGACTTGTGTACCACAGGGATCAGCTGGTCCTCACCTCTTCAGCTCTGAGATCCGTGTGTGCCACCACACTGAAACAACCACTAAACTAACCTCCTCCTTGTCCTCCCTCCTCATCCTTGTCCTCCTCTTCCTTCTTCCCCACCCCCTTCCTCGTCTTCCTCCTCTTCGTCATGTGGATTCTGGTGATAAAACTCAGTTCCCCATGCTAATGCAGAAGCATCTTACCAACCGAGCCATCTTCCTAGCCCATATTAAATGTTTATAAAGTTACTTCTGAGATATTAGAAAAATCACTGGTCAATTATACCTCTACATTTATAAATACTCATGTGAAAACTGCTCCTTTTGGGGGAGGGATTCTATCTAATTATTGATTTTTGTCTTTTGGAAATACACAGAAAAACACTGGGACTGTTCAGGGATTTTGTTTTGTTTATTCATCGGTTCAGCAGAGCTTATGAGAATTAGACTATCCGAAGATTCTCTACGGCACACTGAGTACATATTTACTAACAGACATGAAGAGATGAGTGTTAGCTCTGACATCATAGAGGAGGAAGACAGAAGACCAGCAGTTTATTGCATCTGTGCAGAGACTCAGCCTACCTTGAAATTCTGATGTGGTTTTTTTTACAACGATCAACAAAAGAAAGCACTTCACTGATGAGTCTTTATTTTGCATCTGACTGGGTCACAGCATGTTCTGTAGTCCGTCTTGATGGCAGATAATGTAGGCCAGTTCAGGGTTCTCCTGGTCACACGATGACTTCTTAATAGAAAGTCATAACAAGAAGAGTGCTTTAACTGATTCTTCCAAGAATTAATGACTTTCTTGAAGCCAGATGAGGTTAAGTATGGTGCTTAGCATTGGTGGTGATCTGTGCCCCTATGGACACTTCTCTCACGTGTTCATGTCAGTGCTCCCCCATCTCACTTTCTTCCCTTGGCTACCCAAATTAGATGGTCCTCCCAATAAAGATGCGAAATGAGGTGCCCTCTTCTCTAATCCCTCTTTAGTGAAATTATCAACTGATCATAGCAATGCCTGCAGGATTCTGAGATCTGAGAATAACAGAAGCGCAATGACCTAGCGCATCGAGTGCCAAGCAGGGACCCTGTAGCTATGCATTTTATGAATGAGTGTGAGGGAGCCCATTTTATGAATGAGTGTTAGGGAGCCCATTTAAGAATGAGCTGAGGCTGGACACAAAGGTATCTGAGAGTTGTAGGTGTAGAGCAAATTTATTTAGATTCCTGACAGAACATTCCAGAATATAACAGTAACAACTTTAGGTAAAGAGTAGCCATGGGTGGAGCTCTGGAAAAGACACATCGGCCTCAGGGTCTTGCTCAATTATTTTGGTCAGTCTTTCTGTTTTCAGTTTTTTTTTTAATCCCCTGAGCTCTGAGAAATTATAGTTTTCTTTTTTTAGAAAGAAGGGCATCAGAAATGAACTATTAACTAAGAATCCCCCTAATTCCTAATCATTTCATTGTATTTGTGTACCACAAGTAGTTTATTTATTTCTTTATTTTTGGTTGGCTCTCTATGTTAAGTCTCTAGGGCGAGCAAATAAGAAAATAGGGAGAAGAGGTATGATTTTATTCAAATATTGTCTTTACTTGACTAATGTAGGATGTTGTCATCACCTCGTCAACCACTGGGTTTTGAATTTCATTCAAAATTGTAATCTGCATCCTTACCAAGCATTGTGATTATAGAAGACTGGATAGAATAACTCAGTCTCGACCTTGTGCCTCAACAGCCAATAAAGTCTCAGTCATTTGGAGTCAGAGTGAAAGCTCCCCCTATCCAATGCCTATACCCAACCTCCTTCCTCAGACTCCAGGGTGGTGCCAGCAGCTGCTGCCTCCCGGGAGACACCAATGGGCTCCTAGGCACATTCTGTGACCCACCCAGAACTTTCATCTCACTGGTTTGCAAAGGTTCCTTTCCCCCTGTTCTGCCCATAGCTTCCAGAATGAGCTACCATTCCCTTCCCTGCACAGAGTGAGCTTCCTCCTAGACCTGGTTTAAAGTGGATTGAACAATGCAGTCTGATTCTAAATTCGTTTTCTATTCTTGTCTCCTAGAACTTCCTCTAAAGCAAGACTTACTTTTCTGTCTGGTTCTTGCTTTTGCCAATAGCCTTTGCATTCGGAGGTAATTCTACTTAGGAGTTTCCCTTTCAGATCTAAGTGTCTAAACATACAGGCATGTATGCATGCTTGCATACTTACATACATAAACATGGAACTGTCAAAAATACAGAAAAGCCATCATGTAGTGTCTTGGCCTCTCCATCAAAGCCTTTTAGATTCTTGTTGCGTCTGTGTGCGTTTATGAGAACGTGTGCGTCGAGGCCGAAGGTTGATGCTGGGTGTCTTTCTCAATTGCTTCCCACCTTATTTTTCGAGACAGGAACTATTACCAGACCCGGAGCTTGTTGACTCAACTAGACCGGTTGGCTAGTAAGCCACGGGACCTCCTGTCTCCATGTCCCCGGAGTTGGTTTTGCAATTTGGGTTTTGGGGAATCAAACTCGGGTCTTTAGTCTTGAGCGGCACACACTTCATCAACTGAGCGATCACCCTAGCTCTCCCTCTGAATTCTTAGACCTGGAGTCCCGCCTTTTCCTTCCTCTATCTCAGCTGTCCCATGACTCGCCCACAGTCACCTCTGCGCACTGCGGCGTAGTGCCCCGGAACACATCCGGAATATTGATTTACTAGATCCGGGAGCTTTGCAACAGCAGAGGCAAGACTTTGCCTCTCTATGGTTGCTTTCACCAAGAACTCTCTTAGAAGCTCTCAGAAAGGTACACAGATCAAAGACATGAACACACACTGTGAAGAAAGAAAAAGTCTGTTTATTAGAGTAGCCTTCACCCTGCCCCGATTTTGAAGTCTGGGTTTCAAAATTATGTAGACACCGCCAACTATAATGTAAAATCCTCACCTTCATTCCCAAGGGCAAGGCACACAAGCCATTAAAATCCCTAGTGTGAAGAACTACAAGCATGTTTGTAGGTGTGTGCCTGAACTTAGGGGATGGAGACAATATAACGATTTGGTGCACTGATTAAAATATAAGCTCATAGTGCGTGTGGCCAACTATTTTATGTAAAGCATCTCATGCCCTGGGAATAAAGGTCTTCTGAAATCCAACAGTTATATCACCTCCCTAAGTCTGGTTCCCGCTCAAACTTCCTGGAGTCATGGGCCCGCCCCTTGGGAGCTGGCTTGCCGCCAGGACCACATAGTCACGAGTAGTGACTTTTCTCTTGGTAAGTCCTCATCAGAGAACTTTCCCTGACTATTTTTCACCCCCCCCCCATGCATTCATTCTCCCAATGCTTTTATAGCCGAAGGAAACAGTTCAACAGCCCCAGAGTTAAACTTCATTGTGCTTGCTGTAACTCCCAAACAGAAGTCTGCTCTCTTCTTTGGGGGAATAAAGGCTCTTTATGGTGTGAAGCCTTCCTATTGACAAATTAAGCTTCAGAAGTAAATTTAGATATAAAGAAACAAATTCTGTGCAGAAAAGCCACCCACCCACTGCACATAATAAAGTTATTCATAGTGAGGACATTCAGAAATTATAACATAGGCTCTTCTCTCAAGGATATCAAGGCAGAAAACAGGGCAGATACTGAGGACTAGAAACATGGCTGGATGGCAAAGAGACCGCGTGAGAGAAATCAATGAAGAAATAGAATATGAGATATTTAATAGTCTCACGGGAGTCTCGTCACAACTACTGAGGATGTGTTTTAAAACTCGGGAGATACTTTGATGAAAGTAAAGATGCACCTGTGTTCAATAGGGCCATTCAGACACATCGTTTATATTATGAGTGTATCGTGTGGAGTAAATGAATATTTAGAATACTGGCTTATTTATATAAGGCTTCAGACATATGCTATTTTTTTCCTTTAAAATAAAAAAAGTGTGCTTATATGTGTGTGTTCGTGTGTGTGTTCATGGGTGTGTGAGTGTGGTGAGCACGTGACAGAGGACAACCTCAGATGCTGGTCCTTTCTACACTGTGACAGGGTCTCTTGCTGTCTGCGCAGGGCCGGCTATGCTAGGCAAGCTGGCCTGCAGGTTGCTGCCGGCTCTCTGGTCTTTTGGTCTCTTCTTCTGGCTGGGGCATGCTGGGATTGCACATGCATTCCCAACTGCACCCAGCTTTTTTCGTGGGTTTTGGGGATCTGAACTCGGGTCCTCAGGCTTGAGGCAAGCACTTTACCCATGGGCCCATGTCCGCGGCCCTCGGGCTAGTTATTTTCAGTGGTCACTTCATACCACTCTGAGCCATTTCTAAGTTCTTTATAAACTGTGACTCTGTTGTCATTATTTCCCAGGCAGGGAGAAGAATATGTTAATAGTTTCTCCCACTATATAAAACAGATTCCTCGGAGTAGTGACCACTCATGACTACTGAGTTGTTGTTGCTGTTATTATTATTATTATTATTATTATTGGTTTTTTGAGACAAGGTTTCTCTGTTGTAACTCTGGCTATCCTGAACTTCACTCTGTAGACCAGGCTGGCCTCGAACTCACAGAGATCTTTCCTGCCTCTGTCTCTCAAGTGCTGGGATTAAAGGTGTGCACTACCACTGCCCAGCATAGTGAGTTATGATTAAGAAAAACTCTCAAAGCTTTTCACCATCATAACAACCCCCCCCCCCCACAACCAACAACAGCAACGAACAACACCTTAGCATGGGGGGGGCATGCAGTAGTTAAGAACACTTGCTGCTCTTCAAGAGAACCTGAGGTTAGTTCCCACCATCCATGACTGGTCCCTTAACAGCTTGTGACTCTAGTTCCAGGGGATCAATGCCCACTTCTGGCTTCTGTGGGTACCAGTACCCATGTGTCATATACTCACACATATGTAAGGACACGTAAATAAAAAAAACCCTTATTTTAAAAAAAATAAGAGCTATGCACTGCCTGGCATATAGTCTGCACCTGTCTGACTTTCAGAAAGTCACACAAATCAAATTACTCTTGGATGATGGCTATTCCAACACTGTCACTTCATTTGTAAGTTTTTGTAAATGGCCACAAAACTTGGTGCTGATGTGGCCCACCAGGCAGTGCTTCAAGGACAACAGAACTAGACCTGCTGAGTCAAAGGTAAGCCTCGCAGGCTTTTTGTTGCCATGACAGCAAGCGAAACAAAACAAGTACTCAATGTTCCCATTGACTGTGAGAGTCTGTGTAGGCACCCCCCCATTCACCTTGATTTCAACCACACAGTACTACCACGATGTCCTGGGTGCTTTGCAAACCCAGCTTTGTGGTCTTGGGCCAGTTACAGCTAGGTTGGGGAATCCATTTTGCTCTCTAAAATCAAAGTTCACGCCCCTTCCCTCCATCTTGCTTTGTGGCCCAAGCTGGCTGGAACTCCCAAAATAGCCCAGATTGGCCTCAAACTCAGGATCTTTTGCCTCAGTCTTCAAAGTACTGGGGTTAGAGGCATGTACCACCATACCCAGCTGCCTCTCTTGTTCTTTTCTCAACTAAAAAGTTACAGAGTATGAGGTCAAGGGACAGAGCTATCGATATGATTGTTCATTGGCTTTAGTATTCACCTGTGGATTTCTTTGAAAAACACCAGTTTGAGATCTGGATTGTAGCAAAGCGAAGAGCCTTATTCAATGTTGATTTGTCAAAAGATTACAGTTTAGCCCTTGAAATAAATGTTTCCCAAAATAACATCATTTGGGAAACTCTGAGCCCTGGTTCAGTCCTCTCTTGAAAACTAAAGAGGCCTTTCATAGTCCAAGGGCAGAATACTGAGCACCAACAGAAACAAGGAGTCCTCAGTCCCCCTCGCTCTGCCTGGGGACCTACTGCACTATTATTAGCATGGCACACAAAATAGATTTGGTAAACACTGGAGAAGTCCTGCCAAGGAGCGTCTCAAAGACATATGGTCTTTTGTAAGCTCCACCATCGTTACAAACAAGCAAGATGTCCTAATTAAGAGAGAGCCTTTGTCAGACATCTTGTTCTAAAACTTAGCATTCAGCTTCGGGACACAGACAGGCAGAACTTTTAAAGGTTGGGCAAAACACCCGGTGCCTTATTCTAGAGACTCAAGTTAAACTAGAGAGCTGCCATCTCTACTTCCACCACCAGAGGGAGCACAACTACGTAGAATCAACCAGAAGCTGCCTTCCAGGGTCCAGACTGGCTTCCAGGCTCTCCCACCAGGGATAGCTTTTTGAGATAGTGGAAGTTTAGAGAATGAAGTCCGACTCTCAAGGGCAGCGGGGTTAGGACATGCATATTGTTTTTTCGTGCTCACAAATGTCGGAAAGCTGAGTGCACACTGAGCCGAATGACTCAATGGGGTGGGGGATAAATAGCCGTTTTTCTAACCTGCCTCCTGCGTGTGACTGAGTGTCTAACCGCACAGGTCCCTCTTTTGTGCGCAGTCCTTGACTCCTTGTTGCGAATACCTGGGATAGAGTTTGAACTGGGCTAAGATTCTGATAACTCCTCCAACTCCAAATTCTTGTTCTGTGTCTCCTGAACCGAGTGTTAACTTTTCCCAGGTAAGGTGGGAACCTGACCTTGGGCTAAATAGTTCCTGCTAAGCCTTGTTCGCTAGCAAGTGCCCGCAAAAGTCAGCGGTTGACAGGAGAGGCTGATGTGTCATGAAGAACAGGATGTAGTTTTGATGCTCAAAGGGTCTGACCAATATTTGCTCAACATATTGTTTTGCGCATATAAACTCACGCATATGTCCCTAAATACACAAATACAACCTGCTCAGCCTATGTCACGTTACTTGTCTGTATGTGTTCAAGACTGACTGTTTGGTATTGGGTAGCCAGTTGGTGCGCTCCTCCCTAGGGGAGATGGTTTCTCTGCTCTCAACATTCCTAAGTCGCCTGGAGTTCTTCGTGCTGAACCAGAGGCTATCCAGGTTGAGGCCTCCCAAGCTCTCTCCTGTCCACTTTAGCTTGTCTGTTGGTGTCATACTTGTCCAGCTCCCGTTCAGGCTCCTCCTGGATATATTTTTTCAACTTAATGGAAATCAGAACAGTGGTGGCTAAACAAAATACTCTAAAATAAATATGATCCCTTTCTTTCTCATTGTAAGCACCTCCGAAATACACATACGGACTCCCGCTTTGGGGAAAAACAAGGCAGGCTCTATGAGAAAAACTTTACCAGAAGACATTAGATTAGACATTTTTGTCCCAGCTAGATTAGACTTTTTTGTGGAAAAACAATATATTTATTAACTTTTTATTCTTTGACAATTTCATAATGTGTCTGGCCAACTTTACTCCGCTTACCAGTTATTCCCCTCTCTCATCTCCTCCCTCTCCTGCTGAAAACATCCAACAAGTCCCTCCTGACACCCCCCACCCCGCCATGCTTTTGAATCCCTTGTGTGTCTGTGACCCACTGGGTTTAATTAGGGATGTTTGCAGGAGCATAGTCTAACTTTTTTATTTTTTTGAGACAGCGGCACTCACTGAACCCAGAGCTCACTGAGTACGGGCCTTAGATGGCTTGCCAGTGAGCTCCAGGGAGGCCTCTTTGCCTTGCTGGGTGCTGGAATAGAGATGGACATCAGTGTGCCCGGCTATTATGTGGGTCCTGGGGATCCATAGGTCCTCATGCCTGAGTGTCAGGTACTTGAACCACCCCGAGCTCTCTCCACAGCCCCTAACACCATCCTTACTTTAGGTGAAGAAGAATCTGACGTCAAGGTGAGCAGAACTCAGGTCCCTGGGACTGTGTCCATTCTGTTCGTTTTGCAGTGGGAACAAGAGTTTGTGCTGAATTTAGAAACCAGTATTTCTACCAAATTCTGAAGGTAAACTAAGTAAGTACTTTGATTCTGGAAAGGATTATGAAATTAAAAAAACAATGAGCAAGGACACAAAAAGGAAGGCTTCCACACAGATAAGAATTTTAATCTGAAGGAGACAAAAGTCTCTTAAATACACCATTTCTATCTTGCTTTTGACTGAGTCACAGGGAGAAGTGTTGACGGGGAGGACTTAAGGACAGAGTCGAAGGTGCCAGATTTAATTCGATACTTCTTTAACATGAAGGCTGCGTGCCCTGGCTAGTCTTTTGTCAGCTTGACACAAGCTGGAGTTATCTCGGAAGAGGAAACTCAACTGAGAAAATGCTCCCCTCAGATTGTCCTCTGCTGGTGAGTCTGCAGGTGGTGCATTTTCTTGGTTGATGATTGAGAGGGCCCAGCTGACTGGGAGAAGCATCAGCTGCTGGGAAAGATGGTCCTGGGTGCTATAAAAAAAATGTAGGCTGAGCAAGCCACAGTGAGCAAGCCAGTAAGCATCATTCCTCCATGGCTCTGCTTGAATTCCTGCCTCTAGATTCCTGCCTCGAGTTCCTTCCCTGACTTCTCTTCATGATGGCCTATGCTTTGGAGGATGAAATAAACGCCTTTTCTTCCCAAGTTGTTTTTGTCTGTCTATGGTGTTTTATCACAGCAACGGAAAGCAAACCAGAACAGTGTGAAAATATCAAAACCCACCCCAGCAATCTTTATGTCAGTAACGGATTTGCATCTCTGGTGGGATTACACATTCTATGCCTCTAGTGCTGGTTCCAGTAAGCGCTCTCTGAGTCTAAAGGGATTATTAACACTGCAACATTTGAAAGGGAGCCACAGTAATTTCTAGCAAGATGGTTAAAGCTTCGAGCACGTTTGTGGTCATGAAGAACAATCGTCTAGTGATTTAATGCATCCGTGGAAGCAAGCTGAGACGAGGAGGAAAAAGGGAGAAAGGAAGGTGGGCAATTGTACGTTGCATCTTCAATTCAGTCCCAGGATCAGGGTGGTCTGAACTACTTACTACCCATGTCAGTCTGCCTCTACCCCAGAGTGACCTCAGAAAGGATAAGCTCCAATTAGCATCTGTTGGGCAAGAGTGGGAAATTTGATAAGACTCAATAAGACTGGGACTTTCTTGGGATTAATACGTTGATTAGTCTACCTAGGCATGACTGGGCGAAGTATCTCATCAGGAGACACGATATTGACGGTGATACTGGTGGTAGCAATGAAGTCTCGTTTTATTTTTCATACTAAAAACAGAGACAGTTACTCACAAAGAGCTTCCGAAAACAGAAGCAGCACTTGAGCACCTACTAGTTTACCACATTATTAATCAGAGTCTGAATGTTATGTCATGGCTAGAATATGCTCATTAACTTAGGGTTTAATGGCATTTTCAAGCCAAGCATGCCTGGAGAAGGCTCACTGTTAGCCTCAGTCAGTTCTAAGTTTCCTCTGGCAAGCCGGACAACGATTCTGCCATTGACATACGTTCCAGATTTTCGGCTTGTATTTTTGTTATTTGAAAACGTTCTAGGTTTGCATGCTTGAAATGAGTGGTTCTTCCACAGCAAATGCAGCTATCAGAATATTCCTCCAGAATCTTATTAAGTGGCCCATTCTGCCTTCTGCATCTCCTATTGTGCCGTCTCTTCTCTTAAGTCTTTGAAGGCCTGTATGTCCCTTCACCAGAGGCTGAGACAGGCTCCTTCTCTGCTATCCCCGCGCAAGTCTGAGCTATTTTATCACCTACCTGGTCCCCTGGACGGTTCTTACACTCCACTTCGCTCTGGCTGATTAGTCATGGTGTTGTGGTCACCAGCCACGGCTCTTCTTCTGGGCTTGACCATGCCCCAGCTTTCACCTCTGGCTGTGTCAATTTGTCATGCACCAAACTGCCTCGGCTGAGGGCCAGGAGGATGCCAGGTGCCTGTGACTGGTGTGTTCTGCTCTTCCGGTGCCTCAGAGCTGCTCTTCAGCAAAAGCCAGCTGGTACTTCCTTCTCTTAGTTAGGGAGGGGCGGCACAGCCTGCAGGCAGACAGCAATGAAAATGGCCATTTCTTCAGTTGGCTACAATGGCATCCTTTCATTGTGGTGTGTTTTTGGTACCACTGCCTTCCCAGAGACTCCTTGGCTGTGTCTACCAAGTGATGCCTTAGGCACTTGGGGAGAAGCTGGGAGGCATTTGAGAATTCTCGGACTCCACCCACTACTGTGCTTCTCAAAAGTCCCCTTTTCTTCCTTGGAGGGGAAAGTCCCAGAACTGGGTGGGATTGCCCGGAGGAGCCAGAAAAGCACGGTTTGGAAACACTTTCTTACAGTGTCCTCATTCTGAGTCACAGGACGAGGAATGAGGCTTAAAACAATTCCTTTAGAAAAAAATCTATCCTAATGTTGAAACATGGTTGAAATCGAGGTCCTTACTGTCCCCATTAGGGGTAAGGGGACCTGGAGTTTGCCTGTGGATGTCAGATTGGAATTTGGAAAGTGGTCCAGTGACTCTTTTGTAAGTCCCAGCTTTGACATACTGAACTGTAAGAGGAGAGAGTGGGAGGGAATCTCGGGCTACTTAGGAGGATCAGTTTGCCCAGGTTGTGATGTCCTCCTGGTTTCCTTTAGGGAGACTGGAGCAGTGTGCTTCTCTCCTGGATCCTGGACGGAGGGGGTACCTTCTCCCACGCTAGGTACACTCTCTTATTCCCACCAGGTAGGAGGTCATTTTTAGCATTTCCTGTTCTATCAAGGTCTAGGAGAGAGGAAGGGCAGGACAATCGGAACAGAAGGGGAGAGAATTCAGAACACTCCAGAGAATTTCTTCCCCCAAATGGCTGTCTTCCTATTATCAAGAAATCAAGTGGGTCATCTTGTCTGGGCCTTGAGCTGACAGTTTCCAGCGTCAAGAAGACCCCAGGATCATGACTGTTGAAAGAAATGTAGCATTTAAAGTGCCTATTGGACAAGAGCAACCATGGACACCGTGCGAGCATTAGCGCCCATACATAGAGGATTAAATCACAGCTTGCTGAGAGAATCCATAGGCCCCACCTCCCACAGCAGGATTACTGAGCGTTACTGGTTACCCATCGCTTTCCACCTGGTCTTGCGCCGGGAGGGTTCCTAATGAACGAGCAAAAGGAATGACCTTGTACCCAAGCAGAGAGGAAGTGACCTACTTGGTCTAACCTGACCTGAGCGATAGCAGAGAGGGACAGGGAAGAGTTTGGAGGGAGGCTGAGTGCTGAGGAGGACCGGGTGGCACGGAGATGTGTCTGGCGCTGGAGCAGCTGGCATCCTGCTCTACTGAGATTGGCTGGCCCAGGAGGATCCTAATTACTGCACAACTGCTGCCTCCGTAATCACAGTGACAGCAACAGTGTGGGCCGGAAGGAGATGCGAGATGGAGCTGGTGACGGCTGCGGAAGATGCCGGAATCATTGTTCTTTGCCCTGGCTGCAAACAAGGGGGGCTCTTGCCAGCTGCCTGCTAAGTTCGAAACAGCTGCCCCTCAAGAAGGGGCCAACCCTTCCTGCCTCATCTCCAGAGCAGATACCAGCCACAGCCATCAGGTCCATCCCCCTGGCCTTTGGTCATGGCAGAGGCCCCCCCCCCAACCCCCCCACCCCACCCCACCCCACCAATCCCCCCTCAGGCTATGGCAGTAGGGGTTACCTGGAAGGCCTTCAGGGCTATTTACTTTAGCGGGGGTGTCAGAGGGGAATTCACAAGTGTGGAAAGGAGGTCGGGGAGATCTGGGCTGGAAAATCAACTTGCATTTAGAAACTACAAAGATGATACCTCCAAGGAAGTACGCTCAAAGCAAAGAGAAGGACTGTGAAATTTTTTAGTTAGGTGACCTCTTTGATTAAAAAAAAAAATCCAGAAAAAAACAAAGGTATTTTCTCATGGCCCTTTTATATATATATATTTTAATGTGAGATTTTCTTTTTCTTTTGGACAAAGTGTCAGTCAGGTTTATGGTGAATACAAGAACCTCTGAGGACAGCTCTCAGTGGCATCTGAGAGCTAGCCAGCGGCTTGAGAAACAAAGGAATGATACTAGAAACGGGAGAAAGTGGGTAGGGGTGAGGCAAGCCGTGGAGAAGGGTGCAAACCCCACTTTGATTTGGGCGTTTTATGCTTGGTTCTCAGAAAGATGTTGGGACTGATCAGTGACAGGGGACTCCTAATGAGGCAGCCATTGCATCCTCTCCAAGTCCTTTGTTGGGCTTTTTGGACTTCTGCATACTAAGGAAACGTCAGAAGTAGGAAGAAGAAAGAACATAATGGATTTATTGGCAGATCACGTTCCCCTTGGGAGTTCCGTGACTAGCAGGAACACAGTCGAAACCCACAGAAGGCTGACTTGCCGTCCTGAGGCTCAGAGTGGGCACAGTCGTGGGGCGGGGGGAAGCTTGAGGACTCAGAATTTCCTGGCTTTTAATTCCTCTTTGTTTAGCTCTGCACTCGTTTTATTGAGTGTCTGTCTCCAGGGTACTCCACAATGCCAATGCATGAAATCTTATGTGAAGCCAAGATATTCTTCTCTAGTCCTTCAGGATCCCAGGATCCTTTCTGGTTGCCCCACAAGGCAGTAGGATGGTACTGAGTCTGGTGAGGTTGCTGAGGTGTCCATATTTCCGTTTTTGTTATAAAGAGACACTGCATGCTTCTGTGGAACCAATCTTCATTCCGTATTCTCTTCTGTTTATCCCTTCCAAATCCTTTTAGCTTGGCTTACAAGATCAAGAGCGAGTCTAATAATCATCCACACCGAGAGGCAGCAACTGTCAGCTTCCCTCACACGCTCTCAGGAGAGATTCCAATTTCTCCATAAACTCCTAGCTTAGCTTTTGGATGGCGTTTGGAACAAAATTGGACTTGAGTTTTTTCTCTACCACTGTAAGAGTATGTTAGTCTATGGTCCTTAATGTCCCCAGTAGCCATAAGGGAACCTGAGGTTTGCACAAGGAATGTCAGCCAAGGATTCTGAGAGTGGTAGAATGATAATTTTAAGACACTTACGGCATCACTGTGTTTCATGTAAGTCCTGACTTTGAAACCCACAGACTCCATTCGCAGGCTGTCATACAGGGCAAAGTGGGTACTGCTTAATTAAAAACATGCGATGCACATGGCAGCAGGTTTTTCTTGGGGGTTGATGTGATCTGAAAAATCTCAGGAAGGTAAGAAAACAAGGGGCCTTTGGCCCCTTGATGAGGATCGTTTGGAAACAGTAGTTAGAACCATGTATTCGGAAGGCGAGAGTTTTCATAGACATCGTTTATGTGCATATATAGCTGGTGGTCAGTCCCAACCTGTCAGAACTCTGTGTTCTCACATGGATCCTTTACAGCACTTCAGGTAGGTGGAACAGAAGCCGCACAACCTGGAAATGCCACCTGTCAGCATACACTGCCAGAAAGTACACTACCTTCCTCTGGTCTTAAAAATCCTCCATCCCCACTTTGGGCCTCTGTGGGTCCAGTCCTGGGTAGAGGTGAACACCCATTTGTTCCCTGGCTTTACATATGGGTTGATTTTTCTTTTTCTTTTTCTTTTTCTTTTTTTTTTTAGTCTGGCTCAGTCTCTTGTCATTTCAAAACTGTTTTCCATTTAGGCTATGCAAATGACAGTCACATGACACATGATGGCGTTTCAGTTGTGACAGAATGTACAGTGCTTCTGTAAGTTGATAATGAGACCTACATGTCCTATTACCTAGTGATGTCAACCATCATAACACATGCCACTCGTGTTTGGGGCCACGCTGCTGGCCACAGCTGCTATGTGGTCAGTCCCGTGTGAGTGAACCTTGTACAATGATGGACAGTGCAGGATGTGTGGAAATGGTAATCCGTGACTGTTACTGGCTTGTGTAATTACTGCACCACATTGTGCCTGGTAACAATCTTCGTTTTAGAGTGTCCTCCTCTGCATATAAAAAGTTCACTATAAAGCAACATGTCCATTATTCCAACACACATCCATGTCTTGTGCCCGCTACCTCATTTCTTTTAGTGTGTGTGTGTGTGTGTGTGTGTGTGTGTGCATACATATATACATGTGTGCACGTGTGTACTGAAGGCCAGAGGACAACCTAAGGTGGTGTTCTCAGGCCCCATCTACCTATTATTATTATTTTTGTTATTTTATTATTTCTTAGATGTAGAAGCAATTTCTATCAGTAGTTTGGGCTGAATTGGCAGTCCAGTGGATCCCAGCGGTCCTTCTGCCTCCACTCCCCAGTGCTTGAGTTACAAGCATAGGGCACAGAGTTGGATCCTTTTATCAATGTGGGTTCTGATGACTGAAGTCAGGCTCTCATGATTGCAAGGCAAATATGTTACCAAACGAGCCATCTCCCCGGTCTTTGCTGTATCCCTCAATTGCAGTTAATGGTCAGACTGAGTGCTTAACCTACAGCACCTGAGATCATGTACGTGCACCCAGTGCTTAACCTGCAGCACCTGAGATCATGTAAATCCACTCTATCATGTTTGCAAGAAGATGAGTTTGCTCAATGCTGAACTTTCCAGAATGTATTTCTGCCATTAAACAGAGCACGTGGCTCTGTCTGAAAAATTACGTGATTACTTGGTAAGTCGCCTTATTATGTTTGCTGTTTATACATGTTTTCAACACATACATATGCATTTTTTGTCAGAGACGGTAAGCTGGATAAATACAAGGCTAACTTGGTAAATTTTTAAGCACTGATCAATAGGTGGTTATGTGAGCTAGAATATACATAGCTTACTACATGGACATGGCTAGTGCTTGCAAGAGGATGCTCAATATACGGTATGAAGTATCAAGATGAGCACACAGGACCACATACGGCGATGACCTCGTAGCTCTAGAAATACACAGAGGAATTGTAAACCCGATGGAGAATTGCTAAAATGTGAACCGGTGAGTCCATGTTGGAAGTGAGACTATATGTATACTTTTTATAGCCAGGGGATATTTTTTTTAATAAAAAATAGTTATGAAGTGGGTTCCTCATATGGCATTGGATGTAAGCAACTCAGTTATACACGATGACAAAGTTAATAAATTTCAGAGTCAGGTTCTTGGTCAGGAATGTACCTCTATTGTAAAATAGGAGGCGGGTCCAGCAGGGATTTTGGTGGAGAATCAGAGCCAAGGACATCACGATAAAACACGAGCCACTGACGATCCCCAGCAGTATGAAATAGCATGCTAGGCTACCCATTGGAGCTAGAATGAGGTCTCTCTGTCTCTGTCCCTGTCTCTATCTCTGCCTCTGTCTCTCTGTGTCTGTCTCTCTGATGTTTGTCTGTCTGTCTCTTTATCTCTTCTCTCCCCGTCCCCTTCTCCCTCCGCCTTTCTCTCTGTGTGGTGTGTCTGTGAGTATACGGAGATCAGGATGATGTTGGGTGTCTTCCATTGATCGTCACCTTAGTTTTCAAGACAGGACCTCCCAGCTAGTGCAGCTGACCAGTGAGCCCCCAAGATCTGCCTGCACTGCCTGACAGCTCCAGTGCTAGCATACCCTTACACCTCGTTTTTCTTTGGGTTCTGAGGATCTGAACCTCAGACCCTTGTACTTTTACAGCAAGCATGTCACCCCCTGGGCCGCCTCTCCAGCTCCTAGAATGAGATTTGAACTAATTCGATCTGAGTCTCTAGGGTGGAGTTACCCCAGGCATCAGCCACACTTTCATAAAGCTGATATACTCAGACTAATTTGTTATTGGAATTTTAGCCACCCAGGTGCCCAGCTCAGGAGAAGCTGAGCCTGGAGTTTGAACCCTTGTCAAGTATAATTTCTGTCAGGGCGTCAAAGTGATTGCAGTGTGGAGCTGAGACTTGACTTTTCGGTTATCTCTTCTCCTGCCAATAAAAAAAAAAAAGACACGAGGAGAAAAATAACCACAAAGACATTTAATCAGTTACACGGACGGGGTTTATTTCCCCACATTGGGTAATTTTTTTCAAAAAGTCCTTGGAGAATTTAAGCCGAATTAATAGTTGTCAATTCAAAGCCACATTAACAGCCGTTTCAGCCTGTTACAAAACCCGGTCTCGTGATACAGGGGTGAAAAATCAATTTGTCACCAAAGTTTCATTTGTTTATTACCCAGACAAACGGGAGAGCAGGGTTGGAGAGGACGTCAGTGTGGTTAGTAGTGATTTTTTTTTTTTTTTTGGCTCATGTTTTCCCTTAGTAATTGACGTGTTGGCTCTGAGATAGTTCAAACTGTAAAAGCCAAATCCATGACCATGGCAACGAAGCGCGTCTGAACTTGCTGCCGTCGACCGCTGTGTTTAAATGGGGGGTAAGAGAAAGACTCCGCGTTGGACATTAGTTCAGTTTCTAATTACGAATTCAATGAGTTCAGAGAGCTTTTTTCTTTTTTTTTTTCCAGATTTCTTTTTTTCCTTTTTATTAGATAATATCTTTTCTTTTTTGGTTGGGACCAAAAAGGAGAAATGAGTACACAGGGCTTATCTGTGCTTAAAAGGTAAGAGTTCCGGACGTGTATTTTGGTTTGAAGTATTACTAGACAAACTGAATATGAAAAAAAAAAAACCCAGTAAATTTGGTTGAAGTCTTACCTGCTGTGGGATGTTGGGAAAGCCACTCAACTTTCCGAATTCTCTCCTATGGATCCTCTGCGTGGGGATAAGGGTATATACATCCCAGTCCAAGGTCCAGAACATTAAACAATCACCTCTTTCCTTTCTACGGAGCACCGACCCCTGCTTTCTCCTTGCATTTATCACTGCATGAGGCGTGCCTGTTTTAAAATGCTCTCTATACTAATAGGAAATAAACTGCAGAATACAGCGCTCATTTGGCAGCACAGCTGCACTAACACAGTACACAGCACGCGATGTCTGGTCGATACACATTTGTTGGAAAGACACATTCTAATCTAGGGCGAAGACACGAGGCGGAGCATGTGCTGTAACCCGCGGGTTAGCGTGACGATTGGGATCTGTAGCTCCCGTCTCCACGTCTACATTTGTAGCTGTGCAACCTTGGCTGAGTTAGTTAGCCACGTAGGGCTTCCCCTTTGCCCTCGTCATTGGTAACAGTGCTTAAATTGCAGTTGTGATGAGGGTTTAAAAATATTAGTCCTGTAAAATAACAGGCCCGGGGTCTGTGTTTATTGTTACCTGTTAATTATGAGTGTCTACATGTTTAGCGCTCAAACTCGTCTTTCCAGACTAGGACGAAGAGAAAAAAATTGATGTCATTAAAAAATAAACAGACAGAGGCAGAAGTTTTCTGTTGTGTCACACAAAATGCCGTCCCCTAGTAATTTAGGTTTGTGGTATGTTGATGTTTGCACGTTTGGGAAAGGAGGAGAACACACAGAATGAAGACTCGTTAGCTGCAGGGCTCTTGCTGTCTTTGTGCACAGCACCACGTGCCAATCAGGATGAGGATAGCCAAGGTCTTGAAGCAGCTGAGGAAATATTTTTGAACACCGTAGGTTGGTGGGACCCAGCGTGGAATCACTGCTTGGGCGGCTGCGAAGGTGCTGTTGCTGGAGCCAGAGGCAAAGGTGAATAAGGGAGTGGGTGAAGACTGATGTCTCTGAGCATCCGTGGCCATAGCAGGATGCTCAGCCCTAGATTGCCCTCGCTGCCCGGGGATCCGTGGAAACTCCGGTCGGCAAAGGAGATTGTGGTTGTAGGACAAGAAATGCGGCTAGCTAACATTTATTGGCATCCTGTATTTAATAGACTCGCTAAAAAAAAAGTTATTAGCTCATGGAGTCTTTAAAACAACCACTGAAGAGGGCATTGTGTTTGTTCAATAAAGACCTGAGACTAGGAAGGTTGGTTAACTCACCAAGGGTTCTTAGCAGGTTTGGTACAGAGCGAAGTAGACATCTCTGACTTCGAGGAGTCGGCAGGAGCCTGAGCGGTCCAGCGCTGAGACGGGAGGGGCCCACATGGAGCAGCAGTAGCAAGAGGGGGTCCCCTGAGCCAGCAACCTTCTCAGGGGGCTCTTGCACATTTCTTAGCATCTGAACTTGGCAGAGCCCAAAGGGAAGGACACAGGGGTCCATAGAGAAAGCAGTGCGTGGGGAGCTGGGAATGACCTCTGACCTGCCCTGGCTGCTCCCCTCCCCCCCAGCACATGCTTATATAGAAGACCTTCCTACGAGGTGCTTTGCTCCTAGCTCTTTATTTGGCAAATTGTTTCCGGACTAAGGTGTGTGTTTTCTGTTAGTGCGCGATCTCCCGTGAATGAAGAGTCCCTCAGTCAACATCTTTCCTTATTACCCAGAACCTTGTCATTTGTGTGTTTGTTCCTGGCCGCTGAAGATCCGAGCCAGGGAAGCAGATTTTGGTAACAACTGGGTTGATTTTGAAACCACCAGCTTCTTTCTCTTCTGATGACTGCTTCGTTTTGTTTCCTAACCTCTGCCCCGCCCCCCTCCGGTGTCCTCTGAACACCCACGCTTCCCATAGAGAGAAACAGAACCGGCCACAGTGATTCCAAAGCAAGGCCACGGACCCCCTATGCTCGAAAGAATGGGAAGAGATGGTAGAGATGTGGACCCACAACTACTCCGTGGTCTAGCCTGTCGATTCCTGGGAAGGTTGAAAGGTCGGACATGGATTCGAGTGGTTCCCCAGGGCTGACGAACATCACAGAAGCTGTTCACTTGGGAGACGCGGCTATGTAAGAAGCCACATCTCGTAAGCATGGGAAGGGAACCAGCCCTGATGGTGGGCTCCGTGGTCATAGCTGGGTAGATTCCAGGAGGTTTCATGTGAGGTATACAAAGGAGACCTCTGTCTTGAAGCTTAGATTGGAAAGCGGTTTGGAGGAATACTTAGGGTCACGGCTTCTGGATCCAGTCTACATTCAAACCCGCTCCTAATGCTTTTTGGCTCTGCTTTGTCTTAGTAAATTTATCGAAACTCTCAAGTTTTAGTTCCTCAAAATGACACTGTTTGAAAGATTGAATAACTATGTATGTTCTACTTGGGATCGTGCCTGGCGCGTTGGAAGAACTACTGAGTGCATCTGTATCAGCATCGTCGCTTTCCGGGATAAAAGCTTTAGAGCAGTATTGTAACAGAGATTTCGAAATTTTGAAGATCGGCCCGCCAAATCAAATCGTTTCCCTTGATGCCCATTGTGCACAACGCTTCCTAGCTATAAAGAATTAAAAAAGGAGATGACAAACACTGACCGTTAGATCTACAGCCGAAAGCCCGAATATCTGCAGCGGCTCAATTTTGGAAAAGTCTTTTGTCCACCAGTCTCAATTTCTCTTTCATCTTCTTTATGAGGAAGCTGTGGGATGAGATCTAGGTTGGCAAGTGTGCGTGAGCTAGCTGCTAACCTGCCTCCTGCGACCATGGAAGGCATAGCTAATAGATATCAGCACATTTCCCTGCCATTTGTCATCTGGCTCAACACTGCAGGCCAGGATGTCATCGTCAGTTGGTTAGTGTTGGCAAAGAAAAGAAAACCGATTTCCCACCCGATGATCGTAGGTTCTCCACGGTTCCCTCTCCTCTCACGTGTTTGCGAGTGGATGTGTTAGAGGTTGATTTTTGCAGACTTGTATGGTTGCCCTGGGATGTGTCCAGAGAGCCAAAAGAGATAGGAGAGCTTTCTTTAAAGTCAGGCTAATTTAATCTCTCCCCGAGGGTCTCTCATTTCAATGTTGGTATGAGGTCTGATTGAATTACATGGTAATTAGTTAAGCATTTCAGTTAAACACGTTTCTGGAGAGCAGGGTTCAGGCCTTTGGAAGCCTGGGTTTCCTGCTTCCAGTTTCAATGTCACCAATCTCTATGCCCACTATCTGACGATCTCTCGTTATGAACCAAATCGTCCCAAGGCATATCAGCTTCGTCCCAAGGCATATCAGCTTGAAGTGGCCGTGACTTATCTGTTACAAGCCTGTAGAAATCCAGCATTTGGCTGATCTCCCCTGGTCTCATTCAGATGAGTATGTGCTAAATAAAGGGTCAGTTGGGGGCTTAGCACCAGGTTCTGCCCAGCTGGGTTGGCTGTGCGGTTGGTTCTCTGTTTCTGTGTTGCTCTTCCATTCTGGGCTTCCTAGCGATCTCAAGACAGATTTTCTGAAAGATCGAGTTGTGATATGTGGATGCTAACCGAGCTTCTGATTGCGAAATACCTGCTGCCATCACGTTGGCCAAAGCCAATCCAGGCTGCCTGTGGGAGACGGTCATAGCAGCGTGCATGCTGGGAGAAGTGATTTCATTGGATCGTGACTGCCGTTATCATCTGCCCTATCACAGGGTACCATGGCCACCTTCTCGCCCGGCTATGCCAAAGGGCAGCACGGAAACAATGGCTGGGCTTAAGTTTCTACACAAAAGCCAAATTCTAACTGAAAAAAAAAATGATATGTAATAATAAAGATTGTAGAGTGATTCTCACGTGACCCATCTCTGCTAATTGATAAATTGCCAGGAGAGATAATTTGCTATGTCACCTATGATAATAATATAAACTGAGGTTCTTCAGCAAGGGCCTACCATAAAATTACAGTTCTTCATAGACCCTACATACATATAGAGTCTTAAATGTTCGAGGCACAGCTTAGATTTCCTCCTTTGTGTTCAACAGAGTCCTGTGCAGTCCCGGGCTACATGTTGCTGATGGTTTATACAAAGCACATTTTGAATTCTTATTGATTTGATAAAGGACATAAGGTATTATGCAATAGACTAAAATGACACTCCTTCCTTGCCAAGTGCTTCTTTCCGTTGGAGGCTTGCTTTCTGCTACTGGAAAGACAATAAAAAGAAGAAACCAAATACATAGCAGTGTTGGGGAATGTTCCTCTCTGACCATGGTTCTTATACTTAAAATGAAGGTCGTGGGAAGGAAGGCAAAACCCAGTAATAGGGAGTCAGAATGTTCAAAATCCTTTATCCCTGATGCTGCCCAGACATGCTTTTGGGGAGACATCGGCTACATCTGGTCAGGTGGAAACGGCAGTTTTCCCTTATGGTGGGAGGTGTTTGATGCTACTCAGGATAGACTTCCCAGGTCCTTAAAACAGAGATATTTGCAAGCACAGGGCTGCTTTCTATCCTGTGAGTTGAAAACAAATCTATTTAGACTCAGAGTCAGTGGCACACAATCGTTCCTAGATTCTATTGTGTGGTCTATTGATGTTTTAATCAGATCGTTTTGACCACGAACAGATCGTCTTGGTTAGCATGGCTTTGTGGCAATGCGTTTTGTATTTATACCTCAGAGTTAAAAACAGGAACTCGAGCTTATTTGAATAAAGGTATTAAAGATGTGGTAATATGGATGCCTTTGAAATAACGGTGTGTATTCTCGGGATTGGGTGCCGAGTTTTCTTGTGACCCTCATGTTGCTGGATTTTGATTCCCCCCTCCCCTCTGGTTTTGGAACCCTCTGGAGCACTGACTCCCATTCTCCTAATTATTACTGAACTGTTCCTTGTCTGAGACTGACGGGTAGCAACACTGGATAGAACACTGGAGAACAGAGGCAGTGCTGTACTGGAGGAGGTCCCTGCTTTTGTCTGCTTCATTTTCTATAATAAAATATCTGAGGCTGGACATTATGAACTGCAGAAATTCACCCCTCACAATTCTGGAGGCTGAGAAGCCGGAGATCATGGGTGATCGGGCTTAGTATCTGGAAGAAGGGTTTACTCAGCCTCACATCTAGCACTTTCTAGTTGAGTCTTTAAATGGTGGAAGGGACAATCTCTCTTGGGCCTCCTTTTAGAAGACACTGGTCCTACTCATTAGGACCTCTTATAATCTAGTTAAGTCCTAAAGCTCCCAGCCCTTCACATAACCGGACTGGAGCTCAGGGTTTGGTCTATGGGGTTTGGAGGATCACAGCCGTAAGACAGCAGGTCGATGGTAGCATTGACGAGGTCCTGAAGCGGGAGTTTTGAAAGTCTCAATACCTTCTGTCAGAGCTCATTTGAGTTCCTTGGAGATTTCTTCTCTTAGGAGTCTGTCCACACGGGAATGGACTATCTGCTTCCTCTGAGTAGCATAAGCACATCGTGAGACTCGGCTGTACCCAGAGAAGAACGTTCTGTGGGAACGCCGGATCTACAGGGAACTGTTTGGGAACCGAGGCGCTCTCTCCAACTTCCACATTCTTCGGGAGTCAAATGCCCACTTGCCTGTGAGAGCGGGGAACTGGGAGAAGGGCCCGTCACCCGAGAGTGACGGCGTTCTTCTCTGTTTGAAGCGTGGATGTTAAGTTCACTCACTCCAGAGGCAGTGAAGTCCTCAAGCTCATACTATTTTATACATTTACGAGTCTATACGTTGCTAATTCTGTTAACAAAAAAAAAAAACAAACCCAACTCTCCCACCAACGAACTTGAAAATGCAACGAATGCTTTTGCTGAAAGGGCTGATCCTGCTGGAGCAGTTCTGGGCTTCCCAGAATGAAATCTGTATATGTATGCTTTGTGTGTGTGTGTGTGTGTGTGTGTGTGTGTGTGTGTGTGTGTGTGTGTGTGTTTAAATAGGAAAGTCTTTTTTCTTTTTGTGGTTATTTGATATCTTAGGTAACACTGGAGCCAAGATGTGCTACCAAGAGGACCAGATGAAGTACACCAGCTGTTGGGCTGTGGGAATGAAAAGGCAAATAAAACATAGTTTTTAATCTTCTGATGCTGCCAGATTTGTGAGCAAAATCAGATGTTAGCATCCTTGTATGCCCTTGTCACTAAGTCTGCAAAAATTCTGTTTAAGAAGGAAGCTGACCTACTTGCTAGTCTAAAGTCAAGTGACTAGTTAGGACAGTAGCCTTTTTCTCTCCCGCTTTCATTCACCATGGCAAAGCTAACGTGCTGAATACCATGTGTTAGGTACTGACTATGTGCTAGGTACTGACTATGTGCTAGGCACCACACCAGGACTGTCCGAGACTCTCCTCATTTAGCCTCATCACACCCCCGGGGCATTTTTTTGTTGCGATCACTCCTAGCTTCCAGATGGGGCACATGAGGTTGAACTTCACTAGTCTGGGTTCATGCACCCGATCAGTGCTGGGCTTGGGTGTCACTCTCTGGGCCATCATCTTCATCAATATATTGTTATCAGCATTCTAGCCTACTTCAGAGGACACTGTTAGATCAGGCTATGTGATGACACAATTACAGAAATATAATTGATAAGGAGAATGGAGATGCTTAAAACATTTTTGTTTCTGTTTATAACTGTACATAAATTGTAACCTGTTTGCATGGCCCCCTGCTTCTTTGCCCATTTGAAAATGTTTCCCCTTCTTCTCCTTCTTCCTCCTCCTCCTCCTCCTTCTCCTTTCCTTTCCCCTTCTCCTTCCTCCTCCTCCTTCTCCTTTCCTTTCCCCTTCTCCTCCTCCTCTTTCTTTCTCCTCCTCCTCCTCCTCCTGTATACCAGGGGGTGATACTGGGGCTGGAATTCAAGGTCTTGCCCACACTAAGCAAGCATGACACTGAGATATTCCCCAGAACTAAGGGGTAATGCGAGTTCTGAGACAGAGGCAACCCCGGAGAAGAAAAGAGAAGCATGATAGGCTGACAGCCAGTGTGACGATCAAAGACCAAGCACCTGTGTTAACCTCCCTGGAGAAACTGATAATAGCAAGCCACAGCCCTCCTGTATTTAGTATACTGAACGTATCATTTGCATGGGATTACAGTCTGAATCTTCTTAGGCACCTCCAGGAGCTTCTGACACAGCAGTGTCTGCCTCTGCTGGTGAATCTCTGGAGCAGCCAGTTCACAGACAGGAGGGTTTTATACCGTATCTGTTCCAACCGCGCTTCCACTTTGGCCTTCGTATCAGGGAAGCAGCCTCAGCTCTCTGTTGCTCAGAGAGGCTGTGACAGTGTGCATGCACTTTTGTGTAAGTGTATCTGGGTATTTCGGAAGATGCTGCAGACAGCGATGCATTGGGAGGGGGAGGGCGAGGACCTTCACTGTGTAACAAGCTGAAGGCACCAAGGAGGCGGCATTTGTTGTGAGTTAAAAGGTTTATACAAAGATTTTGTGAGCAATGTCTAAGATTTTAATAGGGTAATTAATCTTTCTAAGTGTTAGTGCCAGATTTCGGGATCAGCTATTATCCCCGGCTACAGAGAAACCCTTTGTGTGTTGCTATGAACAAGGCTCAGAGAAAGGAATACTCAGGTTGCCAAACAGAGATACGGCCCCAGCTAGGTTGTTTAGGTTTCTAAATGCATTTGCTGGTGCCTTTATGGGACGCCCCTTTCCAAGTGACTGTCGTTGCCCTTTAATAGCCATTGAGCTGACGGAGAAGGCAGGAGAGTAAATACACAAACATTTCGGGCTTTTTGTACCTTTATGACACTTGTTATTATTTTTAAAATAATGCCAAGTGTATTCATTCGAGGCTGTATGTTAAGCTGGAAAACATAATTTAATAGGCTCACTGGAATAAGAGTAAAAGGTTCGCCTCTGATTCTGCTCGAGGTTAGATCTGCTTCTTCTTCCTTAATCTAAGTTTAGCGAAAATGGCCAACACACCCAGCAAACCACCAAGAATTGAATGAGACTTGGCTAGAACCTTTAGATGAAGTTGTGTAATAGGGCCTATCAAAATACTGATTAGAAATAGGTGGCTTATTTTTTTCAAGTATGTGTGTGTGTGTGTGTGTGTGTGTGTGTGTGTGTGTGTGTATGCATACACACATATATATGCACATTATATTGCATATAATATGCATACATGTGTACTATATATACAACACATAGGTACAGAATCACATATGCGCATACATATATGCACAAGACACAAACTCCAGAACGTATCACACTCTGTAAAACCCTGATGACTGATGCCGCTGCAGCCCAAGCAATGGCTGGCTTTGCTCTGGTTTTACTTGCTTAAGAGATTCCTTGGCTTTGACTAAGATTTCTTTTAATTTGATTTTATTTCTTTTTAAAACCACACTGATTAATTAACAATTAACACATAATTACATCACTCCTCTCCTGCCCTGTTCTCCCTCTTCCAACCCCTCTACGTACTTACCTTGCTTCCTTTCAAATCCACGGCCTCTTATTCTTTCATAGTTATTGTCACACATGTGTAAAATGTATGCACATATAAATACAGCATTTAGTGTTGCTTGGACGTATGATGCCAGGGCTCATCACTTGGTTTTGGATATTCAGTTGCAAGGCTCGTCTCTGGGAATGACTATCTGTCCCTCTCTCAGAAGTCATCAGTCGCCCACAGTTCTTTGCCTAGGGGTGGGGTCACATGAGAGTATCCTCTTCCATAATAGCGTGTCTCTTGATTCAGGCCCTGTTTAGACAGCTATATTGTTGAGGCATCATGGGTATAGGTTCTCTGTCATTCTTAGAAGACATGATCTTTCATCAGCCTTCCTGCTCCTCTGCCTTTAGTTGTGGATGTATCTATTTGGTCCAGGCAACCCACTGTTTGTTCATTGTATTTTGACCTATTGTGATTTTTCTGTGATGGTCTCTATCTGCTCCAAAGAGAAGCTTCTTTGATGAGGGATGAGAGCTACCCTTATCTGTGGGTATAAGGACGAGTATTTAGAATGCCCTTGGGAATTACACGGCTTTAGTAAAGCGACGATTGAAGGTTCTCCTCTAAGATCCATGGCCTCACTAGTCCTGGATCGTTAGCTAAATTCTCAAGAACAGGAACGATAGCCCTTCTGTTGAGTTGCCTTGAAGTCAGATTAGACTGGTGTTGGCTACTGCGGAGACTTTTATTTTTATCATTTTAAAATTTTGTATCTCTGTGTGGTTATGTGCGTGTGAGGACAGATGCCAGAGGAGTTCAGAAGGCATTCTAGAACTGTGGTTATAGGTGGTCATTCGCCACTGTGTGTGCAGTGAGCGCCTACCTCTGAACCATCTCACAAGCCTCCTTTTTGTATGTATGTATATGTGTATGTATATATACATATTTGAGACAAGATCTCTCATAGTCCAGGCTGGCCTTGAACCAGATATATACAGTCAAGGATGACCTTTAACTCCTGAGACCTCAAAGGGCTGGGGTTACAGGTGTGTGCCACCATGTATGGCTGACTTATTATTAAGACATTAATAATTCATAGGCATGGCTACAGGTCAGAATACATAAGGGGCATGGATACTTAAGTATAAATATTAAAGTGAATTTTTAAAACTATTTTTAGTAGAAACTTTTTGTGTTATTTTCTTGCATAAAAAAAAAAAAAAGCTCTCGAGCTCTCTCTGTGCAATCGCAATGGTGGCTGGGACCCTGTACACGCAGCCTACAAATTGGAGGGCCTTCAAGGCCCTCATCATTGTTCAGTACAGTGAGGCTCAGGTGCACATGCTCTCCGCATCACCCCACTTCCACTTTGGCCAAACCAACTGCATTCCTGAATTTCTCTGAAAATTTCCTGTGGGCAGGGTCCCAGCATTTGAGGGTGTGTTTGAGAGCAATGTGGTCACCTATTTACAGAGGAGCTGCGGGGAAGTACTCCAGAGGCAGCCGCTCAGGTGGTGTGGTGGGGGAGCGTGACTAAAAGTGACATTGATCCTGCAGCCAGCTTAGGGGTGTTCCTGCCTTGGGTATCATGCACCCCAACAAACAGGCCACTGAGAATGCAAAAGAGGAGGTAAGGTAGATCCCCCGGCTGCTAGACACTCGCTTGAAGACAAGGACTGTTCTGGTGGGTGAGGGAGTGACACTGGCTGATATCACCTTAGATCTGCACCCTGCTGTGGCTCTATAAACAGGTCTCAGAAGCCTTCTTTTTTTGGCCAGGCCTTTCCCAATACCAACTGATGGTTCCTTACCTGCATTAGCCAGCCCCAGTTCAGGGCAGTCTTGGGAGCGGTGAAACTGTTTGAGAAGATGGCCCAGTTTGATGCTAAGAAGTTTGCAGAGAGCCAGCCTAAAAAGGAAACCCTGAGGAAAGAAAAGGGCTCGGGGAAGAGAAACAGAAGCTCCAGGCTAAGTGGAGAGAGGAAAAAAAGGCAGCTGCCCCAGCTCCTGAGGAGGAGAAGGACTAGTGTGAGGAAGCACTGGCTGCTGAGCCCAAGGCCAGGGACCCCCAAGAGTACTTTTGTGTTGGATGAGTTTAAGCATAACTGCTTCCAGGAGGTCACCCTCTCCGTGGTGCTGCCATATTTTTGGGAGCACTTTGATAAGGATGGCTGGTCCCTGTGGTATGCCGAGTACCACTTCCCGGAAGAGCTCACCCAGACCTTCATTAATTGCAACCTCATTGCTGGAATGTTCCAGCGACTGGACACAGTGAGGAAGAATGCCTTTGCTAGTGTCATCATCTTTGGAACCAACAGCAGCTCCATTTCTGGCGTTTGGGTCTTTCGAGGCCAAGAGCTTGCCTTTTCCCTGAGTCCAGATTGGCAGGTGAACTATGAATCATAGTCATGGCGGAATGAATGGGTGTCGTTAAAGGAAACAACATTGAACAAAAAAAAAAAAAGAGAGAGAGATCTTGAGAATATACTTTTAATTTGGAAACTTCTTTTGTTCTTATTTTTAGGCTCAGAGCCTTGGTCAGATCGATCTATTTAGAAATATTTACTTATTTAATCGTTTATAATCTTGGGGAATGCTCGTCAGGTGAGGTTTGGGGAGAATGTGCCATACAGGGTTTTAAACATCGACCCGCTCTCTTTTACAGGGTTATTCATCACTGACTCTGTTTAAGGTTTTGGTTCCTGGAAAATGGCAGAGAGCTTTGCACATATGTGTTAGATATGTATGTTCAAGGGTATTGGAGTGGATTCTGCTCCTGCTTCCAAACTCATACTAGAGATGATCAAGGTGGAGGCTTGTGCCACTAACGACAGGCATCAGCTCCTATTTGGCCCTGTAGCCTCCGTGTGAGAACTCTCTGTAGTACCTCTCACCTAGGACATCTCCCTTTTCTCTTCCCCTCTCCCTTTCCTACTTCTACAAATCCCTCCCACAGCTCCCTTTCTTCTCTCCTATTTTTAACTCCTTCTATCCTCTGTCGTTTCTCGAATTTCTTGACTCCTTTCTTGCTTGGTATTTGTCTACAGTTATTATTTTTCAAATAAAGATAGTAAAAAGGTTCTTGGAACAAGAAACAATTTTAGCGCTAAGTCGGTATCAGTACATACACATGGCCAGCCAAGGTATTGTGGAGGAATAATCATTGCTAAACTACCGGTGAGTAATTTCGCGAAGAGGAATGCCAATTGTATTCTGCAGCCTGCACATGTTAACATATATCTGCACGCAGGAATGCGACTGTTTATCCCCAAATCCACACTCACACTCCAGGAAAGGACACCGGGGACTCTTCAGTCCGTCTGTCTCATTTTATAAAAGATGAGGCAGAAGCCCCAGGAAATTAGACTGTGTTCTCAGGGTTGCCAAAATACATTCGTTAGATCAGCGCACAAAGCCTTCTAAAGTCCCCCTTCCATTTCCCGAGGTTTTGCATTGGATTTCCTTGCCTTTTCCCTGCCTAGTTTTGAGAATGAAAAGCCTGTAGGAGCATACAATAATCGTAAGTGCTGTGATCACCAATGAACAAATGTTATTTGTCATTTTTTCCCCACACTGGTCCTATTCCTCCAACATTTCCTTGCTTCATGTAAATATACATATATGCATATATTTATATATGTATATATTTCTTTTTTAAAAGCTTCTTTTCCGTTTTCTCTAAATGATTTGAAAAGAAGTTGCAAACAGTACCCTTAAATAGCTCAGCACACACCGTTTAAGAACCAAAGTATTCTTCTATGTAAAGTATAGGAAATCATCTCAGCCGAGCAGTTTAGCACCGACTCAGTGTTAGCAAATGAGAGTCTATCTAGTGTCAAGCTCTCTAATTTTATGTCTCATGCTCTTCAATGGGCTGAGTGAGGGCCACACACACAGTGCGTTTGTTTGGCATGCCTCTTTAGTTTATTTAATCTGGAATAATTCTCCCACCAAGTTTTTAAGGTCTTTTATTACATGGTCATTTTGGAAGAATCAGTCTTGTTGAATGTGATTTGTTTGATTGTTTCCCTGCATGAAGACGCAATCATGTTTAAGGACAAGGCAACCACATTGGCAACTTCTGTTTGAGTTTCACATCCGTCGCGATGCTAAACACCCATACGTAACAGCAATGAAAGAAAAAGAGGCCGTGGATTCGGATGAGAGCCGATGAGGGGGAATGTGGGAAGAAGTGGAAGGAGAGAAGGGGGGATGATATAATTATATTATAATCTCAAAAATTATATAAAAAAGCCACATAGGGGATGAAAGGGTTCATTTGGCTTATACTTCCAAGTTACAGTCTACTGTATCTGGGAAGTCAAGACAGGAACTCGAGAAGCCCGCCACATCACACTCACAGTCCTGAGCGAAGAGCTTTACTAATCAGATAGGAAAACTTGAGAAAAGTGTTGAACTTAATTTACATGTAGTAGAAGACCACGGAGGTACAAACTCATATACATTTCTTCTTTTACATGTGATCTGCAACCTTTTCAAATTTATATTTTGAAGATTTGATGGCTTAAACACCAGGTTTTATGTAATTGATATTTTTAGTTTTGAACACAGAATCTTACTACTGTTCGGGCTGGTCTTGAACTCATTATGTATCCCGGGCTAGTTTCCAGCCATGGTCTTCTTACCTCAGATTCCTAAGTTCTGGAATTACAGGTGTGCGCCAATGTGCCTAGATTTTAATTCACTTTTAAATAGAAAACATAAACATGATGTGTCTCCTGTATTTGTTATAGCATTTCAAACCCTGTTGTGCCCTTTTACTTAACGGCACTTTGGTTTCATCTTCTCTACCAAGAAAGGAATCATTAGGCTGGAGAGAGCAAAACTAATATGATCATATTCATTCCAAACCCCCAAAGGTGAGGGACACTTTGCTTTCCATAGAGTATACCTACTCACCATTCGATAACGTGCTTTGTAAAGCAGCAAATTAGTTCTGAGATGTGATTGTAGTCACTATGTTTAATCTTTGTGAAAGATGACACCCAATAAAAGATGGAAACTGTGACTTTTGTGCTTATTTCATCAGTAATCTGACGTCCTGTGGCAAAATTCTAGATGAATAGTTTAATGGGACTTTTCACAGAAGAAAACAGTAATAAGTTATAACATGCATGCATCAAAAACATCAACTGATGTCAAAGTAAATGTCTTCATATAGGTTATTAGAGTGAAAAACGGGCAGAAGTCTTTGACTAGACTCTTATTTCAGCAGGACATTTTGCTGGAAACTTTTGTAATATTCCTGTCAGAAAGCTGGAGAAGTATGAGCTGGGTGATAATTCTGTTAGGCGGATTAACAGCTGGTTAAACAGCTCACACAACAGGATGCTGATTGCTGGGCATTCCAGTTGTGTTCAACAGGGCTCCGATAAAAGCTAGGGTTTAATGAACATTTTTCTAATCACTAAGATAAAGAGATCAAAGCCTTCTTATCAAATGTGTCCAACCTTAATAGATATGGCAGATGAAGGAACCCTGTACAAAAACATCTCAATTGAAGGGAATCAGTTGAGTAGTAGTAGGCACACATGTAAAGTATAATGAATTTGAAGAGCTGTAGATAGAAAATCTTTCTACAGGCAAATGAACTCTCCATTATCTGAGATATCCAAATAAGGAGAATATGATGTTTTATTTGTATCAGTCAGGGCTCATTAGAGGAACACAAAAACCATACACACACACACACACACACACACACACACACACACTGTTTTATGCTATTGTGAGTGCCGAAATCATGCAGCCTAGGAATTCTGGTAGGAGTCAGTGTTGCAATGTTGAATCTCAAAGCGCTCTGCAGGCATGATCCTTCTTCTTCTGGGGATGTCAGTCTTACAGTGCTCAGCTGACTGAATATGGTTCCCTCACAATATGAAGAGTAATTTGCATCACTCAAAGTCTATCCTCTCCAGCAAGATCTAGGGTAGCATTTGGCTAAACAGTTGGGTGCTGTAGCCTCGCCAAGGTGACATGTAATATCACCCAACCTAACATTATTTAAGAACACCACACTTCGGGGACAGAATTAAATCCAGATTATTAATGGCTGGCATTTACTGTTTGCTCAAATCAGACTGTGTATTTTGGGTTTAGTTTTGGCAACACAGTTAATGAAGATGAAGAGGTGAATTAATCGGGATGGCGAATATTTTAGAACACACAGCACACGGATAGCTGGAGAAATGGTGGTGCTCCTTAGAAAGGACAAGTCACACAGAAGTTGTACTAGTTAGAACTCTTAAGAAAATTTGTGATTTAGTGATTGAATTTCACGAGACAGAGTTTCACAGCCCTTGTTGGCCTGGAACTCTCTGTATAGATCAAACTGGCCTCAGACTTATAGCAATTGTCTTGATGGTTTTATTTGTACCCACCAGAGTTCTGTAGAGAAATACAGAAACCATGGAACACACACACATACACACACACACACACACACAGCCTCCCGAGCACCAGGGTTCTAGCTGTGTGTCACTACATCCAGCTAGCCAGGATGCCCAAGTCCCAGTGCCTGCAGCACTGAGATGGGTTCAGAGCAGGGAAGGTGTGGTACCACTGGAAACTTCGATCCTGTTATCAGAAGCAGAGACAGACAGCTCTGGCTAGAACCATGCGACACGGCTCACTACCGTGGACTTGAATGGCATTTCCCAAATGTTTGTAAGATGGTGATGTTTGAGGAAAACAGTAATTTTTCTGTGTAAACCCAAAAGGAAGTGTCTTAATTACTTTTATGTTGTCTTTGATAAGACATCATAACCAAGGCAACTTACAGAAGAAATAATTTATTGGAGGCTTATAGTTTTAGAGGTGAGTACATTACCATTGTGGTGGGGAACACGGCGGCAGGCAGGCAGGCATGGTACTAGACTTACATCCTGATCTGTAGGCATGAGGCAGAGAGAGAGAAAGCTAAGTGGAGACACACTTCTCCAGCAAGACCATATCTCCTAATCCTTCCCAAACAGTTCCACCAACAGGAGACTGAGCATTCAAATGTGAGAGCTTATGGGGGCCATTCTTACACATCAGTGGGTAGAAATGAAGCAGAAACAGATTTTGTTTCTATATATAAGGAGCTATTTCTTCATAGAGTGCCAGTACATGGTGTTATTTATATGCTCTGTATCAAGTATTTAAGAAGAAAACTGAGGATCTACGGACAAGGCTCAGTTTGTAAAACGCTTTCTGTATGTGCGTGTAGACCAGCTTCTGAATTCCTAGAGCACCATTGTTAAAAAAAGATGTCAGATGTGGACGTGTATGTGTTGTGTGTGTGTGCGTGTGTGTGTGTAATCCCAGCTCTGGGGAGGTGAAGAAAGGAGGTTTCTGGGGACTTGCTGGACAGTGACTCTAGCTGAATCATGGAGCTCCGTGGTCAGTGAGAGAGCCTGATTTAAACAGTGAGGTGCCAAGTAAGGAAGGAAGACATCCAGTGCTGACTACTGGGCTCTGCATGTGCTTGCACACATGTACCTCACACACAGGTAATATACATACACCACACACACACACACACACACACACACACACACACACAAAGTGATGGACATTAGAGAGGCTTCCATTTTGCATTTAAGAATGATCACAATACATTAGGCAATCTTTCATTTTTTTAACACCTTCGCTAGCCTCTCCTCTATAGTCACGCATACCAGTGTGCACACATTTGAGGTTATTAAATCACCTAAGAGGAAAGTGGGGTCCACCCAGTTGACTGTTTTGGAATCGTTGCTTCTGCGCTTGCTGAATCAACTCCACATTTCTAGTTTGTGTTAATGCAGCTTCACCTAAGACATAAAGAAGTTTCACGTATGGCATGGACAATTTAACGCCGATTCGGGGGAAGACCAGAGACATATGGACAGAGTACACTTTATCCCCGTGAGCACATTACTTATACAAATGGATAGAATATTCAATTTCTACTTTATATTTCAGTTCTAGTACCAAACAGCGAGAGAATGTAGATTATAAAGCAGACGTAACACTAAAGGGAAGCCCTCAAAGGTAATTCCATCATCCATAACACTAGGCACTTCCTGGCATCATGACTAATAAAACAGCTAAAAGCACTTTCTAAATATTTTTATGTGCAAAAAAAAAAAATAGAAAATTTGTAATAAAATAATGGCTGTTATTTTAAACCATGGCTGTAAAATGCCCTAGGGACAGAAGTGCCTAATTACAAAATAAAAATAACTCTCGTGCCCTTCAGGCAATGCTTTCAAACTATTGCTCTCTCTAACACTGTCACTGTAATCGGTCACTTCCACAGAAGAGATGACAAGTATTTGGAAGTTCACTCAGTGCACAGGACAGTGCGGTGTCTGGGATTAAGACCAGAATGGACTATAAAAATGTTAATGTAAAATGGGTCCATGAAGCACTACTGTCGGTAATTGGTACTGGGTGATAACACTGTTCCTGGGGAGATGCAACACACACACACACACACACACACACTAAGCAAAAACCAACACGTCTACTCACCTGATATAGGGATCCCACAACAGACCAAAGTGCAGATACCACTAAAGTCCAACTTGGTGAACCATGAGTTTTATTGGGGTTACTTATAGAAATATAGGCAAAGGCAGGCTACTTTCAGAAATGTCTCAAAGATAGTTGCATCACCAAAGACCACCCCAGCATGGGTGATAGCTCATAAAGCTGGGAACCCGGAGCACACTGCACAGCCTGCAGGCAGCTCAAAAGATTGCAGAGTGTCCCCATTTCCAGTGATCCAGCTTGTCTAAAACTCTGAGAGAGTTTGGCTGCTTTTGGCTTTTTTTCAGGCATCTATCTGGTTTGGTAACAGTCTTCATTTCAGGTTGACTTTTCTGAGTTTACTTTGTGGCTTGGCCTGTCCGAAAATCTTCGCAGCTTTTGTTGTTTTCTCTGTCAGGGACGTGCCTAGTGGATCTGGTCAATTTCAGGGACTTCCTGAAGCTATTTTGAGTTGTTTATCTCTTGGTTTAAGTAGCTTCGCTGCACAGAACGTTTCAATCTTGGAGGAAATGGTTACACAATGATTGGATAATCAGTTTCTTGAACCATGGTATTTGTGTTTTCAGGCAAGTGAGTGAAGAATTATGAATTCAAGAAGGGGTTGGGTTAGTTCTGGTAGAAGTTTGTTCTCAATCAAGGTAAGCTCTATATCATGTTTCCTATTTGACCAGCTCTCATGTCTTTGCCTAATCAGAAATACAAAGGGTTTGAAAAAATCTAGTGGGTGAAGGAGTCAGGGTGTGTTTGTGTGTCATATCAAGTTTTTTTGATGTTTCTTCCTGATATATGTATTCCTATATGGAAATTATTTTAGAATTCTGAAGATCTTTATGAAGGTGACTATTTTATATATCGCTATATGGAATTTATTCCTACTAGATTCTTTTAAAATACATTTATGTCTAATTATTTTGTATATCTAATAATTTTAAAATACTGCATTATCTATTCTACTGGAAAGGCAAGCAGGGCAGTTTACCATTGGAGAATGAACTGGGTGAACCTGGCATCTAGACTTAATACTACTTTTTGGGTTTGAATGCTGTGCCTTGTATTTGGTTGACTGAGTGCCTATGTCAACATATTCTTAGAATGTCAGTCAAAGATCTGAAAGGAAATCACATAATTTGAGCAGCATTTCACCAAAGGACAATTTATAATAACATATTCAAGCTTGGACACAAACTGAAGGACCTAAACTCCATTTAGGGCCAATCAGAGATCACACTCCCAAAGAGCCAATTTGAGATCACGCCCATTAGCCCACCAAATCCCTTGCACTGGAACTTGCTAGAACAGAACAGCACCCAATCCATAACCACTGGGTTAGAAACTCCCACCTCTTCCTGTAACCGTGATTAACACCCCCCCCTCCACCACCTGCCCCCAATCCTGGCTTGAGGCTTTTCTGTCTGAACCCGCTGTGTGGGTAGATGCAGAGAGCTCCTGCTGGAGCTTGAATAAAGGCTACTTGCTGTTTGCATATGGACTCAGTGTCTCTGGTGGTCTTTGGGGACCCGAATTCTGGGCACAACAAAACCACAAGGAATAATTTAGAATGACTGAGGTGAATTCCAAATTCCTGGAAAAGAGAACTCTGTGAAAAGGGCCATTTGACCAAAAATCTTTGCTCTTAGCTCTGGGGACTGAGCCAGTGACACTGAAGACAGGAAGCTGAATGGAGAGACACTGGAAGCCTCTCTTATTCTTTTCTGCATTCTCATCAACTCTGGTGGTTCTCCTTGGCACAGTCTATAGCAACATGGACCTTTTGGAAGCAGGAAAGGGGATGATAAGGTGTTATCGTGTTTGAGTAGGTTTGAAACAAGACCTCAGAGGTAGATATAGGTAAAGTCTGTTATGCTATTACAGACTCGAGTTAACATTCAGGTTTACGGCTAAGGGCAGAAAGACTAATTTATCAAGCCATGGCATTGAGACCTTCCGCTTACCTACTTTTGGCTCTTGGTCTCATTTTTCTTTGTTTCTTTTCTTTTTATTTTTTGCAACAAAGAAATTTGTCTGGATGTAGAAATATCACATGCTGGGAATCTTTGAAAGATACTTAGCTTAGTTTGGGTCAGCCATCAAAATGGGAGCATGCAGTTTAAAAAATTACCTGAGTAGATTCTAACAAGAGGCTTTAAAAAGCCACAGAGACCGCTAAGAGTGACAGCCAGATTTTCACAGGATTTAAAGCTTACAGCAAGAAAAGTGTATTTCTACCCACCGTTGGGGAACATTATTTTTAGTTATGTTTGAAATTGCTTTATGCACTGTTGGGTGAGGGGGCTATCCTGTGGCTATCCTAGGGCATTCTGTATTGTCTGCAGGTGTTGGATCTCTGTGGGGGATGTTTAATTGCTAATGATCTGCATGTGCTATCAGTAGAACACCTGAGGCGTTCTGAAAGAATAAAAACACCTGAGCTGAGATGCTCGGGGTTCCACTATGGAGTCTGGAGCTGGCCGGGATGGTGGTTCCCTCTGCTGAGGTCTGGCATTTTACACCTCTGAAATATGTCTCCTTGTTTCTCTTGCTGATTCACCACAGTAGGCATACAACTACAGCCCACCCTCAACACATTCTGTGAAAACAAAACATTTACAGGTTTCCATGAAGTCCAGAAGAGCTGTTGTCATCGTATTCTTTCTCTTTTGCTCAATTTAAAACCAGGTGATTCATTTCTTTTGGTAGTAGGGTCTCCTTCACTTCTTCCACTTCAGCTTGGCTTATTTTATGATTCTTACTTGTTTATAGTATCTTATAATTTACCTATCAATGATAATAGCCTCAGAGGTAACATGTATCTTCAAATAAAATACTCATTTAAAGAGTCTTCATGTTTTTTAAAGATTTATTTTTACTTTGATTGATGTGGTGTGGTGTGTGTTCCTGCGTGTAGATATGTGTATGCGTGTCAAGGTGCCTGCAGAGGTCACAGGTGCCAGATAACCCTGGAGCTGGGGTCACAGGTGCTTGTGAGCTGCACATGGATGCTGGCAACTGGACTTAGGTCCTCTGTAAGAGCAGCATGTGCTTACCATCTCTCCAGCTGTAAGGAGGGCTCTTAAAACACAAACTGATCTAGGTTTTTCTTCTTAGAGGACACAAGTTGGATTAGTAAGGAAGGCAGAATGGACCTAGAAATGTTGGGGGAGGGATGTGACTGGGATCAAAACATTCCATGTGATACTCACAAAAAAAGTAATAAAAATTAAAAACAGAACAAAACACCTGTTGAATAAGTTTGTTTCTATGACAAAATATCTGACAAAAATAGCTTCTGAGAGGAAATCTTCGGGCTGGAGAGAGGGCTGAGAGGTTAGGAGCAAGGGATACTTCTGCAGAGGACCAGGGTTCAATTCTTAGCAGCAGTACGGCAGCTCAGAGCCATGTCTATTTAACCCAGTTCCAGACAATCCAGCAACTTCTGGCCTCCATGGGCACTGGACACATGTGGCTCACAGACAGACATACGCACAGTAGAATATTCATGCACATAAAATCAAAGTAAAATATATCTTTTTTTTTTTTCTAGACAGGGTTTCTCTGTTGTAGCTCTGGCCACCCTGGAACTCATTCCGTAGACCAGGCAAATATATATTATTTTAAAAGAGAGGAAACACTTATTTTGTCTCAGGACTTCAGGTCAATCCTGGCAGGGGAGGCATGATGGCAGGAGCAGCTCAAGTATGTTTGGCAGGTGCATGAGATAGAGATAGAAAGAGAGAGAGAGAGAGAGAGAGAGAGAGAGAGAGGGAGAGAGAGGGGGTAGAATGAGAATGAGAGAGAGAGAAAGAGAGAGAGGGAGAAAGAGAGGGAGAGAGAGAGGCAGAATGAGAATGAGAGAGAGAGAGAGAGAGAGAGAGAGGGAGAGAGAGAGATATGAATCAAAGGTGGGTGTCACCTTCAAGGCTGTCTTCCAAAGACCCACCTCTGTCAGCCAGGCTTCGCATCCCAAAGGTTCCACACACTGGCAAAGCAGCGACACTGGTGGGGCTGGAGACCAGGGTGCAGACGTGCCATTACTGAGGACACTACACTTCAGAATCAAAACACAAGTTGTGTTCACTCTTGCTTTCACTCCCGTGTTCGTTCCTTCTTTCTTGCTTACTGTATCTTATTTTCCGTTTGTTTTTGAGACAGGGTCTCACTATGTAGCCCAGCCCCTTGAGGGCTGGCATTACAATCAAGTGCCACCACAACCAGATCGCATGTAACTTAAATCTTAAGCCTTTGGGGGGAGAGGGGCATTGTTTGGATGCACTCCGTGGTTTCAAGGAACTCACAGTTGATCCCTCGTATCCCTTAAATGTTTTAAAAGCCCAAAGAACTCTTTCCTGTAAAAACATGTTGAGCCTTGAGTGGCTAGGAGCTACACAGCTTCCAGGTGCCAGTATGAATCAGACGCATCAGTTTCCACGTGCAGGTTCCGGTGTGATGTGGGCAGGCCCCTGTAAAGCGGGGGTGGGGGTGGGGGTGGTGGCATCTCTCAAAATCAGAAGTTTCACAGTTGATAGAAGTATTTTGTGCTCTTTCTGAATCACAGGCTGCTTGCTGAATAGCACTTGAAGATGCTTGGTCTTCCTGGGTACGATGTGTTCTTTGAGACAAGGGGGCAGAGGAGACTTATAAGTCTGTTACAAGCTCTGGATGGGAGGAACTGTCCAAGACACAGTGGAATTTGGACATCCAGTGAGACTGGGACCGTTCCTTACTTTGTGGTTGCCCTGGAGTTTTGAGTTCACAGGAACTCACTCTCCACCCAGTTCATGAGCCATGGAGCTCATGATCATGATCATGACCAAGAAAGGTCACAAAACTGAGAAAAAGCCAACTGGATGTTTCTCTTATTCAAATGGAGACTGACCCCAAGGAGAATGGAGATCAAGTGTCCTCTTAATTTGTTTATTTCTAGAATTCCAGGGGAAAAAGAGTTTATTGATACCCCAGAGCAAAATTGTTCTTGCGAAAGCCACAGTACAATGAGTATCAAATGTAGAAAAGCAGTTAATTCATTTCAGCAAGTTAGCGTCTCTTCTGCCGACTCAGCCTTAAAAGACAAGTAAGTCCCTGGGAAAGTGTGATTTTGGCTCAGCGTGGAATTTATTTTCCTAATCTGACCAGTTGGGTTATTTCAGAAGCTTTTGCCTAGTGACATTGACTTTATGGGAGTGTTATTGGGACATAATTCTTTCTGGTTTGTCTCTCCCCTGTTTATTGTGTTTGGGGAAAACATGCAGAATTCAGAGGAAGCTATGTTTAAGCTTTTAAAGTTTCATGCCTCAAGGTACAGTTCCAAAAACAAACAACAACAACAAAAACAGTATGTGTTTTCAGAACCAAACCAAACCAAGCAATACCTCCCCACCAAAAATTGGTAAATGTGAAGCCTTCTAGTTTTGAGATAATAAGGACTGACTTAAAAGGGCAGGGGTAAGAAAAAAAAGAGAGAAAGAAACAGAAAGTCTTATAGAAGAGGAATGGCTGGTGTTCTGGTAGAGAGGTGAGTCAGGGAGAATTCCAGGGCTTTTATGTGTGGTTTTCAAAAATATTTAATATTTGTCTGAGTGTATGTATATCATGCATGTGCTGAGTGTATGTATGCGCACCGTGTGCATGCATGTGCCTGAGTGTATGTATGCGCACCGTGTGCATGCATGTGCCTGAGTGTATGTATGCGCACCGTGTGCATGCATGTGCCTGAGTGTATGTATGCGCACCGTGTGCATGCATGTGCCTGAGTGTATGTATGCGCACCGTGTGCATGCATGTGCGGAGTGTATGTATGCGCACCGTGTGCCTGAGTGTATGTATGCGCACCGTGTGCATACAGTGCCTGCCAAGGCCAGAAGAATGAGTTGGATGCCCTGGAATGTGGGACTTTGTGTTTGTAGATGGCTTAGAACAGCGATTCTCAACCTATGGGTCGAGACCCTTTCGGGGTGGAACCACTCTTTTTCAGATGGCCTAAGACCATCTGCATATCAGATATTTACGTTATGATTCATAACAGTAGTAAAATTATGAACAGTAATGAAGTAGCAATGAAAATAATTTTATGGTTGGGGGGTTACTACAACATCGCTGCATTAAAGGATCACGGCCTTAGGAAAGTTGAAAAACTGCCTTAGACCATCCTGTCAACACTAATAGGATGAAGATGTTTGAGGACACATTGTTTCTGGAAGGTGGAGGCAGGAGGCAAAAAGGAAGCATGAAAGAACGTTGGACATCTGCGGATACAAGTTTGCTGCATCAGGGTTCTGTAAAAAGACGACACCATGTTAGGACGTACTGATTAGGGACAGAGATAGCCGTCTCTTTGATCTGTGAGAATCAAGTGAAGTAACATCTATGAAATGTTCAGGCGGTTATGGTCAGCATCATGACAAGATGATCAGGATCTGAGCGCTCACCGTGTGCCAGAGAGCACCGTGAGAGTTCCACGTATAACAGCTCATTTGATTCTTCAGTGTCTGTGTGAGGAGGGTGCTGACAGTATGAAACACAAGGGAGGTGGAGCAGCTTGCTAGACTCACATTAAGGGGTGCAGTTCAGGTTCAAACTCTGTCATCAGACTTCAGAACTCAGTTCCCAGTCACTCTATCCTAAGGACCCAGGTGGAAGCTGGAGTGCTAACTACATAACTATATTATATATATAACTATATAATAGATATAATTATGTAATATAGAACTATATAATAGCTATATAACATAATATATAATATGTATTATATATCATATATACCACAATATCATATATAATGATATATACAAATGATATGTAATATATTTCATATTATACATTATATATAACTGATATATAATAGATAATATACAATATAATATATATGTTGCACATATTATTTTTATTATATATATGACATATTATACTAACATATAACAATATAATATATATATATTAATTAGTGTATTAATATTATATTAATATAGAATATGATATATATAACATATATAATATGCATTATATTATGATATGTATGATATATACTATGTAACATGATATTATGATATAATATGTATAATATATTATATTATATGTAATATATAACTATATAATATAATATATATGTAATATATAACATAACTATATGAGTTATATGTAGCTATATATAATATATATATTATATAACTATATAAGTTATATGTAACTATATAACTCATGTAACTATATAAGACTGAAGTGTTTTCTCATAATTTTAGTGATCGAATCATCTTAATTGTTGGCAGAACATCTACTCCTCAGCCGGTGAAACTCATGTAGGTGAGAGTGAATGGGAGGCCCTGGGAAGCTAAGGAGCCTGTGTTCACCAAGGAAAACCTTTTGACACTTTCATTGTGTGAGTTTATGAAGACACAGAGTAAATTCTTTCAAATACTCACTCAGAGGTGTTCCCAGTAACGTAATCCTAATCTTAGCTCTCTTGATGTAAACTTACTTGAAAATATTAAGCTTGGGCACCTACCACCACAGAAGCACCACGGCACATTTGACAATGAGAAAGAAAAGTCCCTCGTATTAATCAGTGTAGCGTGTCATGAGACACACAGGCCAACGGAAAGCAATTAAGATACAGTGCTGTGAGAACCAGCTGGACCTAAGGAGAGTCAGACGCAAAGGATGGTGTGAAACGTGGAACCTGAGTGGCTAGTGATAGGAGATTAGAACGGATGGAGCAAGCAGGGACTCGGTAGAGCAAGGAGGGACAGGCGGTGTCATTTGTTGCCGTGGTGAGTGGTCTGAGGCGGCTGGAAGATGACACTTGCTGGAGAAATGAGCACTGCTTGGGCCATGAAATTCTTCCTGGACAGGACTGGAAGTCCAACATCTATTCTGAAGCATCGGAAGTTGCTGCTGGGACTAAGCAGAGAAGGACTACGGTCCATCTCTGGGACCCACATGGTGGAAGGAGAGAACCGACTCCTCCTCTTTCCACATCTGACGACGGGACACATCCATACTCCGTCAAATAAATCTAACAAGAATTTTAGATGCAAGAAATTGCGTAAGATATCCAGTATTTTATTATAAACTAGGCTGCGGTAGGTGATCTCGCACAAGTATAGGCTACCATCAGCGCTTACGGTAGGCGAGTTACAATGTCTGGCATCTATAAACGCATGTCTGACTTATGATATCTTTGGTTTACTATGACTCCCTTTTTAATGTGTGTAGGTGTGTGTGTGTGTGTGTATGTACATAAGAATGTGGGCATGTGTGTGCATGGCACCAAAATGGAGATCAGAAGACAATCTCAGGTCTCCTCAGTTATCATCCTCCCTTACTTGAGACAAAGTCTCTCATTGACCTAGAACTTTGTTATGCTGGTCAGGCTAGTTGGCTTGTGAGCTTCAGTTGCTTTACTTGTTTCTAGCCCCCATCTGGCCATCGCTGGGACTACAGGCAGGCACCATCCACCACACCTGGCTTCTTAAGTGAGTTCTGGGGACCTTAGCTCAAGTCCCTCAGGCTTGTGAGTTAAGTGCTTTGCTATCTGAGTCACCTACCCAGCCCGTGACCCCATTATGTATATCAAGGAACATCTTGTTATCCGAAATACGGAGTTCTGTTTGGCTAATACTAAACTTAAAGACCGCTGGGAATCCATCATTACTGTACCATCTGTGCCCTGGGCAGTTAGCATGAGGAGCATGTAAACTAAGATTGAAAGAAAAACCTGCAGCTAACTTTTGTCATGTGACAGGCCTCTTTTTTTTATTCTGTGTGTTTTCATCTGGGTACAAACCGAAGGATAGAGGAGTAAAGATTGTTTCACACAAAACCACCAGTTACTTGTCCCAACAGGCAGTTGAACTTGACTTCTCATCTGTACTGTGCTCCATGATGTTGGGACCCACGGGTTCGGATAAATGAGACTTTGGTTTTCTTATTTGTCACGTGAGAAAGTTGGAGTTGATAATTGCTTGAGTTTCCTCTAAATTCTGAAATTAACCTACCGAGGTTTGAAACTTTTAATCCTTCCACTCACGCTGAAAAGGACTAATTTTGTGTGTGTGTGTGTGTGTGTGTGTGTGTGTGTGTGTGTGTGACACTTTTCATTTCATACCTCACTTTCTTTCCTGGGTGTTTTGAGTCATGGTTTGTGCTAGCAAAGGAATCTGAAATGACAGATGTGGAAGGCAAAGTAAAATCAAGGGCCAACCTTGCCTATTCCCATCTGTAACTTGTGACACTGGGATTCCTAAATTACATGACTTGTTCAGATTCCAGCAGTGGGCCACAGGTAAACAGTTAGGAGCCTGCAGGTTTCTGACTCCAACCCAGTCTTCTTTCTGTGATGTAGGTGTGATGGTGGACTTTGATCGTCAACTTGATTGGGTCTGGAATGAACTAAGAGATGTCTTTGGGCAGGTCTGGGAGGGCTTTTCCAGGAAGAAATAACTGAAGGTAGAAGATCCGTCTCGTGATGGGCTGTTCTGTTCTGTAGCAGCCCAAAGGAAATTGGTGCTGACTGCCCAACTTGGTTTCTTCCAGGTGGGTGAATCCATTTCATTGTGCTCCTTCTGTTGACTCCAGAACCCAAATTCTTTGTTCTTCCAATGTGGACCAAAGACCAAGGCTTTCTAGGAATCCTCCAGGCCCTTAGCTCCAGATTGGGAGCACCCCGTAGTACAGAAGGAGCAGCTCCTGGGTTCTCAGCCTCTCCTGTGTGCAGATGGTCATTATTGGACCGTCCAGCCTTGCCTAATAAATCCACTTATAATGCATACTAAAGCTGTAGTTCTGCTCCCTTAGAGAACCCCAGCTAATACAACGGGGATCGCTTTCCTCACCCTTGATAGCATGATGCACTGTGATATTACAGACAGTGAACTGGGAAGAAAGTTGGACGCCATAGAAGATTTCCACTGGAATTAGGTAAAGATAAATCCATCACTGCCAGTCAGGGATGCTATTCATTTCTTTGGCTTCAAGTCATCTTTACAGGCTTTTTACTTCCTTATTCTTTATGAACAATTCTTCAATCTGTGCTGTTTTCCTCTTTAATTCTCTCAAAGAAAAACAGTCTTCCTTTCCCTACTCCCATTTATCTCACATCAGCAGCTAAATGATCTTCCTCTCAGTTCAGGAAGCTGGCAGGCTCAGTCCGAAGCCTTCAGATAGCCAGCTAATTAGAGGGAAAGCAGGTGCGGACGGTCCATTCAGACTGTAAATAAGCGCCAAAAATGAAAGGTATTGGTCTGTGAGTGCTAGCAGGTGGAAGCCCTGCTTTTTACCTTTAAAGAGCAGTGAGGAGGAAGAGGTGTTGGTTGGAAGACCTGGAGGGAAAAATTATTCCTGTGACTAAGAGCTCGTTAGAAGAGAATGTGCCCATCTCTAAATCACTGCCGTGTTCGGGATTAATTCGAAAGACAGAATTGCCTTCCCTAAGAGTGTCATGTTTCCTGAGCAGGGCTCTGTGAACTGTATGGCCCGGGCAGAAAGAATTCATGGTCTCAAGCTGACATTTAACCAGCAGAACTCATGATTGCCTGCAGATGTAAGCACAGATCTTCTCTTGTGGTTTCTCCTCTCCATTTTGTGCACATGCTCAAATGGCCAGCTTTCTCTGTCTATGAAACTCCTTTCAGGCTGAGAGAGGGGACCAGAAAGATCTATTGTTGCACAACTTCATGCACTACTTAACAAAGCTATTTGGAAATAAGATGTGCAGGAGGAAATAGGTTCCTGTGCACATATTTCTCCCTCTGTCATTTTTTTAAATTTCTCTCTGACTTTCTCTCTGTTCCATTTCTGTGTGTTTAATCATTTATTTTAGCCCCCCCCTTTTTTAAAAACTGGGGGACATTTTTTCAGTAGGATGTTATGGAAGGAGACCACGAAAGCATCATATATCACATATTCCAAATACATTAATACATGGCTGAAATGCTAACCCGTGCAATAGAATAATTACAGCGTATCTTCATCAAAATTGTACACATGGCTTTGTGATCACATTCATTAATTTAGATCCAAATGAAGCAAAATTATTCTGCATGACTGCTGAGTTAATTTATGTGATATTAGTAAAGAAAAATTAAATAAAGCAAGATGCAAAATGAGACTGCAGCCCGGCATTGTGCCCACAAGAAGATGATCACTCATCTCCCTAGGCTTTCTGGTGTTCCTTTCCTGCAAATTTTCAAGTTACTGGGAAAAGTCATTCATTTAGTGAATACATCTTTGAATGTCTTGATTAAAGTTCGGAACCATCTTCTTTACGGCTCGTGTTTTGGGGGTAGGAATTACACGGCCATGTCATGGTATTCAAATATCTCAGAAAGAGAGCATGGCTTTTGCATAGATGTGAGCCTGGTAGGTGGGAAAAGGCTGTGCTCTTGTGGGTATTAGTTTTAGGGGCTTGAGCACTTTACAAGTAAAATGCATATTGTGTTTGCTTTAACTATATAAATAGATAGATTTAATTAAGGGAGGCATGCCCTTATGATCTTCTAGGACTGTAGCAACATGAACACTATACCTCAGGAACTACCACCCTGATGCTTTCTGTCCTGTTATAAGCCCATTCACAGAGCTTGAAAGTGATGAGTAGTTTTGATTTTGTGACGAGTGGGATAATAGTATATCTTAAAAGATAAAGGAGTGCTTACATTTCTGTGCATAGAAATGAGGATGGGTTGGAAGCCACATGCCACCCCAAGGCAGGCAGGCAGGCAGGCAGCCACAAAATCTGACCTTCATTTACTTGCACAGTCATTTCTGGGGGTGAAAACCAGTCAGCTCAACTAGAAGAAATGTTTACTGACCTATATTCTGGAGATAAAGAAATAGATAAGACATAGCCTCCATCCTGATGGACTGTAATAGACCAGAAGAAAGATACATGCAGATAACTAGCCAGTTACCACAAGCCTGGAGATGTTTGAAACAAAGAGATTCCCAGAGAGACATTCCAACCATATTGGGACAAATCCAGTGTTCTTGAGGTAAAATGACCTTTGATGAGAACCTTCAGTAAAGGCATAGGTTTTAATGATAGCAGAAAGGAGGCAGAGATTTGGACCACAGGGGCAGGTCATGAAGTAAAGTAGCTGGTGGTTGAACTAGGGGCTGGTTACCCGGTCCTGTGGTGTAAGCTCAGGATCCTGTAGGAAGCCAGGGATTAGATTGTAGGCATTCAAGGTTGGGCTGAGGTACTTGTACAGGCCTTGGAAGCAAGGCGAGGCCATGAAAGTGTGTATCAGGGTCACTATAGAATGGCTGAGGAGAGCAAATACTTTGGAGACTGGAAGTTATTAGGAAATGATGGGTACCGTCTGGCACGTGGTGTTGAAGCTGGGTAGAATTGAGGAGGGATGATAACAAGGCTGGGAAGAGGATCTTGTAGACCTAACAGGTTGGATATCGAGATGGTGGAGACTTCAACAGAACTTCAAAGGAGCTGCAACTCCGTGGTTAGAAAGCAGATTCAGTTTTATACGCAGGTGTTTTAAGAGGCTGCTGGAAGCTTTCACAAATAGACGTGTCGAGTTGGAAATCCAGGGGAAAGCTATTTTGAGAACTGGAGCCAAGAGGGACACTTAGGGGGGTCACACGCACAAAGGATACCCGCTGGAGCTGGAGGCGTGGACGGCATCGTCAGAGGGAAAAGGAGGAGAGAAATGTGATGATTTGGAAGGCTGTTGGTTTTCTTACGGCAAAGAGAAAACCTGAGAAAACTCAAAAGGATAAAAAGGGAGTAACCAGAGACCCAGGGCCCCAAAGAAATGATGTGAATTCAGTAAAGCCTTGGGAGAAAAGGCTTTCAAGGCCAAGATAGTCCAGCAGAGCAGGAAGGGAATGTCGGAGACGGACAGGAAGAGACTTCGGCGTTTGACTTTTAAGATGCTACGGTCCCTTCATTGCAGCCATGGGTGGAACCGGGGCTACTGATGGTCTCTGATTCTGTGAGGGTGTGGCAGGATGCTCGTTCAGTGCTGTGCCTTATGCCAGCCTAGTGATAGCTGGACCAGTCAGTCCTGTGTATGATGCTGGGCTGTGGCAGCACAGCTCCCTGTCGGTGACATCATCACAAGGATGATCGATCAACGTCCTGCAGTGAGTGTACTCTGCTGCTAAGCTATGACTCTTGGGAGGTCAAATTCATTGAATAAACTTTCAGCCCACAGTGTTTTTAATTCATGGAGGGTTTATGATGGCCTCTCCTCGTAAGTCCGGGACCATCTCTGTAAGCTGTGTAGTAGTAGATTGGAAGAAGGAGGTCAGACTGTAGGTGCAGGGCGCTATTCCTTCGTAATGAATAAAGGAGCTGAGATCAGCCCTGAAAGGAGCGTGTGTCTAAGATTGTGCATCGTGCTCCGAACCTTCTCTGATGGATTTTCCAACCCATTGTTTTGTTTGTTTCTTTATTAGTTTTTTCCGCCCGTCTATGAGCATGGATTCTCACATTCCACCGATTCTCATGCTTTGGTAGATTTCCCCGTGGTAGACAAGCTGTTTCTCAGTGGGAAAACTCTCATACACTGACGTGAACATCTCACTTACAGATAGGAGACCATTCCCACATCGACACAGTCTCCTTGTCCCTTGCCCCTTTTCTGTGGAATAAAGCAGCGTCTGTTACCATCAGTGAAGTCAGGGTTTGGTGATGAGTATAACTACGGGCTGTAGACTGGTAGGCATGATTCTACCTGCTGCAGAGAGACTGTACACTGGCTAGCTAAGGGTCAGCTTTCACACCTCTTCATCTCCCAGAAGCCTTGCATGGATTTCTTTTGCATTCAGTGGAACTCCTTGTCTCCACCCTCCTGAATCTCCTAATGAGGTTTTCTTCGATTAAAATCTGATTAAACTTTTAAGGAGAAGGAAAAGAAGATGGAAAGATGATAGGACAAATAACGGGGTGTAGTGGAACAAGTACACATCTCAGGTTCATGTGAAAACAGCTACAACATATTTCTACCATGAACGGAACAAATGACCATTTCCGTAAATATCTGGCACAGCAAATACAACTGAGGATCAGTGAATAGCATTCTTAAATATTTGTTTACAAGAGTCCAAAGATAAGAGGTAATTTCCTCTGGAATTACTTTTTCATTTTAATCCTTTGAGACATTTTACATCTCTGCTCTGTGCCGTAGGATGAATGTCACGATTGCCTTGGTCGAAGGCACTCGAAAACAGGGTTCTCTTTCCTACAGCAAAGAGACGATAAAGCTCCAAGCATTGTCGCAGATGTCACGCAATCCCGTGGGGGCAAAGGTACCATCTCAGCAGAAACTCAGTGGCTCTCAATCACCAAAAAGAAACGAAGAAGACCAAACACCGAATAAAGCAGTAATTTCTTTGTAAGTAGTACGGAGGAAAAAAAAAGTTTTACTCATGTAGAGTTCTGACAATCTCAGAAAGTTAGTGCCCGGGGTTTTTCCTTGCTCCTTCTGTATGTGAGCAATTATCTTGAGATGGATTTTTTTTACAGCAAATGTTAGGCTCAAAACTGAGAGTAATTCATGAGAATGCATTTATTCAGTGACTCATCAACTGCATTCACACTTTCACTAAGCTATACAGCTTGGGTTTTCTATGTGAACTGCTTGCCACATGCATATGTGTGCTTATCTGCCGTGGGGTATGTACATTGAATTCTTATGTGGCGTTGGTCTCTTTCCTTTAAAATGTCAGTCTAACTTGGCCATTTGTTATATGTCTTTCCTTTACTTCTTTCTTCTTTCTATTAGCGTTCATTCCCTATGCTCCTACAGGAAGCTGAATTTTTTTCCTTTTGGAACGTACATTTACCTAAAATGAGAAATTGTGCTTTGCAGAGCACGGTGTGCAGCTGTCCTGGGTCCCTCGCTTTCAGTCGTGTGGTTTCTGCACCTGCGGGAGTGGAGTCCAGCTCCAGTCCACACGGGGTTTCTCAGTCTCCACGAAGGTGGATAAACAACGAAGCTGTGACAAGTGAACGCAGTACTTCACTCCTCTATGGCATCCAGCGCTATACGCACCCTAAGTGATGTGTATAGACACACCTTTGCATGTGAACTTCTTTTAATAATAAAAATAAAGAAATTAGAAGTTAGAAAAGTTAAGAGAGAAAAATTAACAGTGTGCACATTGGGGAAAAATTACAAGACTCCCCTCTAGACAAGAGAGCTGCCCTGACTGAAATAGCAAAACTGCTAACTTCTTATCTAAGGAATGCAGGTGTTCAGGCATACATCAGTGCAAGAGCGTTCATCCCCTCCTAGCTGCAGGCTTCTAATCGTCAAGGTTAATTTTAGCGGATAGTCTAAACACAATAGTCTATTAATGAATAGCTGATTTTAGGTCTGTATACTTGCTACAATAAAGGGGGGCAGACATTCGTGAATTGTTTATTTGCCTTTTTAAGCTTGCTGACCTACTGTCTAGACTTTGTTTCTGATTTTGACTATGGCTGTGTCTCTATGGGAAGGTCAGTTTTACCAAGAATAATTTTTTATATATCTACAGAAAGCATGAATTGTATTCACACATGCCAAAAACTTGAAGGCCAGTAAGACTGTTACAATTACTTAGAGTTGAGATGGCAGTGTTCCTCTCCCAGCCAGCCCAGGAATTGATTTGAGTTTTCACTATAAGGCCAATATAGAGAATATTATTGATGAGAGGCCTTTGTCACCGTACAGTAAAGATGAGAAAGGGACAAAGCAGTTGGTGGGCTTCAGACTCCTAGCAAAGGGAAAAACCAGGATCTTTGTCAAGCTGGTTATGTCCACAGCCTGGGTATCATCGGGCCCTCAACATGTACCACCCTTCATCTCTAGTGTATATTTAAAATTTTAAATTTTGTTTTTGATGTTATGATGTTCAGCCTTCACATATGTCTGTGTATCACTTATGTGTTTGGTGTCCACAGAGGCCAGAAGAGAGTACTATATCCTCTGGAACTGCAGCAACAGATGGTTGTGAATTACCATTTGGGTGCTGGGAATCAAGCCCAGGTACTCGGGAAAAGCAGCCAGCACTCCTAACCACCGAGCCATCTCTCTAATGTGTTTTTATGCTAACTTTCCGTTCCCACCTGATTCTCTTTGGTTGTGGTTATGGTAGCATATGATAAGTAGCTTCTCTCTGCTGTGGGCTGAATTGCGTTTCCACAAAAGATATGTTCAATTCTGTGAATGTAGGCATAGGGTCTTTGCAGATCAAGTGGAGTGAGGTCACCCTGGGTTAGGGTTTATGATAAGTGCTGAGTAATTTGTCAGCAGCTACTGCTTCTCTGTGAAAGGAGCAGTCTGTCTTTCCAAGTCTCTGTCTCGGTGCAAATACAGCCTGGCACAGGAGAATGAACCCTGGCCTTGGTGTCATGGAGATTTAGTGAAATCCATTTTACAGAGGTTCAGGAGTTTTCTGAATGTTCCTAGACTTCAATTTCCTCATTGATTGAGAGAGGAAAAGCTTGTATTTCTCAAGACCTTTGTGAGAAAGAACAGAACATCACCTTATGTCCCAGAGGAACTGGCTAATGGGATGGCCGACATGCATTTCCTTTCTATTTCCTCTCTCTGCTTCTGCAGCCAGTAAAATCTCTTGGATATCTGTCTGTGTGGGAGCACTGCATTTGGTCATGTGGTGTGAAGACGGCTGCTGGTGCTGCCGGTGTCTCATTAAATGACAAGTACATGAAACCCAGGGCACCCCAGGGCTAATGGATGCCAAATGAGCCTTTCACTATGGCAGCATGGCTCAAAGAGCAGTCATTGTTGACAGGGCTTGCCATCAGCATCCGCAGAGGCGATTTGTGATGTGGGTTCCTATCCCTCCTCCCTGTTTAGAATCAGTACCCAAGTCTCGCAGGGGTAATGAAGCAAGAGCCCCTTCCAGCCAGTACTTAAACCTGCCTAAAATATCCATCTTTACTTGGCATTCATCATTCACAGCTTGTGGCTTCTGGAAATCTATCTTCATGGACTTAGGTTTCCTGAAAGCTTATTTTGAACATCACATAAGGTGCTTGTGTGTGTGTGTGTGTGTGTGTGTGTGTGTGTGTGTGTGTGTGTGTGTGTGTGCTGCCAGAATTGAACTCAGGTTCTTACACATACCAGGCAAGCACTCTACAACTGATTCGTGTCCACAGCCCTTATCAGAACTATTAAAGATCCCTAGGGGATTGACAAGGTAAGACCAGCATTGGCAGTTTTAGAGGCTTTCGCTTATATTTTACATTAACATTTCCTCTGTGGGCATTTATATCAGGAAAGAAAATGTAAAAACCACAAATAAGTTCAAAACACAACAATAGCAATCACAACCTTTGATCCCTTGGCCCCAAAGGTACATTAGCTGTTTCATCAGACACTTGCCAAACACTCACTTTGTTTATTTATATACGCTGCCCACGGATGGTAGTCAGGACGATGATCCTGGCTATGACGCTTGGAAGTTTAATCTGGTGACTGTTATCAATCAATAATTGTAACATCAATAGTCGAACCATTATGGAGAGATATACTGTGGGTTGGACAAACGCAGAGGAGAGAAAACTGATTGAGACGGGAGCAGTGTGTGTAAGAGCTTATCGTTTTTGCTGGTGTTTGAGTTTAAGTCTGTTTTACTTTGTGATACTTTCAAAGTTGCAGGTCATTGTTAGTATTCAAGAAAGGGAGCCTAGGGCCACAAAGGAGAAGGAACGGGTGAGCGTTGGCTTTGTTTTGTCTCACTCCACAGTTTTCAAACCATTGGCCATTGACAACAGCTACTCGCAGCGGGGAGAAAGACTTGCTAGCACGGAGAATCAGTGCTCTTGATTGATAGCCTCCGATTGGTTGAGCGGAGCTGCTAGTACAGTGCGCACAACTGTGTGTAATGGGAATCAGATAGCCTACAATGCCAAGTACATATTAGGAAGCCTAGCTTGCTTTCTGGGTGCTAACAAGAACTTTTTTTTTTTGAATCCCCCAAAAAATTCCTAGTTGATCAAGTTCAAAGATCTACTTAAATTCCTGCATAACTGTGAAGACAGACATCTTCTTTCTGTACAGTCATTAACAATTTCTTACATTCAGACTGAGTGTAGTTCAGTTCAACACCCAGCGCCATATACAACCAGATGCGGTTGTTCAAGATCACTCTTGGCTACCTATTGAGTTTGATACCAACCTACCCGGGATACACAGGTCCTTGTTTGATTTCTGTTGCTGTGATAAACGCCATGAGCAAAAGCCACCTGACGGAGGAAAGGGTTTATTTGGCTTACACCTCCCAATTGCAGTCGATCATTGAGGAAAGTCAAGGCAGTAACTTGAGCAAGAGCAGAGATGGGGACCGTGGAAGAAAGCTGCTTACTGGCTTGCTCGAGGCTCGGCTGCCCAGGGGTGGCACCACCCACAGTGGGTTGGGCCTTACAACATCGATCAACATTCAGAAATACCAGATAGACAGAACATGTCTACAGGCCAATCTGATGGAGACATTTCCTTTGTTGATGTTCTCTGCTTCAGGTGACTCTAGTTTGTATCAAATTGACAAAAAGAAACTGGCACAACAGGAGAGGTTTGCTTTAAGAAGCAAACACCTCTTCCACACAGTTGCAATTCACAAATGCCCAGTAAAGTGAGGAGATGGAAAGAATTACTGCCAGATGCTTCTGCCTGAATGGGGTCGCATTCCATGTGTGCCTGAGTGAAGAAAAAGACACGTCAAAGTATTTTCTTTTTGTGACTGTATTTGCTAACCCTGAGTATGTTGATTTATATATCCTTTTTATTACTGTTTGCTTATTTGCTAGGGACAGATCTTACCCACCACCAGTTGTAGTTCCAGTTCTTCTATTAGTGATACCTAAGGATACCTACAGTTGTAGGTTGTGTTGTTGGTTCATAATCAGTATTTCCTGGAAGTATGAGGCTCTTTAGTTAGAGCAGCCTAGACTTTTATATATATATATGTGTGTGTGTGTGTGTGTGTGTGTATACATGAACAGAAGGCTTTCCAAGGCGTGCTACTAAGCAGAATAAGCCACGTAAAAATGATAGCAACAAATGATCCCATTTAGATGAAGTATTCAGAATATTCAAATTCAGAGAAAAAGTAGAATGGTGATTATCAGGAATCAAAGAGGAGAAGGAGGAGTTATTGTTTAGTGCGTGGTGTGTGTGATGCATGCTTGCATGCATGTGTTCATGCCATGATGCAGGTGCGGAAGTCTTCCGGGTCTGGGGATTGAACTCAGGTCATTAGGCTTGACAGCAGGCACCTTTACCATCTCTCTCTCACAGTTATTTTCAGAACTGGAAATCCCAAGTGTTTAATAACCTGAAAATTTGGTCACAGTCCATGGAAAACAAGGTCCTCTTAGAGTCACATTCAGATAAGATGACTCTGTATTATCATGGTCCTCAGTCCTCTACAATTAGCTGCCCGTTAGGGTCTAGACAGCGTTTTGCTGCAGGAGCGATTCCAAACACAGTATTTACCTTCAAATCTCCCCCACCGAATTACTTTGTCATTTAAGCTGATTCCTTCCTCTGTTGGACAGTGGGGTAGAAGTCCTCTGCCATTTATGGGGGCGTGACTTCGGAGATGAGCATTCTCCCTCGGAATGCTATTGATTTACTTACCTGTTTTCAGCGACAGCTTAATGATCAAGCTTTAGTTAATGAAGTAGTACAATTGACTGAGACTTAATTATTTATACAGAATTCACATGTTTTAACATGCGAAACAGTGATCATGGGAACTTTATCTGTAGAAGTCTGTTGGTTTGTGTTTTGGGATGCTGTAAAATTTTGTGTTAAAAGACTGACGTGTCAGTCTTTGAATGGCCCTGCTTATTCAGGACTCCGCCTTCTCCTATTTGAGGACACAGGCAGAAGGTGCCGTCTGGGACCAAAGTTGGAACACTCAACATATGTCCAATTTGCCACTGCTTAGATCTTGGACTTTAGCCTCCAGCACTGTGAGGCATTGGTACTTATTAATAAGTCTCTTAGTTTAAGGAATCTGTCATCTCAGTCCAAATAGACCAAGACAGGCTCTAACCTAGCCACGTTACAGTCTATATTAAGCCTATATTATTACAGACTATATTACAGTCTGTAGCATGGTTTCATGAGAGGGTTCCAAAATGACACCTCATGGTACAACTCTGTGATAGTCTTTCCAGGAGTGCCTGTTATTTTATTTTATTTTTTAAAGATTAAAGAAATATGTGTACATATGCTGTATCTCTGCGTGGCTGTTAGCACAGGTACCAGAGGAGCCTGGAAGAGGATATCAGATCCCCTGGAGCTGGGGTTCTAGGTGTTTCTAAGCTGTCTTATGACTTCTAAAATCAGAACTCAGATCCTCTGGATGAACAACAATTGCTCTTAACCCCTAAGACACCTTTCCAGCCCTCTTGCTATTGCTTCAAAAATACATTCTGCCAGCTGGATATATCTTTGATGGTGATCAGACTATCTGAGTTCACTGTGCTCTGCGTGCATCCATTTGCTCTGTGCTGAACGTGTCTATGATAGTGGTCAGACCATCCAAGTGCACTGCGTCTTGCGTGAATTTGTGTGCTCTGTTGTTCTGTGTCCCTGCAGTAGTAAGCCTAGGCACTTTCCTCATCTGTGTAGGCAATACTTTGGAGCTGTACAGCTTGAGGAGAGAAGGTGTCCTGGTAGCAGGAATAAGGGCCCTGTTCTAGATTAGAGGTGGCGAAATTAAAGAATGATCAGGATAAGAGACCTGGCTCTGGGCAGGAGAGGCGAGGAAGACAGCAACATTTCACATTGAAGGGAATTCTCCCACAAGCTAGGTCTATGCTAATAGCTTTTTACACTCAAGCCCTTTTAGTCTTTAGTACCACTGTAAAGAGTATGCTATTATTCCCATTTTCCTCACTGGTAAAACTGAAACCCATACTCATTTAGCTGCATTGGGTTTAAAGTTCTTAGCCAATTCTTTAGCAAAATGCCAGTACTGACTTCATCATATCTTTGGATGGATGGAAAATGTTACTTCTAGGGGTCTGGGGAGATGGCTTAGACACTTGCTTGGTAAGCATGAAGACTAGAGTTTGGGTCCCCAGAAACCTATGTGGGTGTGGTAGCCTGCCTCGATCACAGCCTCAGGAGATAGAGACAGCAGATCCTCAGGGCTGGTTGGCTAGCAAGAGAGTAGCCACGTTGTTAAGGTCTGGGTTTGATTGACAGACTCTGCCTCTAAGAATAAAGCGGAAGAACAGAGGATGATTCCTGACCTCAGACCTCAGACCCGTGCACGCATTCAGACTCACACGTATGTGCACGCACATGCGCAAAAGCATGCGTGCAGATACACGCAGAACGCAGAAAATGGAAAGAAGTCACTTCTAGTGGCTTAGGAGCCAGCACAAGTGGCAGCGTGCAGTACAGCAGACACAGAGAGTGTAGCGTGGGCGTAAGTCCTAATTCGGTCACCTTGGACCGATCTGTGGGGACATTGGTTAACCTCTCATCTTTCCTTAAGTGTAAGTGAATATAATTATATTATATAGTTTGTGGTATTGTCCCGAGAATTAAATGAGGTAACACACCAAAAGTGCCTTGCTCAGTATTTGGCAGACAACGTAGGAACACAATAAAATCAGCTTCGTTTTGATAATTAGGATGGAATTTGCCTGGCTAACTCCACTTCCCAGAGTTACTCTGCCACTGGATCCAGCACAAGGCAGTGATTGATAATCACTGGTCATCGTTTTTTGTTTTCTGTTTTTTTCCCACGGAATGATCATGTGCTTGAATAAGGGCCATGGAAGTTGTGAACTGAAATCGAACCCAGCAAGCCTGAAAGGGAAGGAAAATTATACAAATAGCTTTTGAATAATCTCACCCCATCACAGACTTTTTGCAACATCGAGATGATACGAAACCAGTGTCATTTAAATTTGTCCTCAAATCACGGTATTCAACTTCAGCGCTTTTAAACAATGATTCCAAAGACCCTTACGTGCATTGCTGAGGTATCTTTTAGTAAAACTATTATTTTAAAGCATTTATTTACTTTATGCGTGTGCAGGCACGTGTGTTATCGCAAGCATATGAAGGTCAGGGGACAGCTTGTGAGGTCACTCTTCTTTCCATCGTGTGGGTTCTGGGGGTCAAACTCAAGCTGTCGGGCTCGGTAGCAAGTGCCTTTTCTTACTGAGCCGGCTTGCCAGTCCCACTGAGGTATCAAAAGAAAAAATCACATGAGTAAGTTCAAATCACAGCCTTTCGATTGCCTGTCTTTTGACTCTGGGACCCTGGCTACTTTTCAAATCACTGTGCTTCTCTTGATATTCAAGCAAGGCAATGCTGTTAGTTTCAAGTGCACGGGGCACACGATGTCTGAAGCATGGTTCTATGCTTCTGGTTACTTAGTTCACATTCAGTAGCAACCGAAGTTCCCTTTCCTGTCACCTAAAAAATAATACAAACTCTACTATCAAGAATCTTCTTTGCTCTTTCTACAAAGCAAAAGACATCGGAGAAGCTTTAAAGTCTGGGCCTCTAGTTTGTTACATTGTTTTTAAAAACAATTTTCGCAACAGGGCTCCATTCCTTTCTTCAAGGCTGACGGGTTCCAGACCCTTATGGTTAAGAGTTTTCCTTACAACTTTTAAGATTTTTAAAATATATCTTTGTCTTGTATGTGCATGTGTGTAGCTGTGGCCTATGTGTGTATATACATGTGTGTGGCTGTCCTCACCTGTACATGTATGCGTGGAGCCAGGATCAGTGTGGGGGTGCCTTCTTCAATCATTCTCTATTTTATTATTTTTTTAAGGGAGACCGTTTGTTTTAGCTTACAGTTTCAGAGGATAAATAGTGTATCAGGATGGGAGATGTTTACACCCTATATTTTGAGACAGATACTCTCACTGAACCTGGAGCTCATTGTTTGGACTAGGCTGGGTGACTAGTGACAACCCCCCATGCCCCCCTGCCCCGGGATCTGGCTCTCTCCTGCTCCCTCTAGCGCTGGGACTATAGGCATGGGCTACTTGCCCAGTATCTACATGGGTACCGAGGGTCTGAACTGAAGGCCGGTAAGCGTCCTATCTTTTAAGACACACTGCAGCAAACGCCCGACTCACAGACCATTTTTTCCTGGCCTAAAGATTTTTTTTTTTTTTAAAGAAATGTTTCATGGATGAAAGGAAATATGTCTTGAAGCTGGAAGCGCCATTGTGAAGGGGAGGGCATCGCTGTCTTTCCCAACACCAACTTCTAGAGCCATCTTTGTGGTCCGGGGATCTAGTCAGCAACAACAGACTGCCAAGGCAGCCTAGCCGGAGGAGTTCTAGTGAGTTTCTTCCAACCCTGGAAATCGGTTGATCCAGCCCAGGCATATTGTTGGTGTTTTATTAAAAGGGTTGATTTTGGGGATGTTGTGTTTGCCATGTAGTGTCATGCCTGGAAGCCTTGGTTCCCAGCCTTTATTTATATGCCTAATTGTTGCTATGGAAATTCAATATTTAAAGAGGTAATTATTGCCGATCTTGTTGCATGTGTCCATTTCTGATGTCCAGCTGTTAGCTCTTTAGCTCCAGTCTAGCAGATTAATTACTGCTATTGATTACTCCGAGCTTCTCTCTTCACACCTGCAGTCAGTGTAATTAGCTGGTGGCCTCCTCTGAAAATTAGGAGCAGTTTTATTCTGGCGCTTTGCCATTTCCCAGCCATGTGTGCTGCACTGATGAACAAAAGCAAATCTGTTTTAAATAGAGATATCTGGGTAATGAACTCTTTGTGTTTTTGAACTATCCGTGGATAATTCAAATTACCCTCTGTTAGCAAATATTGCACCTCATTTGATGACTATCTGCAAAGGAAAATTCCAAAACACTGGTTTTCATTCCCAACTCTACCTTGAAGAAATTCGCTCCCGTGTGTGGTTTAAAAAAAACCAAAACAACTTTCTAATTCTGCTGCGGAGGTCGCTGGGGTATTGAAGCAGGCTTCCTGATGGAACTCCATTAGAAGCACCCGAATTTGTACTCTTGGGTGTTGCAGGCACCCTGATATTAACGTTCATCTTTTTGTTAGACTCACACGCTTGGTCAGAGAGACAAATGAACTATTCTTGGAGTCAGGGATATGTATTGGGAATAAAGAGTTTCCTGTTAAAATGATTTAGTCAGGAGTTTGAAGGGTATTGTAGGAGTCTTCAATATTTTGTTGTCATCCTGATCCTAGTTAGCAAATCGTCTCCCTCTATAGTCATTCGAGATCAAGCCTGGAACCACCAAGCTTTAGCTTCAAGCGCTCTGCCACCCAGGCCCTCTGATGACACACTCTCATGTGCTGTGTTTAGCTGTCCAAACGCACGGGAAATATACACTGCTAGTAGAATTGGGGGTGGGCTTCCTAAGTAATGACATGTGGTGATTACCCACACGGCCAGCTGTTCCTTTCCATGTACACAGGATCCCACTGATGCCGCCTTCAGCTGTTTAACTCATGTCGAGTTGTTACTGTAAGGGTTATTGCTTATTGCAGGGGAAATTTTAAACTGTTTTCCTCCTGCCTATCACCCACACCTGCCAGCTTCCATCTGAAGCTTAATGTGGGCAAGTGCGCCCCACAGCCTGCTTTGCACATGGAAGGAACAAAGTTCAGAAAGTTATCCCTTGTTGAAATGACAGAAGTGTCACTCTACGGATGTCACACGCAAATGAATTTGCTCGTATCGTAGCAATGTGAGAATGCCTGATCCTATCCATCATAGTTTCAATGGGAGAAAAGAAAAAACTCCCCCCGCCCCGAGGAGTCCCTGGAATCGGGTGGGTGGTTCATTGGGGGAGAAGGTTGGAGGTGTGTGTTCATTGACTGAGCGAAGCTTTGGGGCATTGAGAGGGGACACTGAACTGGTCCACTGACCAGAAGGTCCCCAGCTGGAATCTCATCATTTCCACTGCTTTCGGATTAAAATTGAAATGGTGTGCTGCCATTTGGAGGCCTTCTGGGCAGGGTCTTATGGAGTCACCAGTTATTAGGAGTGCCTCCCATTATCGCCACCCTAAAAGCTATTTGAACAGCAGCCTAATGGGGTTGTGATTTCCAAGGACCATTTGCTGTTATTGCGGGTCTGTCTGTTCAGATGACAGGGGAAGCAAGTCACCAAAGCTGCTTTCTCATAGCACCAGAGAGGGAGATCAGAGGCACCAGAGAAAGATTTAGCCCATCATAAATGTAAATTCACCCAAAATAAACAATCTTTGTTTCCCTCATTTGGACAAGGTCGTTGCTAATTCTGGCAACTATCAACACCCTTTCCCTAACGAGAGTAAACTTTAGAAGTTCACACTAACTGTAACTGTCATTCAAGAAAAAAAAAAAAAAAGCAAAAATTGAAAACATTTTAAGGGCTACTGTAGTAAAATACAGAGCGATGATTCGACATGATAGTCCTTCCTGTAGCTGGAAAGCTACCTGTCAAATGACCGGAATTTGTACATATATCGTTTTACTGTAATTGTTGCTGCAGAATTAGACAACTAACCTGTGACTATATCGAGGTCATGTCTATTACATGCAGCATGGATCAGAAATGTCGCAACTTTCATGTGTGTAAAGTTGTCTCAAGTCCTTTTTTTTTTTTTTTCTTCAGCACCATAATAGGAGAGTAGAAAACCACCTAATTTTTTTGTACCTGCTTTTAAACCAGTGAAGTTTTAAAAACATGATTAAAAAATACCTATTTGTGTGTATTCAAAACTACCAGGAGAAGTTAGCATCCGTGTCTTATTATGCAACCTTTGGGTGTACTAAAAGCCAAGTGATTTGAAGGTTGGAGAATTATCTAGATCATAATGGCATGTATTAAGTGCTTACGATATTCCTGGCATGCCTCTCGGAGCTTAGAAGGTACTGTCTGTTGGGATGCTCACAGCAAATCTCTGTCGTGGATGTTTCTATTCTCTGAATTTTGTACCAAAAGAGCATCTGATCTTAGAAGTTCTGTAACTTCCCTGTGGTTATTTGAACTATGTGACTTCACGTGTCTCTTGAACCAGAATTGGACCTCTGTCTGGTTATTTAATCCTGGCAGCACAACCTTGACAATGCATTTTTCCACGTGTAGAGATTTTGTAATATTTGAATTAACCAACTGAAAGGTCCTCATGAATCCACGCCAAAGAGTTTATTTGGCTGACTCTTCCACAACACCATCCAAGGAAGTCAGGACAGGAACTCAGAGCAGGGCAGGGAGCTGGTGTAGAGGCCATGAAGGAGTGCTGCTTACTATGGGCTTGCTTTCCATGGCTTGCTCAGCCTGCTTTCTTATAGAACCTGGGACCCCCAGCCCATGGATGGCACCACCCATAATGGGCTGGGCCCTCTCCCTTCAATCAATAGTTAAGAAAATGCCCTACAGGCTTACCTACAGCTTGATCTTACAGAGGTATTTTCTTAATCGAGATTCCCTCCTCTCAGATGACTTTAGCTTGTGTTAAGTTGATGTAAAACTATGCAGCACATATATATATATATATATATATATATATATATATATATGCATATATATGCATATATAGATGGAAAAAGAAAGAGGTGTGTGTGTATGTGTGTGTTTGTGCACAATACTGCTCTATGCTCACCTTTAGTTGCTGGTCCTGCAATATCCTTAAGATATTTTGAGTCAAGGGCCTTTAAGGGAAAGAAGGGCTGAGACTTCTTTGTGCCCATAAGTGTGCAAATCCCTTCAGACTCTAGGACATGTCTTCGCTTTTTCAGCCACAGGTTATTACTCAAAAGGGAGCGGATTGTCATTATCTACACTCTGGGTAGCCTTTGAGACATTCTCTTGCACAAACAGAGAAAGCCAGATTTTTTCTGGTCTTCAGTCTTTCCCCTTTGGTGTTTCATAACGTCCCATCTCCAGCATCAACTCTCACCCTAATGAGCTGAAACTACATTAGCGAAATTCTTAGGCAGATAAATTGACTCGAACCTCAGTTTGATGATCCTACTTAAGGTATTCAATTAATTCTGTTTTGCTACAAGCTAATTTATGATTCTGTATTTATTCAAAAACTGTTGAACATACAAAGCAGTAGGAGACTAAGCAATGAATTATTCTATCTCCCTTCACAAGCTCTCTTGTGTTCTCTTCGGTAAGAGGGGAGGAGAAACAGGAGGAAGTGCTTTCGGTGTGATGTGTGGTAAACACTCTGCAGACCCTCTAATTAGTGCAGTAAATATTAGTTTATTAGTTGCGGTTAAATTTTTCTTCCCTCCTTCATTTCTCTCCTCCTCTTCCTCCTTGCCCCTCCCCCTTTCTCCCCCCTTTTCTTTCTTTCATCTTCTTCTGTGGGAAGACTTGCCAAACTCATTTATGTAAGTATAGTCGACTGCTTGATCAATCCCTGTACGTTTGAACAGATATTTTGACCCACTTTTCTATACCAAGGCTCCATAACTGATCTGAACAATCTGAGAGACGAGAAAATGTGAGTTATTAAAGTAACGGCAGTCATGCTTCAGGTGGCGTGTGTTTGGTCGTGGGACTCTCCTGCCCCAGTGGCATGTTTTTAAGGAGCTCCTCTGGATCTACAGGTTGGGGAAGTTTTCTCTGGTGACTTGGGGGAAACCTGTTGAGACATCCTGTAGGGAAGTGTGTTCAGGGAAAATGAGCTAGGGCATCTGATTGCTGATGGCGGTGCTGCATCGTCTTCCTGTGAGATTCTGTGGATGCTGTCTTGAGTCTGAAGTGGCATATTTGAGCCTTAGTTTTCCAAATTAGTCTCTGTTTAAGTTTAGTAGTAGTCTAATACATAAGATATTCAAAGGCAGAGTTAGGGGAAGAACATTTGGGTTGTTAAGTAAGTTTGGTTTTGGAAGGTACTGTGTAGCATGAATGAATGATATATTGTTTAAAAAAATTATGTGCAGTTAGTTCTAAATTTCTATTGAACAGAGCTCAACCCCGTCGCTGAGTCAGGGACTCAATGCATCCCAGGCTTGCTCAGATTCTCTGTGTAGCTAGGGTCAACCTTGAACTCCTGCCGCTATGTCAGAGGGTTGTGATCGAAGGTGTGTGCTGTCACATCCAGTTTACATAGTGCTCGGGATTAAACCCAGGGCGTCCTGCACGCTAGGCAACCCCTCTGCCAACTGAGTCCCCTCCTCAGCCCTGACTCTCTCTACTTTTTTAGAAATGTCCTAGAAACTTTTGCAATGCATAATGCTTATTAAGCATAATAATCATATCCAATTACATGGGGTCTATTGAATGCATAGAGTGCACATCAAAAGACTCAGGTGTTATCCTATTTATCTAGCTGCGTATTTATAAAAGACATGGGCTTTTCATTTTGGGGTAAATCTATAAAGAGCCTCCTGTCTTTCCTTCCTTCCCTCCTTCCTCCCCTCCATCCCACTTCCTCCTTCCTTCCTTGTTCCTTCCACCCTATCTTCCCCATTGTCTCTTCTCCAAACAGTTCTCATCTTCCTTTCCCTTTCCTCTCTTCACAAGGGTCAGAGTTAGGGTTTATGAAACAGACAATTATTGTATTCTTGTTAATTTATTTGCATGTTTTTAAATGAATGACATATTGGTCGGAGCATAATATTTAGAAATCTTCCACTGCCCACGCCTTTCTGCTCTGATTTCAGGGCGAACATTTTGCTTGTTCACCTCCGTTACAAGACTTTCCACATCTTACGTAAATGAGAAAACTAGGCAGCATCCTAAGTAACGGTATTTACTAGCCATTTTTTTGTTCTTTTAGGATTCTGATACCCAACAAACAGGATAGGGGGTTAATAATTTCCAGTAGCTGAGTTATTTAACAAAAAATGAGACATTTCATTAATCTGACTGGGATTATTAGGTGCATAAGCTCAAACCCAGTGAATTTTTAGGGTAAGTCTAATTGAAGAAGTGGCTAGGGCAACCGAGCATAAATTGGCATTTCTGAAAGTCCTCACGTCGAATTTGCTAACTGCCTGCTCGTTATAAACAAGACAGTGTGGGGCAAACATTTGAGCACATGTCGATTCCCAAGTCTAGCCGCAGAAGACATTTCAATATTCAGATTTATGACACGATTGCCATACGCCTAGTGCAGTAGATAACTAACTCTGGTATTGGAAGTGATTTGGATGGAAGGAGCTGGGAATTAGTCATCAGATTGGAAAGTTTTTAAAAACTTGAAGAACAACTGCAGCCCTATGAAGCTTCATTCCATTTTGACGGGTTCCATCCGAATGAATGAGCATCTTGTTTAATCAAACAGGGCCGTGCGTTCCAGCTGCACACTGCATAACCGCCTCCTGTCAGACCTCTTCACTGCCGTGGAAACATCTGGTCTAGGCTCGTTCAGATGTGAGTGAGCTGGTGTGAGGCTTCAAGCCACCTGGGTTATTCCTTCCTTGCCCCTTCATACCACAGCTCAGCACAGAGGCAGAATTCAAGTCAGCACTGAGTCCCTTCCATCATTAAGTTTATTCTGTTCTGCTTTTTAAAAAAAAAAAAAAAAATTGCGGTAAGCTGTTCATTCTTATGGAAAAGAGTTAGAATGAAAAAAAAAAAAAAAAGCAATTATACTTGGAGGAAAATCTAAACTCCGAAGTAGGCAAGGTTTTATTTCATTTCATTTGCACAGGGAGGTTTTTCTCTGATTATTACTCTGGATCAAGGGGAGAAAGGTTTGTATATGTTTTCCCCCAGTGTGCAATTTCAGCAGTGTTCATACGTTACGGGAAGCGATTATGCTAAAATGTTCTTGTTAGAACCTGAGTCTTGGTGTGGATGCAGAGCGAGTCTATGAGGCCCAACAGAGAACTACAGCGGGAGGGTAGGAAAGCAGGAACTTTTAAAAATGAAGAACTAGTAGGAGATAGGCCAGTGGGGGAATGGATAAGAAATTGAACATACTGTGTGTATGTTTTCCTTTCTGAGACTCATAAGACAGCTCCTTACATTGCACGGAGAACAGTCATTTCTTCTTTCTTTACAGCTTCTGAGCTATGGGCTTTTAAAAAAAAATTATTGCTGTATAATCATTTAGACTTGTCTCAGAAAAGGAGTTTAACATGGTGGTTGAAAACTGGCTTTGGAGCTCTCATTCCCAGTCAGGATGCAAAATGATCATTATTAATGCATGCAATTCTTGTTAAATTATATGTAATATTTCAGTTAAAAAGATTGCTCTAGTGTCTAGAACACCATCTTTCCCCATTTGATTCCTTACACAGAGCCTAATCATTTAGGGTGAATGATGTCTGGGGCAAAATGCAGGCAAGAATGGCTCGGGGGCTTCCTCTCTGGGGCTGATGCTCCCTGGAGTCCTGGTTGTGCCTGATTCAATTAGGGATCAGGGATAGAGTCATTGCTATTTCTGTATCTGAGAGCCTTGATTGTAAATTATATTGATAGATTGTGATTTCTTTCTAAATAGAACCCTTTGTATGTAAGGACAACAAGAGTCTTGTAGCTCATTTTCTCCCTGTAACGTACACCAGACATCATTGTATTCACCAAGATTTTGGACAATGGAGCCAGGTAAAATTCATGAGTCTATTGTGACAATAATTTGCTGTCTGCTTTACCTGAACAGAAATATACAATAATGGATAAGAAATAAAATAATCCGGTATGGAAATATCTTTGTGAGTCTGAGGTGATTAGCCTTTGACAATTGATGTTACAGATGCTACTTTGTTGTATGTCATGAGGCATAGAAAAGATAATATATGGTCTTTATCTGGAAGGAGTGCCACTGATTGGGAAGTTGGGATGTATATGAATTAAAAAATAATATATAAAATATTTTGTAATTAAGTGACAAGTCTATGGCATTTGATAATTAAGTTTCTTTTTTTAAATAAAGGCTTACGTTTTGATTGCCAAGTTTAGAAGAACCATTTTTATGGTGGGTTAAGTGCCTTTTCCGGATCATTTGAGAGCCATTTTATCTATTAAGTAGTATAGGAATCATTTTGTTTATGAAACAGACAATTATGGAAAGTCACTGAAAGTAAATGTATGTTGGGAATTCATTTCCTAAAATTCTTGATAGCGAGAAATCTTTTAGTGTCAGGTAGTGCTATGCAAACTTCTAAGAGAGAGGAGCAAAAGAGTTCTACTCAACTGAAAGCCTACAGCAATGGCTGGCCCAGCAATGTATATCCCTAGTGGCACAATAGTGGCATGCTTATCTTGGAGATAACCAACAGCTGTCCAGCTGGACTTAAGACCTGTTCAATAAGAGGGAATTCATGCCTGGTACTGTATAAACGTAGTAAAGCTACACATGCTGGAGAAGCCATAGACCCCAGAGAAGAACCCATTGTGGCCATTTTCCTAAACCAGTGTAATTTCTAACTGTATGCTCATTGTGTATTCTTATACTCACAGGTAAGTGTAGCTGTTAACCTGCATCAAAGGAGCTTCTTTTTGCAGCAGACAGATGCTATTATGATTCGTCAAAAAGCAGAGAACTAGTGACGATGGGTGCCCAGCTCTAACTGGTACATTTGTAATGTAATCTAAGGCTCTGGGAACATCACGGAAGGAGACAGGGTATGGAAACACTGTAGGAGCCAGAGGATTGGGATGCCTGTTGCCAGATAGCATCTTTTAGACATGGCAGGGAATGCCGTGCTATAAATCTCAGCAAAATGCTTGCGTAGTGAAGAACTGCAAAATGACAACACCAGTCAACGTGCCAATACGGATGGGGTCACAAGACCCCACTCACTAGGTGAAGAGTTACAGGCCATCAGTGGCTTCCAAGAGAGGAAAAATTATTTTTCTCTAGGGATAACCCCCTTCCCCAGGGGTTATCCAATTCCAAGTGGCCATCCCTAAACACATGTACATATGAGCAACATTGCATGGACTCAGTAATCCGTATGTGTATGCATGCATGTGTAAAACAGCAATAATTATAGGAGGAGAGGCCATAAACTTGAGATAGCGTTGGGGAGGATAAGAGAGTCCTTGTCCTTGGAAAGGGGAGAGAAAAGGGTAGAAGTGACATAGATTGGTACCCAGGGATGAAATTCCCAAAAATCTGTTGAGTCTTTTGTATTTTTGATAGCCTTAGACTTTGGAATAGATTCATCTATGTAATGAGCTGTCTTGGTGATGAGACCCAATCTGACCGATGATAAGCATCTTATACACAGAGGCTGATGGTCTTTATCATTTACTGTACCTGTGTTTTGACGGTGACTCTCCTCACGAGGATCGGTGTGGAGTTTTCCACTTTCGTATATCCTATCAGTGCTTAAAATGTTTTAGATTCAGAAGCATTTTGAGTTTTAGGTTTCAAATGCTCCGATTATGGCTGTTCGGCCTCTTCTTCTGAACAGTAAAGTTATTAAAGACATCAGGTGAAGGGTAGGAACTTGGGCTTCCTTTTTCTAGGGATCAATTAGCAAGTATTTAGACATCCACACTCGTGTCAATCATTAATTTGTGGTCATACCGGGTGATTCATAAACAGGTCAGAAGTTGGAGGGGAGCTGAGAATTCAACCCTCGTCGTCACCGATTTTGCTCTAACTTGTACGAAAGTGTTGTTCATCAGAAAACTGAGTAAGTCAGGCCTGCCTGGTTTTTGGCTCCTAGAAAATATGGTCTCCAATTTCCTTCCTTAAAAACATGCATCCAAGAGAGAAGCACCAGCTTGCTGACTCTCTCGTCATGGAGTATGGCCAAGGCAATTGTTGATCTCTTACAGCTTTTTGAAGAGATAGCTCCGCCGCTATGCTCTGAATAGGTCCGCCCTTCTGTTGTTTAGCCAGCAATCTGCTCCCTTCCAACGAATGGAAGAAAAGCTGAGAGGCAGATTTTCAACTCTGTTTAAATTAGAAACCTGTCTGCGCGTGAGCCGGGAACCTTCCTTTCCATTAAGTCTTCTACCAAGGAGAAGAGTCACATGTAGGATGTGGAGCATAATGATCATATTTCATCAACTACTGGCCGTATGCTGTAATTTTTAACTAACTACTAGGGCATTCCAGACGTGAATGTGATGGTGAAAATCCACTCTTAATACGGCTAAGCGGTTTGCTAAGTGCCTAAAGGAACTTCAAACGCATTTATAAAAAAGTCAACAGGGTAACAATTACCATTATCCCCAGCTAAACTTCTCCTCTTCTGTGTTTTCATCAAGAGAGCGGTGTTGTTACTCCAACAGGCACAGTGTTGTGGTGACTTTTGTGGTACAAATAAAGCAAGACTAAAATTTTAATTGTGAAATTTAAAAGGGAAGTAATTGCTCAGTATTGGCTAATTCCATCTTTGTGCAGTGACAGCAGCTGCGTTTCCCTGCCTTGTGTGTTTTTAACAGATGGTATTATTTCTTATGGAGTGTTAGAGTAGCGGCCGAGGTGAACCGAAGGAGAAGGCTGTGACAGAGCGTTAAGTAAGACGTTCCTGACAGCCCTGCTGAGCGGCGGCGCGGAGCTGCACATGGTGGATCGCTTCTCACCTCTTCAGCCCCCACCAAATGCTCTCCGTTTGCGGCATGTGGAACCAGAATGGAAAGATGAATGGAAAATTAGGTCCCTCTCTCTCAGATTCACTTGTTTGCATACCATTAGCAGGCTCGGGATGGAAGCTCAAATCTGGCGGGAAGTTGCATTTATGGAACCCGGCACCATTCTAGTCGTACCTTTCCACACAAAGTGAGGAACTGGAAAGATACCAGGAGGGTCAAGTTCTCGCCCAAGATCCGAGTACTCACCTTCTTTTGGACTCGTGTCCCTTTTGTAAGATGCACTGGACACTGTCTGACTCTACGTTGTGGTAATTCCGAAAGTCCTGGGCTTTTTAAAATTCAATTCCACAGAAGGCAAAAGTAAGCAGAATGCATGATGGGAATTAGACTGCGCTGCAAGCTGCTGGTATTGGTGAAGCATAGGGGAGGAGGGAAGCCTAGAGGGTCCTAGAGCAAGCACCTTGGCTGAGGTTGAACCAGGAAGCAGGCTATTGAGTGTACAGGTGAAATGGAGCCCACAGGCTCTGTGTCTGTGTGCTTAGGCCCCAGCCGTTGGTGTTGTTTGTGTGAGTGTGTTTGCGCACACGGGGGTGTGTGGGTGTGTGGTTGCTGAGCCTCTGGACTGTGGAGTCTTGCTGGAGAAAGTGGGTTGCTGGGGATTGAATTTGTAGCTCGATTCTTCCTTCTGTCCTGTCTCCACTCCCCAATCTGTACAGACGTGAGTAAGCAGCCTCAGGCTTCTGCCACAAACCTTTGACCAGGACGGACGATACCCTCAAGGTGTGAGCTGTGCGAATTCCTGCTTCCCTTAAGTTGATTCTTGCGACAGACAAAGTGGCAAATACACCGAGTCATCCTGCATTAGTCTATCTCTCTCCCTCTCTTTATGGGGCTGTAGCCAAGAGTTGGTGGTTTTGTGGCCCTGAAGGATGCTAACTAACCATATAAATGTTGCATAACTGCTCTGTACTGGACGCTGTTAGTGCTGGGGATCCCATGGAGGGTAAAGGGTCGTCCTTGCTTTACAAGAGGACATGTGATGAAGGAGAGATAATAAGAATCCGTGAAGTATAAAGGAGGCTTTGGTGAGCTCATGTACAGCGAAGTCCAAAAGGCGTAATGGAGGGCTTCTTCCTCATCTTGGCCAAAGGGCTTCTAGAAGGAAGTAGAGTTTAGGCTAAATTACACTGTAGGTAGATAGAGGAGAAATAAATGCCATGCTTAGATGATGATTATTATTATTATTTTATTTTTTGGTTTTTCGAGACAGGGCTTCTCTGTTATAACTCTGGCTGTCCTGAAACTCACTCTGTAGGCAAGGCTGGCCTCAAAGTCACAGAGATCCTCCTGCCTCTGCCTCCCAAGTGCTGGGATTACAATTGTGCGCTACCACTGCCCGGCTCTTTCTTTTACTTCTGATATTAAAACGTGATTGTATCACCCCTGCCTTCCTTTTCCTACCTCCAAACTCTCCCACTTGCTTAAGAGATTGGCAGTCCCCCCGACTTTTCTCAGAATGTGTCCCCTGGGAGCCAGAAGCTCCCCTGAGTTTCTACAGTTCTCAGATCTTCCTAAGAGCATAATGCTGAAACCGACTTCAAGACAGTTGCAAGGAGAGGGGAGATAGGAGAAGGGAGAAAGGGGAGGGAGAGGGAGAGGGAGGGGAGAGAAGGCAGGGGAGAAGGGAAGGGGGTAGACACTGGATATCTGAAACATTGGACATATGTGTGGAGAATTAGAATTCTTGGCATTTTAATCTCATCCAACTTACCAGCTGAACTGCAGTCAAGTGGACTACACGGAGCTGGAGAATCACCCAGCGGAACCTCGCTCACAATATTGACCTGTATAATTGTGAACTACTAAATTCTGGGAAAATGATCATTATAACTACAGAAGCAAAAGCCCTAGGCTTTGTGTTTCTAGAGGAGATGTTTTTAACGTTCGGCTGGTATCTTACCTTCAGTTCTACTTTGCCTCAGCTGTATGCTGGACTTTCCTTGACATGGCATTCCTTACAGCTATGATGAAGACACAATAATTACAGCAAAGCAGTACTGGTGAGAAACTGGACAAGTAAGTTCAGGAAAAAGGAGCCAGTTGTAGCCAACATGACTCTGCTCTGATCCTGTAGAGAAACTATGGGTTCCTTCCTAAGGCTTCTTGGCTATTTTTCATAGTAGAACAAAAAGTGTATCTTCGGATCACATGCAATAATGTGATACGTGCAGTTCTACTTTTTTAAAAAAGTGTGATTTTTCAATCATTTTCAACTTTCAATCATCTTGGTCTCCAAGATCCAAACCTTAGAATGAACGATTTCTAAGTACATCGTGTGTGGCATGGCTTAGGCCGTGTGATGACAACTCTTTGCAACATTATTGAGACTGCTTTTTACCCATGCCCTCTCCAGGTGGGTGTCTCAGAGTGAGCTCGAGCTACACACACACACACACACACACACACACACACACACACACACACACACATCTTTTCCCACATGCCAACACCTTCCAGAGCCACTCTAAAACATGGTGCACTCTGAGGTCTGTAGTGTTGGTTGATAATTATCTGACCAGCTTGGGAAAGATGGGCCAGGGGAGTATTCCTATATCAAAACCCTAAGTGGAGGAGGCATAAGGCCACAGTAGTGAAGAAGATGAAGAAACTTCAGTGGCCATGTGCCACAGATGGGAAGGTAGCCTGCCAGTGTCTGTTATAAATTAACACACAATTAAGCCATCTCCAAGTGCAAACACTGACAATATGCTGCCCTGTGATTACCAAATAATTTAACTCTAGTTTTAAGGTTTTTTTTTTACCTATATACCGATCATCTATCTTTCTATCTATCTATCTATCTATCTATCTATCTATCTATCTATCTATCTATCTATCTATCCATCTATACATCCATCCATCCATCCATCCATCTATCTATCTATCCACTCGTCTGTCTGTTCATCCATCCATCCATCCATCCATCCATCCATCCATCCATCCATCTATCCATCTATCTATCTATCTATCTATCTATCTATCTATCTACCTATGTGTGTTTGCCTGTGTGAGTTTATGTTTACCATATGAGTGTAGATGCCTGAGGAGGCCAGAAGAGGGCACTGGATTCCCTAGAACTGGAGTTACAGGTGGTTCTGAGCCAACACGTGGTGCTAGGAACCAAACCTGGGTTCTCTGGAAAAGGAGTAAATGCTTTTAAGTACTGAACCTTCTTCAGCTCCGGGCAGTGCTTCATAACACAAGAGGCATTTCCAGAAAAAGTTATTCCCCAAAAGTCCCTCCAATTCTTTTAAATGTATCTATATGGATAACCCTGGGATTTCTTCATCTTCCTGATCTGGTATTTACAACACTGATTTGCTCTGAAAATTGCTTTCTAAAAAGAAAGTTAACTGGTTTTAACTTCCACATATAGTTCCGGTACCTAAATTTACTTATCTGTGGTCCCATACTACCATTTGGATGTTTAGTATATTTTTACTCTTCTCAGTTTCTTTCACTAAAATTTGCTAAGTATCAGTCTCTATACCTATGCAGCTGTTTCTTAGTGAAACTTTCTCTAAGTGGGATGGCGGGGTCAAAATGTTAGCCATCTGAAGCGCATAATCGTGGAGTGTCTATTGAAAGTCTGATGTTGTATGGGTTAGTCATTTCCTGACATACTGGTTAAACCTACCTGAAACATACAATGATTTCCTTTAGTATTTAGAGCATGCTTATGGCCAGACACATGTGATAGGCAGCAGATCTCTTCCGTCTCTTTGATGACTTTCTTGAATCTTGAGGAGATCACATTTCAGTGTGGCATGGCACTTCCTGATAGACACAAACCAGAGTCAGAGTTAGAACATGCCTCTGAATGGGATGAAGGCACCAATAAACATTTAATTTTAATGTTTATCTCGGTGCCAAACACTGCACCTGGAGATAATATCTGACTGGATGTGGACCAAAAGAATGAATGAATGGGTACTGGCTGTGAACACTCATTTATCGAAACCATGTTTTTGGACTGTTCCTTTAACTCTGTCCTCTACTGTGGTTTTTGATTTTGAATTTTTTCACACTGCCTCGAGACTCTAACAGCTTTTCAACTCACCTAGTTATTATTAGGTTTATTGCTTTGCTGTCTTCTGCCTCTTTCGTTCCTTAGAAAATACTGTTTTTATTTTATGTGTATGGATATTTTGACTGCATGTATGTATGAGTAAGAACGTGCCTCTGGAGGATAGAAGAGGACTTTGGATCCCCTGGATCTGGGGTTATAGATGGTTGCCAGTAACCAGGTGGGAGCTGGGAATCAAACCCGGATCCCCTGGAAGAGCAGCCAGTGCGCTTAACCACTGAGCCGTCTCTCCGCCCACCTCTTTTGCATGCCACAGCTAATACTTTGCTTGGATGCTGGTGGAATCTGAAACACCCTGACGACATGTTAACACTGCCTTAATGTTTGTGTTTACTGTGTGGGTCTCTTTTCAAATACTCAGATATGGCAAAGGCTGTCTTTGTTACCTTTTAAACTCATCCTTTGCTTAAACACGTTTTAGGGAGATAGTGCTGGCTTCTGTTTCCCTTTCTCCCTTTCTTCCCTTTTCCTTTCGCTCTTTCGTTTTTACTCCTGTCTTCCTTCACAGATTACTTCTGGACAGAGCCGGCGACCCGAAGTGCTCTTCAGTCCATCCTGAACGCCTCGTCATTCTTTTCTGGATACAGATTTTGATGGTTTTGTCTTCACTTTTATTTGCATTTCTTTGATTATGAGTCAGAAGCACATCTGTTAGTGATTGCTGGCCATTGGATTTTTCCTTTGGGGTAATTGTCTCTTCAGTCTATATTACATTTTTTTTTTTTAATCCCAAGTAATGTGTTTGAGATTTTTCACGTGTTAAAGCTAACAACCCCCTGACACGTGCCTTACAGATATAATTTCCCAGTTTTTTTTTTTTTTTAAAACTTAAAATATGTTCAGTTTTCTTTGCTTTCCTCCTGAGAATTCTAGTTCTGTGTGGCCATTTTTCAGTGCTTTTGTTTTGTTTTTGAGAGCTTTTATTTTTTTTTTTTTTTTAAAAATATGCATTTAATGATTTCCTCCAGTGTGTAATTATTTAAAACAAACAACTTCATTCAAATTTCAGCTGGTAACTTTATGGTTTAATTTTACCCTTTAAATAAATGAAGTGTCCCAGGATTATCCATTATTCCTGTGAATTAGTAGCCTATTCTTCTAGACAACTGGAAATATTTTTCCACCAAATGACCAACTTACTGCCCATTAGACCGAACAATAATGGGAATTTTTTTTCACACTCTATCATGCTAAGTTTAACTATTACTTAGAATTCTGAATGAGCATTTGAATACATGTCTACAATGTTTTAATAGCATTCGAGTTAGGAATTAATTTAGGGGATTCATATTTTATACATTTCCATTCAAAACAACACTCACTTATTTATTTGCATTTTAATCTGGCTGTGTCCCTTAGTGGTGCTATATAGGCTTGCCAGGAGTTTGCCAACTTATTAATGTGATGTCTGGTTGCTTTTTACTTCCTTGGTTACACAGGAGGAGGAACATATTTTCATACTGTTTTGATTATTTTTCTTTGTGGCCTTTTCTCTTTTGAGCTAAAACAATTGCAAGAAATTCTTTGTCTGTCAAAATTCAGTAACCTATTGTCGTACATTTGATCACTGCCATGTCAAAACTTCGTTTTTTTCTTTTACTATTTTATAATGTTTTTACCTCTCTGTCATAAAGAATTGTTTAATTTTATGTGCTTAATTTACCAGTTGTTTTGTTTAATGTTTCTTCTTTTTTATGACAAAAATTTCACTGATTCTGGTATGCTCAGACATTTAAGTTTTGACTACTTTAGTGAGTGCATGGTGGTGACTTTGGTTTGCTTGTCTCTAATGAACAGTGGGTCAAATATTACCCAACAGTTTTCTTAGGTTTTTAGTCTACTTGTTACTCAGCTGCGTGATAGTATGTACTGTAGAGTTAAGTCCTTTGTTGGGTTTATAGCCCCCATTCTGTGCATGGTGGCCATGTCACTTTTATTGTACTGGTCTTTGAAGAGCAGAAGTCTTAAAGTCTAGTTAACCCTTTTCTTTCATGGAGTATGTTGTCATGTGATTTAATATTTAATACACAAGGCAGTTGGGGTTGGGCAGATGCCTCAACTGGTAAAGCTGTACAAGGTGAGGACCCGAGCTTGGATTCCCAGCAGCCATGTGAAAAGCTGGATATGTTTGTGTGTACTTCTAATCCCAGCAATGGGGAGACAGAGACAGGAGGATCCTCATGCTTCGCTGGCCAGCATATCTAGCTGAATTGCTAGTGACTCTACATCAAAAAAATTAAGGTGGAAAGTAACTTTGGCTTCTGGCTTCCACATGCATGCATGCACGCTCACACACATGCATGAACACACACACACACACACACACATCTACACCTGCACACACATATGCATCTGCATATACACACACCTACCCTTGCACACAAATGCACACACACACACACACACATATACACACACACACATACCCATCTACATCTGTACATGCACACATCTACACACACATACACATATACATCTGCACACAAACATGTCTACACCTGCACAAATCTATACAGCTGTGTATATACAATCTACACCTACACACAAATGCACACACACACACACGCATCTACACCTATATACACACATATGTCTGCACACATCTATCTATTCCTGTACACACACATATATCTCCACACAGACACACATCTACACCTGCACACACATATACATCTGCATACACACACATCTACCCTTGCACACAAATGCACACACACACACATATACACACACACATACCCATCTACATCTGTACACACACACATCTACACCCACATACACATATACATCTGCACACAAACATGTCTACACCTGCACAAATATATACATCTTTGCATATACAATCTACACCTACACACAAATGCACACACACCACACACACACACATCTACACCTGTGCACACACGTACATCTGCACATACATACATCTATACCTGTACACACACACATATATTCACACACACACACACACACACCCTTACACCTGCATACAGACATACATACACATGTGCACCTTCCTCCACCTCCAAAGCGCTGGGATTATAGGTTGCACTACAAGACCAGCTCGTGTCTTTCTTGCGCACAGCTGTCTAATTAACTCTGGAGCGATTGCTGAAAGGACGATTCTTTCCCCCATTCACTCGCCTTGGTATCACATCAAAAGCTCAACTGGCGCGCTATGAGTGGGCTGCTTTCGGGATCTCCTGTTTCACTGATCCCCGTTTTTAATGCCACATCATACTGTCTCGAAATGAGGCAATGTAATTCTTCTTTCTTTTTCTCGTAAAGTTTTCTCAGGATCTTGTATTTCCATACAGACCACATCACTATGCCATTTTATAAAAAAAAAAAAGACCCTCCAGGACGACTTTCGACTTACCCAAGCATCTCTCAACTGCCTACTTCTTTTCCTTACCCTTAGCCTTTCAACGTATGAAATGAAATCACAATATATCTTACTGTTATATTTTTACATTACATACTTATTTAAGATGATCGTGGATAAGGTGAAAATTATTTCTCCACCTGCCTGCCTATGAATTGTGCTGTTTCCCACTCTGCTGTTCAGGACTAAGTTAATGTCCTTAGGTATTATTCTCCCCTTGCTTGAGAGACTTTCTTCAACACTCTTCTGGTACTAGCATGCCAACTACGTTCTTTCAGATTTTGTACGGTGTGAATGTCTTTATTTTGCCCCTTACTTTCATGTCGCTTCTCTGGACACAGGACAGGACTTGACGTGTGTTTTCCTTCAGGCTTCTCCTAAAGTTCCGCCACTGCGTTCTGGCCTGCACTGCTTGCCGTTCTCATTTTCTGCTTTTTGCATGATTTTTTTTCCCTTTTTTAACAGTTTTGCATTATTTTAAAACAATTTGATTTAAATGAGCCTTGGTGTTGGAGTTTGTTGAGATTCTTAAAACTGTGAGTTCATTTTCATCAAATTTGCAGCTTGTTCTTCCGTCACTCTTCTTCCCTCCCCTCTCTCTTGTCTTTCTGGGATTCCATCTGAACATATATTAGCGCATTTGAGGTTGTGTCACGGCTTCCGAGTTCTTACTAGATTTTTCCACTCCTCTTATTTTGCTGTTCCATTCCGGGTCATCTCTATCTCCATGGCTCCAAATTCACCAGTGCTTTCTTCTTTAATATAACCATTTTGTCATTTATTCTAGGTCGTGTACTTGTATGTTGGATGTCGCAGTGCTCACCTGTAGATAAATCTTTCATCTTTTAAAACGTTTCTTTATTTTCCTCAGAGTACTTCTCCCTCGCTTGCCTCAATTCAGTGATTAATCTTATGATGCATCTGTATCTACTTTAGCATCTTTTGTAATTATATTAATAAGTAATTTTCCCTTGATATTTTCTTGTTCACGTGACATCTTGCTAACATTTTCTTATCTTATTTAATATAGTAAATCAGCTAACTTTTAAGTTCTTGGTTCCCCTGTCCTAATTATTTTTGCTTATGATAGAATTTGTTGCCTGATACTCTTTGTTATCTCTTTTGGTGCGCGCACATGGGCTGGGAGGGGAGATATATATATATATTTGTGTTACTACCTGTGGAGTTCAAAAGATGGAGATGGAGTTAGAGGTGGTTGTGAGCTCCCTGATATGGGTGCTAGGGACCAGACTCGAGTCCTGTAGAGAAGAGCACCTCATGTTCTTAGCCACTGAGCCATTTCTCTGGTGACCTACCCCCAAAGGAATTTAGACTGGAAGAGAAATGACTGATCATCAAAGAAAAACAAGGAGAGGTAGTTTCTGTGTGGTGCCATGATACTGATATTCTTTGTAAGTGTACTTCAGAGCCCAGGAAAAAAAAAAAGTATTCATCTGCTTTTTATTTACATCCAAAGACATACCATTAAAAATAAAACAGAGACTTTCTGCTGGTGATGTTTTGCTGAATTTCGAAAGGTTGGAAACCATCGTCATCTTCTGGTGGGCACCAGATAGATGCCGCAAGAAGAAGCATTTTGAAAATGTACTAAAATGCCCTAGTGATCTTGTGAAGTATTGACTTTGAGGGTAAAAGAACTGTATGTCTTCCACTTTGCTGAAGAGGAAACAACTATAGTATCAGAATTCTGCACCCTTGCACACTGGAAATACAATTTCAAATGCTATTCAACCCTTAGTCATGATTATGTTAAAAAATGATCCAATCAACTGTCAGTTGGTGTAAGTTTCCATATGATTTTTATTTCCGTAGCATGTTTCTGAAAAAGCAGAGGGGTATTTTTATTGTGTGTGTGTGTGTGTGTGTGTGTCTGAAGCTGTACCTATGCAATTTCTGCAGTAAGGAATTATTGATTGTGGCGAGTCACCCAGGGACAGCTAGCTAGGTTAGGTCTCTTTCTCAGGCTTGCCCGGGACTTCCTTTCATCTCTCCTCATTTACCAGCATGATATGTTCTCAGCATGAACACTGCAGACAGAGGCAGCTACACCTCCCACCTCAGCTGATTCATACCCTGGAGCCAAAAAGCAAATGCTGTACAAACAAGATGGACCCCAGAATTTGCTCCGAAAGAGCAAAAGTTTACAGTTGTCAGAGCAAAATGAAGAAGCATTGGCGTTGGCAAGCACAGAGCGCTCACAGATGAGTGCCACTGCCCCCAGTATAACGGGTAATATAGTCATTAATTCTGCTGATTAACTCGGCCTTGGGATTCATGGAAATGACATCTATTTCCTTTTTTTTCTTTTAAACTCAAACTGTGGAACAAGGGAGCCTGGAAAAAAAAAAAAAAGACCTGAGCTAATTAAAGAGAAATCAGGAGAAAAGAAGCAGAGAGAAAAGAAAGACAGTCGGAGCAGTTTGAACATTAATGAGGCTTGTTTGGGGAGAGAATGTGACAGGCTCCTCAAAAGTATTATTGTCAAAATGTGTCACCATTTCATAGATGGCTAGATCTACCTTTGAGCTTCATGCTGATCGCTAATGATTTGAAACTATAAAAAGATTGAAAAGGTAAAAAGGAAAATGTCAGACTCAACCGGATTTTAATGAGCTTATTATTATTATTATTTTTCTCCTAAGAACACCAGCGTTCTAGAAAGTTCCTTTGCTTTCTGTGCCTGCATTTCCATCTCTTTCTAAGATACAGTTGGCAGAAAGACAGTGGGAGGCAGCTATCAAAGGTCTGAGCTCAAAGATCTGGGGCACTTCACTCTCCCAAGAGGGTGTAAGGGTGTGTGTGGGGGCAGCATGGGGCTTAGAGGAGAACAGTAAGAGGAGATTGATGGCGGGGACAGCAAGAGCACTTGTTTGTTTTTTGGTGACGTGCTGCGTGGAAGCCATCTTCACACTGTGAGATGTAACAAAGAAACCCGAAGTGATTATGCAGGTTCATTCCTCAGAATGGCTGCTCCGGAGATTGCCGTGTGCGGTGATGAGATGACACGGTATATGTGGCTGATGGCTGGCTATTAGTCACATTATAAAGAGACATTAGAGCAGATGAGGATCCACAGACCAAGGAGAGGATCCGTTTTCTGGGCTCTGTACTCAGCAGGGTAGCCTCGTCATTAAATTTGGTAGTGCCAATTTAATTTGGAAAAAAGAAAAAAGTGAGAAGGAACTTTGAAAATGAATTCTGTAACCTCATTTTTACCTTAATAAGAACTGTCAGGATTTTACTCCCTGGGCTCTCGGTTTTGTGTTAGTAGGCTGAGCACATAGAAGGCTCACATATTTCCAGAAGAATCTAATGCGAGTGGGGGAAATCAGAGCCAAACTTCAGTGCTTTTTCGGATGATTTTCTTGTCATCCCCAACACATTAAGAAGGTCTGCTGACAACGCCTAGGAACAGATTATTAATCAGGTACTGGGGTCAAGCCAACAGCCTTACTAATGAGTTTCTGATGAATTCCTTTAAGAAACGAGTCGCCTAGTTTACTGATTTGAAAGTCAGTAGCCCAGGCTCATTGCAAAGCAAAAGGGCTGCACACAGAACAGCGAGCTGCAGTCTTTGCTCTTCTAATCAGAGATTCTCACCTGGCATCCACCCATGCAAATCCCCCTGAACGTTCCACGTGCACATAATGGGCCTGCCGTATGAAAGGTGCGCCTTTTGCCCCACTTACCTTTACGGACATTAGAAACATATGAACTCCCCAAAGATCTTGAAGATACTCAAATGTTTTCCATTTTGGAGTTTCAGGATACATTAGAATGCTAATGAATGATTGGTCCAATCCATGTGTTAGAAATTAGCTAGATAATTGTGCTCTGGAGTCAGTGGAGGCATGGAGCTTTAAGCAAAATCGGACAGGGTTGCAGCCACGGTCTCATTTACAACTAGAAGCCCAAGAATGTCTTTCAGAGCCTTTCTGGTTTCAGCTCAAGGAACTATGTGCATGGCGTTTCCCTCCTGTACTGTTGTGGGTCGTGGTCAGGAACGCTCTGCAATGGACGATAAGCAAGTGGAGCCCTGAGAATCCCTAGAAACTCTGGAAAAGAAGTGGGGAGAAGGACTGAGGTTGCAGCACTTGCCATGCAGGAATCCCTGGGTTCGACCCTGGCACCACTTAGAAGAGGGTATGATGGAGCACCCCTGTAATCTGAGCACTCAGGGAGGTGCAGGCAGGAGGATCAGAAAGTCAAGGTCATCCTCAGCTATGAAGCAAGTTCGAGGCTATTCTGGCTAGGGAATAGAGGGGGAGTTCATAGGTCCTGGGAGTGGCCTTTCTGGTCTTGTATCATGGTACTCTACCTTTAATGATGCACCTTGTTACACACTATAGTCCAGAGTAGACGTTTCCTCTACTCCCTTTTCAAAGTAGAGGCATTGACTGACCAGGCTGATGGAGAAAAGCCTGATGGAGTGAGTGACCTTCACGCCAAGACTTTCTCAGCTTGACCACTCAACAGTGTGAACTAGCACAGAAGAAGCTTCTCTTGCAGTAACACATGATACGTCACTCTCAGATTCTCCATACCTGAAGAGTCATGTGTTCTCCCGATGGCTTGAAGCTTGATATCCGACTTCTAGGGCCAGTGTTGAAAGAAGGCTGGCTCTTTCTCATCTCTGTGCTTGCCAACGGTTGGCTTTAACATCAACACTCAGTTCGTTTAACAGAATCGGCACCTGGAGTCAAACTCTGTGTGTTCCCTGAGGCAAGATGTGAAGTTCTAAGTGGAGCATAAAACCTCCTCGTATCCAAGCTCAGAGAACATTGAGGAAGAGTGGGCAGAAAGACTGTAAGAGCTGGTGAACGCCAGGGGAGCTGTGAAATGCAGACTTCTGGACTTGATGTGGTTGTTGCTCACATCAACTCACAGCAGCTAGAGCTAACTGCACAAAACTGGCACAATTCCAAGACAGTCAAAAATCCAATGTGAATGAGGGAGGAGCCATGAGGAAGACGCTTGGAAGAGGAGCTATTGACAGTTGATGGTTGCGGAAGGGAGGTAAGTCACTCTCTTTGGGGGACATGGATACAGGTAGGTTGCCCATGTCCCAGTGGATAGTCCTATACCTGTGTGCATAGGGGAAATGATAACTGGACTCAAAGTTTATTAGTAATAACAACAAAGATAGAAGATATAAAATTGTGAAGGAGCTGGGGAGGGGCATTAGGGGGAATTGGAAAGAAGTAATGGTGGATCGTTATGATCAAAAATGCATTGGAAAATGTACAGAGTTTTGAAGGAAAAAGTATAGTGTGTGTGTGTGTGTGTGTGTGTGTGTGTGTGTGTGTGTGTGTGTGTGTGTTAGGGTTCTTTAGAGGAACAGAGCTGATAGGATGAAAATATATAGATAATGTATTAATAAGATTAGGTTGAATTAGATATAACTGAGATGCTGAGAACCTGGTAGTTGCTCTGTCATCAAGCCTGGGTCCCTCTGCAGATTCAATCTGTTACCAAAAACCTGGAAGGTTCCTTGAGAACTGATGGTCCTTAGTCAGTGATGGAATCCTAAAACTGAGGATTCTGACATCAGTGAAGAAATCCTCCTTCTCCTTGTTAGGACCACCACCACCACCACCATCACCACCACTACAACCACCACCACCTCTATCAGCAGCACCATCATCAACATCATCATCATCATCAGAAGCAAGATAAATCAACTATGATGTAAGAAGGAATACCAAGAGAGAAAAAGGCAAGATAACCTTCCAGTTGACACACACTTTTTAATCTGGGCTGCTACTGATAGGTGCTAGCCACATTTGGGGTAGGTCTTTCCATATCGATTAAGCCAATCAGGACAGCTCTTCAGGTGGTAGTTCTTACTAAGAAGATTCTAATTTGTTGCCAGTTGACATTAAAACCAAATACACACAGACACAGACACACACCTAAACACACATGTGTATTATATACATTGTATGCATGTTTTCACATAGCTTATTGGAAGAGACAAGAGGAGGTTCCATGTGGAAATGGGACTGATTTCCAGGAGACAGTGTTTTCTGGAACTCTCTGCATACTCTTTTCCCTCAGGTTAGGAACTTGCTCTTTTAGAAGCCTCTTCGAATTCCAAGAAGGACTGTGTTAGACATCTCTCCTCTATGCTTGTCTGCCATGGCCCTTCAGTGTGTTTTATTACAGTTTTATGTCCCTATGGCTGGGACCTTCCGGTTGAGGGTATAACAATACAAAAGGAAACAGATATTTTAAAAGATGGCTCTTCCTTGTCAGCACAGTTTCAAAGGAAGAAGTAATGAATCAGAGAAGCCCGAGTTGGTCTCAATCTTCCTGTCACAGTTTTCCGTGTTATCTTTTATAGCTTACCTCTCATGACTCTCTGGAGAATTACTGCCCGCTCTAGGGAGTGTGTCACTGTCTGCCTCTTACATATTTGTCTTCTCTTCTCTCAACATCCGTGATTAAAAAACCATGTTAAAACCTTTTTCTTAATAAACTCTGACTTTAATTTATACACAGTAAAGCTTCATTCTCTCTTTTTGGTTTCCGACCTTCAGGACATATCTAAACTCTTCACTTTCTCCCTGAAGCCATGGACCATCTAATTGGTATTTTTGGTTTCATACTCATGCTGTAGATTATTTTGAGATTTTTTTTTGGGGGGGGCGGGGATTAGTAAACCTGTGATTTCAGAAGTGACCAAGATAGGCCACTAAAAGGAAGGCAGAATGGAGAAATGTGCATTGTCTCTTTTCTGAGTTGCCTTCATGGGGTTTGAAGAAGATTCATATTTTACTTGAAGAACTTGGCTGTCCTATGTGAGGAGCTTTGTGGTTTTATTATATGTTCATCAGACGTTTTGTGCAACAACTCACTGAACTGAGTGGATTGGCTTTTAGAATCCTCATTGTAGGGGGGAATAAACCAAGGTGCAGAGAGTGCCTTGTTCACAAATAAGCACTGCAGGGATTTGCCACCACCCGGGGGACCTCTTGTGTAACTTCTAGTCTTCTTGCTTTGATACCCTGCTAGTCCATCTGGATACCGAGTGAACTGTGCTATTTGTACCATATTTATAAATGCTAGGAGACAACATCATCTAGCAGTATACAAGTCTCAAACTAGAGCTATAAAATACATTTCTACTCTAGGCGCAACTAGACTTCAGAGGTGCCCACTAGGGTTAGGGTAGAAGCACAAACACAATTTTAATGGAGGGAGTGTGAAAGAAAAGATATTTCCTAAGAGTCGTTATGAAAGAAGAATATCCCGCTGACGGCCTTCAAGAGAATGCCGGTGTTAAGGACACAGGGGCTAAGCACATTGGCGGCGTGTATGTAGGAATATGTGTGTGTGTTTGTGTGCATATAAGAGTTGCCAGATTTTTGCCAGTGGTGTTAAATAGGAGAGTTATTGAGCAATCACAGTGAGGGCTCCAGTGCTCTACAGCTGGAATCTCTGCAGGTGCAGCTTCTGGTTGTAGGCCAGCAATATTTTGCAATACTGCTGGCAGTAACCATTTTTAAATAGAAACATGATTGCACTTTATTTTAATATTTCTCTCTTCCATTTTCCTCCTACTGTAAATCAACCCTGCTCAGAGCATGAAGTCCTTGCCAAGGTTTCCAGTAATAGATTAAGCCCACTGGGCTGAGCCCATTTTTAGTGGATGCAAACACACCAAGTTTTCATAGTGCAGTTAATGTAGTTCCTGTGAGTGGGCGAGAAAATAGGAATTGTACAACATCAACTTCTCTTAGGCTTTGTGATATTTGGAGACGAGCTGTTTCATCACTCCCAAGATGGTGGCAGGTAGCAGGGGTGTGTCAACTCTGTCACCAGACTTATGATTGTCTCTACCACCCTGAAGGCTTTGGGCCAGATTGTGTTATGAATGAAGGCACTGGGAATTAAAGAGATCTCACTAAAGAACCTGGGTAAAGAGCCCACATCTATGGAGCACTACACTCCAGACTCTATGGTACTATTCATTCATTAAATACTCATGCCAACCCTGGTACTACATGATTTGACAAATAGGGACATAGAAGAACAAATAAATTAAATAACTTGTCCCAGGCCAGATAAACAGTAAGTGGGAGAGTCAGAATTAAAATCGGGGAATCTGGAGTCAGAGTCTGGCTGGTCACCCCTTAGCTACAGACCATTTCATATGTGAATTTGAGATTCTCTCATCTTATAGCATCGAGGACACTCCTCTGCTTCTTTCAGGTGTGCTATGTTAGTATCTTTTCCCAACCAGATCATTAGCTTTTTAAGGGTAATTTTTAAAATGTCTTCATTTGTCCTTGCCTTCTAGGGCTAAACTATAGGAAAACTTTGATACCAAATGCAGAGCTTTTAAGTGATTAGATTAAAATATATATCAGGATACTTGAGAATGATGTGGAAGACCCAAATTATTATGTTTTATTTTAAACCCCAAATATAGTGAACTCAGCCTAAAAGCAAGTTATGCTGTCTCTAGCTTTTCTGCATATTTGAACACAGGTTCAGATCTCGTGTGTTTGAAGATGCACGTTTGAGCAATTTATCTTTCTCCCCAACTAGTTTCTCTCTTATTTTGTCTCTCTTCTGCTGTCATATAGGTATATTTATATATGGTTCTGTGTGTTCATATAAAATCTAGCATCAACAAAGGAAAGAAAACATTACAGTTGTCTTTTTTGAACTGGCTTATTTTGCTTATGATGTTAATCTCCAGTGCATTCATTTTCTAGAACATCACATAATTCTAGTACATTTCCATAGGTGAACAAGCGTGGCTTTAACTATAAGAATAGTCTCTCTGTCTTACCCTGATCACCACCGCCCTCCATCAAATACTTAGAAAGAAATAAACTCTGAGTAGAAAGTCTAACTTCAGCCTGTTGCTTTGGTTAGGGACATGGCAAAAGCCTTGCTTCAGAACGCTAACAGCTCGTGTAACTTCAGGACGGCGCTGGCTAATTTCACATACTCAAATTTGCCTTTGGGTTTTACATGGAAGAGTCACGAAGAGACCCGAGAGCGAGGAAGATCCATTCCGATGTGGCTGATTTGTGGAGTGATCCTAAGAAGGCACGGACGCAGACTCGTTTGTGATCGTAGAGCATCTTCCCAGTTCTGTTTGTTAAGCGCATGATTGCCGCGACTCCGATTCCGCCTGCGGGTACTCCTTCTCAGCCCTTGCTTGATCGTTCTCCAGATACTCAATCCTCAAAGCGTGATCACGGCCCAGCAGCCCTGGCCCCACATGGGAGCTACAGAAGTAGCGCTCAGAATCACTGAATCAACGAATCAGAAGCTAAAGCTTAACAAGATCCCCAGGTGATCCCCATGCCCGCTGATGATCGAGAGGTCCTACGTTAAATCACTGAGACCGTGAAAAAAAAATCCTCCTCGAACTCTCAGTGTGCCACTTTTAATGTACTGCTACATGAACCCATATTTATTGACGTTCTAGAACCCTAGGGCCCTGGACATAAGTCTATCATTAAAATGGTGAGTGTAATGTCAGAAGGGAGGACATGGCAGTTTTTTGAACATGTATGGGGATGTCAGTTTCTCAGGCTGGCATAAGTCCCTGACAACATGGTGGATAGATGATGATTTAACCTTGCGCCGGGGCTGTGTCTCAGTGGTAGAGTGTTTGTTTAGCACGTAGCAGTACCACAAGGGCCACTAATGTGGCCGAGGTGCTCTGTAGTTAAGACGAAGAGTCGCAGAACCATTCACAATCAAGAAAGGTCACCAGCCCTCTCTCTATCCTCAGAGCCATCTGATTTCCAACAGCCGGCCCTGCAGAGTGCTATCACACTGCCTTCATTTCTGTGGCTTTATAAAACCAGTATTTTCTCTCTTGACCCACAGGGCGGGTTTTGCCTCCTTTGCTGAGGGAAAAAGGGATGATGGGAAAGCAGCTTTTAGCCCGGTAGGTCTTCCAGGTCCTTATGGTGTCCTTTCCCTCCTAGCTACAGATGCATCTTCTTGTTTCCCTTTGTTACAACTGTCAGATGCTCAGCCTTTCACACTGCCTTGGAGCCCCAGGCTTCCTGGGCAAGTGTCAGCTGTTAGAGTGTTCTCGCTCACCTTTATTTTCCATTCTTCTGGAAGCTCCTACAACTTCTCTCCATGCCTCCGGAGCTGTGACATAGTGAGGATCTGTCTTCTTCAGAGTAGAAATCTCAACATCATCATCAACAACAGAAAATGGCTCTTTCTACAAGTACTTATCTCTTCTGGGGCCCTTTATCCATACAAGGGAGCGGGAGCTGAGTAGATTCTATTAACAGGAGAGAGTAGAAGCTTCATCCTGATGCCTGGTAGACCTTTTGTTTGGATGTTTCCTCTATGTTTTTGGTGCAGGAGTCTGATCTAGAGGATGAGGAGCTTGCTTCATGGGAGTCACACTTTAAGGTCTTAAGACTGTAAGGGAGGGGTGAAATTTACACTTGTGAAAGTTGTCAGTATCAAAATGGGGTCACTAAGGTCAAAACCTAACAAAGTAGAGCCAGGAGACCTTGATGGAGACTCTGACACAGGGAAAGTGAAAAGAGTCAAGGGACATAAATTAGCCCGTATAAACGTGTAGACAATGTGGAACTAATATGTAGCGATCCAGAACAAGCTAAACATGGCCGGCACCAGATATCCGGGCATCTGAGACAGCGGCATATGGTAGAGTGCACTGTGGAACCATGAATCATTCCTGACAATCCCCACTTCTGTGTACTCTCATGTAAGTACATTCCCAGATCAGAGGCGGGTCTCTTTGCCCCATGTGATAAAGCTCATCTCATCTGATCACATCTCTTCACATTTTCTTCAACCTCCTGACATCCATCCCTGGCTCCAGAGATTGGACATTAGAAAAAGATGCTCCAGATTCCTCAAGCCCAGAACATTCCAGACAAACCACTTGGATGAGGACATTTGCCGAAGGATGGAGATATCCTTCAGTGAGCCAATGCCACCCTCGGCAACAAGCCCTGACCAGCAGCCTCTGCTTCAAAGTAGCTTCTGTAGACTTATGCTTTCCTATCTTCAGAAGCTTCCCTTATGCCTCAGTCCCCTTGGACATACATACCTGCTATTCTTGTGTAAACTTGACTTGGAGAGTTTGTCTCTTTCTTGCTAAGTTTGGTTGACATATTGGAGATGGCCAGTGTTGGACATTAGACTACGTGTGGTATTAGAAGACTAAGGGGAGAATTCAGCAAATATGAACCTTAGTGGAGGCAGAGCAATAGATCAGTGGTTTCTAGGGATGGATCTGTTCTTCGGACTGCTGTTCAGCTGGGTCCAAGTATAGGGTGGTAGATGTTTATCCACCATGTCCATAAGTGAATCCCTTATGGGTGAGGCACTGACATGAGTGGCTGCTCCTTGCTAATAACCCCAGGGCCCATAGAGACAAAGTGCACTCTCTTTGGCCCCAGTGCTTCAGTAAGCACCTTGGGTAAGTCAATTGGGATCTTAATCCCTAGAACGGTGTTATATTTGTGGCTTCTTCCTACTTTCTCATGGCTCACTGGAAATGCTGAAATCTTCAGTCAGTGAAGAGAATGATTTAGCTACATGAGTGATACGTTTCCAAACGTTCACATAGATCAAAGATAGCTGCTGCGACTGATCATTTCCCAAGTTAAATCACAGCTAGGTTTGTCAAATAGTCACCTTCGTGAGTCTGTGATACCTTTCCTTCTTTACCCCAGGAGCTGATAAAGATATGAAACCTGTCCTCCAGTCTCTGGGCGTGCTGAGGACACTGTATTGAAAGAGCATGCCTCGAAACTCTGTGCTGCTCAAGTAAGAGAATGTTTAACCCTGTATTCGCCTCTGTTCAAGTAGGATACTTTCCTGGCAGTTACGCTGAGTCCATTGCCGCATCTCACTGAACGTTCTGCATCCATTTTATTTCAGTTTCCCTGTGTCAGTTCACACTGAGCTCCTCACACGTTCTCTCTGGCAGCGGATGCAGGCCTGAAGGGTTGTGTCAAGATAACGTGGTCTGGCAGGACCGCATTCTCTCTGCACTTTGTGATTTAGTTTTGCCAGCGGTTACACCCATTACAATAAAGTTAGTGTACTTGACTTTTAAATGGCTTATTTGGCTTCGAAACCACTTGAATTGTTATTTTCTTGCTGGATACATCTCTTGATAAACGAATTGGAGAGAAAATAATCTATGTAACAGAAGATTCTTCATTAGAAGATCTTGAGTTAGAATCTCTGGAGCATACAATCTTAAACTCAAAATTGTGATGGCCAGGTGGGATAGTAAATTTTCTGTGACAGTGAGACCAGCCTAGAGTGTTCAGCCATTTGGTCAAGCATCATTGGAAAGTTTATGTGTTTCTACATTTGAACTGGTAGACTGAGGATCTCAGATGGTCCACAGTAATGTGAGTGGGATTCTTCCATTCCGAAGGCCAGAATTGAATAGAAGCAAGGAAGAATGAATTCTTGGTGCATGTCTATGTTGGGGTGGGATTCTGGGCTCTTTCTGGCTTTGGACTTAAATGACATATTGACTTTATCTCTCCGTAAACCGTGGATTTCTGACTAGACCAACACAATGGGTTTGTTATGACTCCAGCTTGTTGAATTCCGATACTGCGACTTTTGTTTCCAAAATTGCATTAAACAATTCTGTGTGGTCTCTGCTTCCGTCTGTCCAAATGTTTCTTTCCCTCCCTCACCTCATCCTTCCTCATCAGTCTAAATCTGTCTCTATTTACAAACACACAGCTATATGTACAAAGATTTTGCATACCAACTAGACTGAATTAAGAGATGCCCAGAAAGCAGATTATAAATTACTTCTGTGAGAGTGTTTCTAGAGATTACTACGATGAGTGGAGGTCATCCTCATCCACATGGGGGGAAGTCAACCATGATATTGAAGGTCTAACCCTAACCCCTAACCCCAACCTAACCCCTAACCCTAACCCTAACCCTAACTTAACCCTAACCTTAGCTTAACCCTAACCCTAACTTAATCCTAACCCTAACTTAACCCTAACCCTAACTTAACCCTAACCCTAACTTAACCCTAATCCTAATCCTAAGTGAATAAAACAGAAGGATAATTATTTTTTCTGGTCTTTAGCTGAGATGCCTGCCTGTCCCTGCCACTGTTAAAGCTCTTGACTCCCAGGCCTTCAGCGTTACAGTGAGAGTAACATGGTCTTTAAGCCTTCAGATTCAGATGACTCATACCTTAGCTTTCCTGTTTCTCCGCACTACAGCTGGCACATGACGTGACTCATTGGCCTCCGCGGTTGTGACATCCCCATGACAAACACCTTCGCATATTGACATACACGTTAATTGATTCATTTTTCTTAGAGAACTCTGAAGTGCACCCAAGGTCGACTCTTGTGTTTCTGGGTTCTATTTCTTCAAACAGATACATGCTAAGGAATGTTCCAAATAGATCTCAAACATATCCGTTTGAGATATGAAAAATGTCTGTCTTGAGAGCCTTTATCTACATGAGTTCCGCTACGTTTTGCTTCTGGAGTCGTTACGGTGGAGCTCATTTAACAGGAGAACACGGGGAGAGCGCAGCATCGATAATACCTGGATGCACTTCAGTCAGTTCAGTGGGCAAGAACTGCCCCCCAGGAGTCCTCTTCTGAGAGCATTGGTGAGTCTCAGAAGGGAGAACAGTATTTCCATTGTTTCCCGGGCTTCAAAAGGAAGGAAGTTATGAGATGCCAACTGCTAAGTCCCCAAGGAACAGTTCACGGTGACTGACTGACTACAGGGCTACGGCTTCCCTGGCTTGGGAAACACGATCTCCTCTCCCTCCGAGTGTGACCACAATAGTTTCTTTGCAAGAAACACGGAAAATAAATGCCGTGTTTGCACAAGGTCTGGGATATGCACCTTTCTAACGGGAAGAAGTCCTTCCCATGCAGAAGCTTCAGCCCCGCTGAAGGTTTTGCTGTTGTTAATGTATTTTGAGGCAGAGCTTTTATAAGCTAGCCTCACATTGGCTGTGTAACTCGGGCTAGCCTCAAGTTTCTAACCTTCCTGCCTCTACCTCTCAAATGCTGGGCTTAAGAGTGTATGGCATCATGTCCAACTTCATTTTTTTTTAAAAGTAGCATTTTCATAAGGTTAAGAGTCTCACAACATTTAGTGCGTTCGCAGTTTTGTGCATTGCTGTTCTCCAGTCGTAAACACTGACATCACCTCCCGAAAGGAACACTGTATCCTGGATGCGGGTGCTCCTGATTCCTACATCATTGACTCCTGACGGTCTGTGGGTTTCCCCATTCCACCATGCTCTTCAAAACAATGCTCCCCTTACGAGGAAAAGCTTACAGGCTGGAAGTCAATTAATGTGACTGGAGGAATGTGTTCGGCTTAAGAATGGCTTTCATATTTATCGAAAGTACATGTAGAATTCTTCAAGAACCAACTCCATATGGGGACCCAGCACACTTCACACTGTGGCAAGATGTGAGCTGCAAAGATTTCTCAACAACTCCTGTCGAGACAGGAGGCTGCAGTTGGAGCAATCTTGGCAGGTGCTCTCAGGGGAACACAGGAAGGAACGTCCTCTTGGCATCCTTCTTCCTGACCGCACGCTGGCTTCCAGACAAGACAGCACAGAGCTCACAAGCTTCAGCGTGGGACCCACCGCTTTCCAACCGTTTGGCTTTTGACTAGCACAGAACTGAGAGAGCCAGGGCTGTGTTGTGCACACAGACTTCTTTCTTCTTTTCTCTTTCTTTCCTCTTTTCTCCTTTTCTTTCCCTTCCCTCCCTTTCCCTTTGTAGACATGCTCTCATGTATTCTAGATTGTCCTCAACCTTTCTTGGACGTCTTATCTTCTTACCTCTACTTCCTGAATGCCAGGATTACGATCATACATCACCACGCATATGTGATGTTGGGGAATGATCTCAGGGCTTCATGTACGCTTGGCGAGCGCTCTACCTACTGAGCTACATTGCCACCCCTGTCAGTCTGGGAACTCTCTCCTTTCTCCAATACCTCTCTCTCTCTCTCTCTCTCTCTCTCTCTCTCTCTCTCTCTCTCTCTCTCTCCATCTCTCTACTAGTTTAAGGAAGTTAGAAAAAGCTATTCCATAGCCTGGATATTACACTGTTTTGAAATTTGCTCTGCCAAGCAACTTTATCCATTAATTTTGAATCTGACATCACTAAATTTTGGGACATAGGCAGAATGTGATTAGAGTCTCTTCCAGACTAGCGCAGGAATGGACTCTTGAGTCCATTTCCCAGCAGAATCCCTGTTTCCCTCTGACACCTGGTGAACACATCCTTGACCGTCTGTCTTATTCCCACTAGAATGGGCCATTAAATTCTGCTGACCGAGGCCTAGGGCTTCTCTGCTCCACAGCTCCAAACTCTTCCACGTTCCTTTCCGTAAAACAGTTTGAAAGGCCTATGGACGGTCAAGTTTCCCACACACAGTGCCACTTCTCTATGTCAATTTCCTATGTTCGTTGCCTTTCTCATCACTGTGATAAAATGCCCAGACGAGGCAACCTAAGGAGGAGCAGTGTCCTGTGACTCACACTGTGAGGGCATACAGCCCACCATGGCAGAGAAGACATGGTGGGTGGCTGTGTTGTGGCAGGATTGTGTGGAAGCTCTTTGCTACACCAACCAAGAAACAGACCGTTCAGGCCAGAACTGGGGCCCAGCTACAACTCATAAGCACCACCTGTACATCAGCCAATGAGACTCCGTATCCAAAAGACCTATCCCAACCGCTTCCCGGAACAGCGCCTGCATCTACAGAGCTAGGCATTCTAACATAGAAGCCCATGGAAGGTAGTTCACACCCGAATTGTTACAGAAAACATATAAAATACATATTTTCTCCAAGAATTCTTTTTCCTCTGAGAGATATAGCAGATGCATTGATACAAAGACCCCAAACACGCACGTGCATGCAGATCATTGAGTGAAACATCTTGAGTTCTGGCAGAGGCCATTGCTCATCTGTCTTGGAATTAGCCACTTCACTAGCTCACAGTTCTCTTCTTCATTATAACGCTGTTAACGACTGAAATTCCCTCCGGTTCTTCCTCCGGTCTCACTTCCCGCATCTGACGACTATCGATTCCTTTCTCTATAATGTACTGTGGGAGAATCCCATGGGGCTTTGCAATCTGATGTGGAACATGAGCTGGCATACTTCAGATATTTCCCTGTTTCTGTTACTCTCTCTGGTCCTTCTCCTCCACCCCAGCCCTTTAAAACCATCCGGGTTTGCATTTACAGGAGCTCCCAGGTTGCTGTACAAGAGATTTTTCTGCAGCTCTGTCCCTTTATCACAGTGACGAGCATCACACTTCTCAGTTAAAACTCCACGCGGAAGCCAGGCTGCTGGAGTGTGCAGCTCAGGGAATTGCAGCAGCTTCCTGCTGCACTCCTGATAGATAGCACCATAAAGCGGATGCAAGCTGGTTATTAGGCTGTGATTCGGTTTGTCCTGAGCTGTATTGATTGGTGTTGGTTCGGTGCTCGCTATACATTTTATCAGTTGGCTTTCCAGGTCGTCTCCTGCCTTTGCTGCGTTTACTTCTAATTCTACTTTACCTGCAGTTCCTTGGTTCCTAATTTTCTTTTGGCTGGTTTCTCATTTTTTTTTTAAGCTTCCTATTTTCCAGAAAGACTTTTCTAATGAGAACATTTTCCCCTCTTCACTCATCTGTTTATTTATCTATTTTTTTTTTTTTTTACCAGGTGGTCTTCGTGTTTCTGGCATCTCCTTGGAGTTCTCAATTCTAATATATTTCCGACTGCACACAGAATCCTCCCTGCAAGTTCACAGATTTTTGAGAATAGCCTTCTGAGCTCAGTGAAGAGTGACTTGATTACAAGTATCTACAACTGACCGCAGCAGGTTGCAGAATTCAGGGGCCCAAGGAAGGGGGGACATATGTATTTTTGTATTTAAAATTATTCTCCATATCAAGCATTTAATGACTTTTTTTTCCTGTGGAGGAGAAAGATATACATATTTTTTCTTTTTGAAAAACCAGAAGAATTGTTCTATGTGTGTGAGTGTTGTCTTCGTAGGTCTGTGAGCTATGTACACGCCTGCTGCCAAGAGAGGTCAAAAGACCATCCAAGGCATTGGATCCCTTGGGGCTAGAGTTACAGGGAGTTGTGAGCTGCCATGCGTGTGCTGGGAATCAAACCAAGGTTTTCTAGAAGAGCAGCCAATGCTCTTAACCACTAAATCATCTCTCCAGGATCCTTCTTTCTTTTCTTTCTTTTTTGCTTTCTTTCTTTCTTTCTTTTTTAAAATTGGTATCCATTCATTGTCTATCAGGTCTCGTTTTATGGATGCGTTTTCACGTAAGTCTGAATGTACTTTTCCACATCCCACTCATTGCCCCCTCTTCTCCACCCCTCCCTATTCTTTTAAAAATCTCATCTAGTGAATATTCTGAGAAGTTCTGCAAGTGTTCGCAGAAGACTATTAGATTCTAAAGCAATGGCATATGTGGAGGATGACACTCTGAGATTTGGTGGCAGAGGAAAGGGAAAGAAGAGAGGGGGTAAAGGGAATAGAAAGGAAAAAGAAAAGGAGAGGATGTCTGAGCTCTGCTTAGACACATGCTTCCTGTGCAGGTGTCTGGCAGATTTGTGATATGAATTGATATGCTTACAGAGAACATTACCGGGTGAGGGTGAAGGAGAAGAGAGGAGGGGATGATTGTAAACCCATCCAGGAGAGTACATGTTTAATGCATTGCCAAGTACCTTGTCAAGCGCCCTATAATTAATAATAATGACAGACATTATTTTAAATCGTCACTCAGAAAAACTCACGTACCTTTAGCCAGGGTGCTGTGAGTCCGTAAACCTTTGATGGGCAATTTTGCAAGTGTTTAACTCTTTTATTTCTCATGGACTGAGGGACAGAGTAAAACACATGTCCACTTGTTTGTTATCTCCTACAGGTAGTGGCTACTGTGTGTCCATTGTGTTTGTCAGGATTGGAAGTTTTTATGATGGGCTTTGTTTACTAAGATCACATTGGTGGGCCAAAGCAATGGGGCCCACCAGAATCCTTACTGGCCCAAATGGAATTCACGCACTCTTTGAAGTTCGGTGTCTATTTATCTAAAAGGAATTTCTGAAGTATGCTTCATTGGTAGTGTCCCTTGTAACAGCTTTAGCCAAAGGGTGAGGAATGTACACCATGAAGCTGCAGGGTCTTTTATTCCCAAGGAATAGCGGAGAATACCACTATGCAAATACTAGAGAACGTCAGCTGTCTGGAATTTGTCGTAGCGGTTGAAAACTACCACACTCGCCTAGTGCTCCTTATCAAGGGACTTACCCAGGGAGCTGAGCACATCTGCACGTCACAGATGTTTCTTGTGTTTGGGGTTGGGGGAGCCCTTGAATTTGGCAGGCACAGGACACCATCTCAATGCACTCATACTTTGATATAAAGGATTTGAGCATCTGTGGGTTTTGGTATCTCCATGAGGTCCTAGAATTAATCGTTCACAGATGCTGAGAGATGATGCCATGTTTCCCTGGAAAACTCTAATGTGAATATAGTTAGAGTAGAATGAACTTGGACTAGTTAGTTTTTGCCATTTTTTTTTACAAACAATTTTATAGTTATCTAGGGAGAGGGACTCTCATCTGAGAAAATGTTTCTATAAGATTGGCCCATAAGCAAATCTGTGGGACATTTTCTTGGCTTTGATTGATTGTCTAGCCCACTGTGGGTGCTGCCATCCCTGGGAATGTGGGCCTGGGTTGTATAAGAAAGCAGGATGAGCAAGCCATAGAGAGCAAGCCAAGTATGCAGCACTCTTCTGTGGTCTCTGATTTAGTTCCTGCCTTCAGGTTCCTGCCTTGAGTTCCTGCCTTGATTTCTCTTAAGGTGGACTGTCAGCCAGATAAACCCTTTCCTACCCAAGTTGTTTTGGTCATGGTGCTTATCATAGAAGTAGAAAACAAACTAGAACAGGGGTTTAATGTCATGTAATACAATGCTCTCTCTCTTTTTTTTAATAATGAAGAAAAAGGACCTCTCTAGGAAGAAAGATTTTCCCAGATAATCCAGCTAAGTAGCTGCCCTCCTGTACACTGTATCTATTATGCATATAAATAGAGCAATCCTCTAAGGGACGGAGTGTAGCAGTGTAGCAATATATGCCTACAGGTGACTCACTATATTTTCAGTGCAATTATTCAGTTTACACTGAGTAGACTTGATGACTAATTAAAGGGAACTTACACTGGATTCTATCTGCTTGTCCACATAACATGTACTATGATCATCTGTGACTCTGTCCTGGAAGAAAAGCAAATATATTAGAAAAAAATTAACCTGCACAGAACTCTGACCTAGTTCAGAGATGCCTTCCATAAAATTAAAAAAAAGAAAAACCCACTACCACCACCACCAACAACAACAACAAAAAAAACAATTACTCCCAGCATGTATCTGGGTGAATTGGTTTCATTTCAATTTATTTAGGTTTCTTGAAGCACTTTACAAAATATGCTTTAAAATCCCATTTCAATTATCTTTAATAAGATCAACTTGTCTGATATGGATGTAATATGAGAGGCAGAGCACAAGATATTTCCATTCCCAAATAAGTCTTTCTAAAGCTATCACAGTCCATTTCCTTAAAAGTACTTCAGGGTGACGAGTCGTGTTTGTCATTTTAACTCCATTACTTCTTAGGAAGAACACAGGCAAGGCTCTCTTGGTTCCTAAATTGTTTCTATAGTGAATAGCTGGCGGTGTGATCTTGCTAATAACATGACAGAAAGGCAGTATTTTGTCCCAACCTCAAGGGCATACCCTTGGGACCATCTTGGGAATATTTCTCTATACGAATGTTGTTACCTCTTTGTTTTACTCCTTGTTTTAAAATCACTTTAGATTTGCAAAGAAGAGTTGCAAAAACAGTACAAACAATTCTTTCACAAGTATCGACCTGAGAAAAAGTTCTTCTGTTTCCCCCAGTGCTTATATAAAGACAGTTGCTCTCCTCTGAGATCCCAGCTTCAAGTTCCTTTCAGCTTTTGCACTATCTCTTGCCTCTCCCCCTCTCTCTTTTGGCTTTTCCTCCCTCCTTGTTCCCTTTCCCCTTTTGGGAAAGTACTATAGAGAATTCGCAGCGTTAGTTGGTGGACATGGACGGAAACTACTAAACACAGAAAAGAAGCATCACGAAGCAAAGGATCTGATAACGTTCTCATGGGCCAGATGGGGAAATGGGAGACAGGTAGTAACAGAGTATGGTTGTTTTGCAGTAGCATAGATCGTCAGAATTCAACATATGCTAATTCTAGGAATGAAGTCAATACTTAACAGGCATAGCAAATCCATCTGCTTATGGGGGGAATTGTAATGTTGTTTTAAAGGATTTTTTTTAAAGTGCTGAATTACTTAAAAGCAGGTCAAGATTAAATGTGAAATGGATTTTTAAAAAATCATACACTGGATTCTTCGACCAAATGTCAAACACAAGTTGCATTGTTCCTAAGATGTAATGAGGATAATGTATCAGAATTTAGGTACTTCTCATCCACAGATGAGCTAGAGCTGTGAGGGAGAATGGCACTGTGTTGTCTGTAGGGAAATGTACAGAACTGGAAGTCACCACATTGAGTGACACAAGCCAGACCTCAGATCATTAGCACATCCTTGCTCTCACATGTAGTATTCCACTCTGGGACTTAGGAGTATAATTAGCTTTTCCACATGACATCACCATCCCACGCTCAACATTTCATACGTACATCCTGAGAATTGCTTTTGCAGTACTTATGTCACAGGGAACTGATGGACAGCTGGAGACAAACCAGTGGCTTCATTTCTGGTATACTTATGCGCGTGTTCATACTAGAAGGAAATGTTAGAAAGCCAGTTAAAACATTCATAGAGCTGATCAGGGTTGTGTGATAGTGGATGGCCTTAATGTTTCTCTTTATAGTTGTGGATAATCTGCAGTATCAATAAGATTTATGATGTATGTTCATATATACCTGTCAACGATGTCATATCACAAAATTAAATTAAAACCAGTTTACTAAGAACATAGTTAATATAATAATTTTCAAAGCTAAGGCATGATTGTTTATATGGCATGAATTCTCCTTTTAAAGTGATTTGTTTGTTTTTTTTTTAATTGTGATTTTACTTCCAAAGTAAATAAATGGGCAAAGAAAGATACATATCTCCTGGCATTTCTACTATGGAAAAGATATCACCATGGAGATGGCTGAAGCTTGATGGAGTTGGTTTCTTCTTAGAAAGCTGTACGGTAGGAGAAAACACTTATCCAAGTATTTATGACTTGATCTCTACTCTTCCTTCAACATAAACTCTGTGCCGCGACCCATGAAAGAGGTCTTGAAATATCCTACATGACCTTTGACTTAATTTTGACCCAAGTTCAGTGGCCTTTCGGTTTATGATGAGGTTAAGGCCAGAGAGGAGTGAACACCCCAAGTAGAATGGGGCTCAACATTTTGGTCGCACACATTTGAAATGGAAACTCAGTAGACTTTCAGATTGTTGCCTAGGCCACACTCAAGTTTGAATCAAGGATCCAATGTTACCATAGCTGAAAAGTGATGTGCCCACAAATTACAAGATATGGAGGAACCTGGGGCAGGGTGTGTAGTATCCTTTGCTTTTCCTGTTTATAGGAATGGATTCTTTCAAAGTCAGAGGGCAGTGCATACCTCCTGCCTTTCTACCACTTATAATAACAATCCAATGGTAACCAGAGAGAAACAAATACCAGGAAACATGAGGTAATGCAGTTGTGATTCTGGATGGGAGTTCTCAGAAGATATCCTATATAAGTTTGCTTTTCTATAGGTATCTTGTGTCTGTGTTTGTGTGTGTGTGCTTGTGTGTATATGTCTAGGTATGCATGTGTATATGTGTATGTGCATGTATGCAGGTGCATGTGTGTGTTTATATGTTTGTATGTGTTCACATGTATATGTGTGTTTGTGTCTGTATGTATGTGTTGACTGCAATATCTAGAAGTAGGACCAACGAACTAATAATAAATAAACCAATGAATAAAAATGGGAAAGAAAGGTCTGATGAAGAATCAAACTTCTATCCACATTGCTTCCTTTTATTTGATTGTGTGAACTCCCGTGAGAAGAGCTGATATTTACCTGCTCAGGTAATCTGCAATCACTGGTCATATCAGCGTAGTTTCTTTATACCTAAAGTTACATGTTTTTAAAAAGAAGATCCGTGATTGCATATGTTCTACATTTGTACAATTTTCTGAAATTTTAATTGTAATTTATAGGGTTTATAAGCCAATTATATGTAGAGGAGAAAGAAAAATCTGTTTTGAATTTTTTATGTAAGTACAGATATACAGATAGGCTACTGCATGTATCAGAGGGAAATAAACAGATATTAAATAGTCACATATAATTCCTATGATATTTTGCCTTAATAATCAAAATGAGACCTCTGGAACTACCCACGATATCTATCAATCTAGATTATCTTAAAGTCATATGCATTCTATCAGCTTATTTATGAGCCAAGTAGAGAATGAATATATCATTCTTTGTAAATGCTTGTCAGATAGAGACAAAGGATCACGTTCTACTAACGACATCAACAACAGCAAATGATCATCGTGCTTGGTCAGTTTCCTTTCCCTGGCTGGATCCAGCGGGGTGGAGCCAGGTGGATATCTCCTACTTACCGAGCTGTATTCCTGGCATGGGATCCCCACATTGAGGAAGTTGAATCTTTTACACTGAAGAGCAAGCACCAGTGTCCTTTGTGTTGGAAGAGATGCTATCTTTATTATATAGCTTAATAAGCAAATCTGGTCTTTGATCTAAAAAGAGACACACTGTATCTCCGTCCTCCAAGATTGTTTGCTCTACAATTACCCTTGAAGAGACAGTCGAAAGCAAAGGATTAGGAACATCTGCTTGCAAGATGTGCAGAAACCAGAGGCATGTCTCCCAGTAAATATGGGAATATGTCCTTTAGAAATGGTTTTCCAATGAGAGAAAGACATTGTGTATACACAGAATACTGCTCTTGCTGACATTAAGCATTGCGTGTGAAATAGCACGGGTGCCTCTAGGTTTTACTATTAGTAATCACCTTACAGGGATTACTGTTCTGAGTGTGATGAACATTAGGGAATGTGACAGACTCACAGGTTGCCAGTGACTCCTTTTTCTGTGCGTAGTCTTCTCTGTTGCGTGTGGGTGGGGCCTCTGAGTACTATCCCTCTCGTGGTACACGGTGTTACGCTGAAAAAGGGAGAGTGAATTCATCAGATGGCCTCATTAAAAACTTAGTATTTCTTCAGGGTATTGTTAGAGGTCAAAGTTAGAGAGATATGTTCCAGTAACCTTGGATGAAAGGAGACATTTCTGCTGATATTGGCCTTCGGGGACCACAGCAAAGGACTATGAACAAACTTCAGAAAGCTCAGACCACTGTTAACTGACAGTCAGCAAAGACCAAGAACCTTTATCCTCAGTCCTGGAAGTACTGGAAGTCTGAACGTCTACGGAAGCCTGGAAGAAATCCCAGAGTTCCGTGCGTGAGAGAAGCCTGGTCAGCATCTTGATTTCAGCTTTGTGGTACACTGTTCAGACAAGTGGCCTCTGCTCCTTTGTCTAACCAATAGAACTGAGTTATTGCACAGGAATTCTTTTCAGCTACAGAGTGTATAGTGATTTGTTATGCACTAATAAAAATTAATACAAAGAAGAAATGAGGAAAAATTCCCGGTTTATGGCCCAAGTGCCTTGATTTTAATTTCTTGCTGCTTTGCTAAGCATTTTAGTGCATGAAGTAACCAGTCTAACCAAACACTGTGATGCAGTTTTTTTATTAAATCGCTCTGGGCTTTTTTCTAAATGCAATATTAATCAATTCAAAATGAAACCACTGTGCATCGGCTTCAGCTATGTCCAACACTGATAGGTGTTTCATACGTGACCTCATCTGAGTGTCATCTATTTGGAAAGCACTATGTCCCTGAGTTTAAGGAAAAAAAACTGTGAACCGGAGGGTGAGATGCCTTAATCAGAATCACAGGAATGAATCAGCTGTGGGTGTAGTTGGCGTTCTAAGCTCACTGTGCCTGACATCAATCATGCTGGATGGGGCGACCTCTGACACTGAACAAAATCACCTGGTGTGTGTCACTAGTCGTGACGAAGGCCTAGCACAAGTTGACTGCAAAGTCTGTGGGACTTACTCCCCTGCCCTCTGACAGCTAATGAGCCCTGGACAACGAAATGTGAGCGAGAGTGACATTTAGCATTTCTGGGCCAGAGTGTTTAATTGTTCACGCTTGATGTGGGCAATTTTCTCTTTTCCCGCTACGGTGATCCCAGAAGACAGTGCGAAGATGCAGTCCACATCAACCTTACTTTCTGAGTGGGTCTGAGGAACAGGGCTTCCCACGCTGGACATGCCAGATGAACAAGACATAAATGTGTACTGAAAGCCACTAAGATTTTAGGGTTGTATTGAAACCAGGGTGCATACTGGTCTTTTTGACTTGTATAGCTATGTCAGAGTTCCAGACAACAGCGTTGCAATAGTTAATAAGTGCAGACTGGTTTCAGACACCCATCACTGACTTCATGTGAGATTTGATGTGCTTGCTGGTCCCCAGATTCTTGGTGCTTCCCCTCACCCTGGTCCTTTTGCCTGTCTTCTTGCTGTAGGAATAGTGATTATAGCTGATGGCCTTAGGTCGGTCTTGATCTGCGTGTCAACACTGTCTCTTCTTTTTGTATTGCAAATAATTTAAGCCATGTCTGTCCCCAGTTCCTTATCTGTAAGGTGGGAATGAAGAGAGTGCACTGGGTATGGGCTACTGAGATTATCTGATGGAAGAATGTGATTGCGAGGTAGAGAGATGGCTCAGTTGTGCAAGCGTGAGGATCTGAGTTTGAATCCCAGCATCCACCTAAAAGCCGGGAATTGCATTCTGTAACTTTAGTGCTGGCAGGGTGGGTCTAGGGGTGGGGTAGGATGCAGGTGTGGAGACAGGCAGATCCCTGGAGCAGTGAACTGAGTGAGAGACCCAGTGTAAAAAAACTGATATGGAGAGCTACTGAGGAAGACTTCTAATGTTAAATTAACCATTAGCTTTTACATGCATGTACACACATGCACATGAATACTTACACATGCATGTACATACATGCAAGCAGGTGCATATGCTGCACAAATATACAAACCAAACCAGACCAAAATAAACCAAAGAAAATCAAAACAAAACAACTCCATTCTGATATCACCTCCTCCAGGTAGCCTTTGGATTCTTCCAGGTTAGATTATGTGGCTTTTCATTGTGTTGTCGGATGGATATTTGCCAAACTATCTCATATGCTTAAACATCTCTCTAATGTTGAGACCTGAAAACTATGGCCGAGAACTACAACACCATGAAATTCTAAGCACCGAACACATATTTTCTGAGTGAATAAAAAGAAGAGTTAGTGGCTATGGATTTAAGCTAGTTGTCAATAATCATGAGCGTCAAGAAAATTTAACCTTATAAATGATAATCGCGTCTATCAGTCTAGGTACGGAAATGTTCTTTTAACCAATTGATGGATGCTTCCGTCTCCAGAGTTCTGTTAAATGGGATGCGATTTTCAAAAACTGAGATTGTTTTGATTCTTGCAGAAAGCGCAGGCTTGATGTTACCAGCACTTCGTAGCACAGCTGATGGGCCTGAGATCTGCAGCCTGCATCCTGTCTAAGGGAACTCTGCTGCCCACCTCATGGGTAACGAGCCTCCGTGCTGAGAACCACTGTGCTGAAGGCCCCAAACTGCTGCAAGCCATACCCATGCGCACAATAACTGATGCTTTCGTTATTGTCCAATTTAAGATTCTAGATTGGCTCAGGCATTTGGGGAAACTGACCCTGTTAGTTTACAGAGAAAGGAAAACCTGCAGTTCTGGTTTTGGTGAATTTGGGGTCTTTTGTAAGAATGGATGAAGTTATTTTGCTAGTGTCTGCTCCGAAGTTGATGATCAAACATACTGCACTCAGCAAAGCTTCCTCTCCAGCAAGGGTCTTGACAGCTATTATTTTTAATGTGGGAAATGAGTCCCATCCTGGATGTGAGAAAACCTCATTATGCTAAAATTTGGAGACTTTCAAAAATCAGTGATATTCGGTCTCTCCCCGCCTTTGGAGAGTGATTTTTTTTTCCTGTTCTCTGATTCTGCATAAAGAATGGGAAACTCCAATTTCTCATGCTTGAGCTCTCTAGAGGTTGATAGGTTTTGTTTCTAATGTTATAGATAGACATGATAGCATTAAATTGAGGGTGAAGGCACGGGTGGGCACGTAAGATGTCGCTGTATCCAGCTGTGCACATGAGGGGGGAATACAGATGTGCACGGCCTCATCCCAGTTGCATCCCACGGGGCCAGTGGCAGGATGTTCTTTTGCCCTTACTTCTGATCGGTGAGATGGAATAATAACGGTTGACTGTGATGGTTTTTATGAATATTTAATAAAAAGGTACCACTTAGAGCATTGTCCTAACAGTGTTGCTGTTGAAGATGCCACCCATCTTTTTACCTCCTTCAGGAAGCCTTCTTGGGTCTTCCAAGTTGGGTCACATAGCTTTGGCTATAATAGAATTCGAGAACGTTTACCGGACAGTTTCGTGCAGTCGCCTATGTCCTCTCTTATCTTGCCATCTGAAAACGTTCATTAAAAACAAGACACCTGGGGTTGGAGAGATGTCCTAGTTGTGAGAGTACTTGCTGTGCAAACACGGAGCCCTGAGTCCGGGTCCTAGCACTCACACAGAGAGCCCAGGCATAGCTGCACACCTGTGGCCCCGGTGCTGTGGGGGACAGAGACAGAAGGTTTGCCAGGGCTTGCTGGTTCCGTGAGAAACCCCGTACCAAAGGAAGAATACGTGCAAAGTGATAGAGACGGAGGCCTCTGGCCTCTACGTGCGTGCGGACATGAGATTGGACACCTGCACACACATGTGTGGAAAACACCGCATCCATCACACCCATGCATACACACGCGTGTGCACATGTTCAATGTACGTATATAACCCCCTCCAGACATCCTCATCGTATTCTTACAACAGAAGGATGTTGATTGGCGTGGACTCTTGGGCTGATCATCGTGGCATCGAAGAGAGGGATCTGTCCGTAGAGCGCTGCTACCGCTTTACTTTCCCTCTGTCACACCTCTGCCCGGAGCTTCTGCCATAGCCTGCGTCCGCACTGCTAAGCTTCAGTTTCATTGCATGCTCCAAGATATCTTAAAGGCATTTAATAAACCTAATTAATTTTACCCCATCTCTAGAGATCCCTTTGGATAATATTTAAGGCGCTTAAAGCCTCATTGCAGAAGTCGGTGTTTGCAGAATCAACAAGGTAGGGGTTGCTGCCGATCCTGGGGGTGACTGGTTGCGGCGGTGTGGGAGGGGGAGGGGAATGGTTAGGCTGGGCTCCGGGGCTGCTCTTCTGGACCCTGGAACTTGTGCATGTGGTAAATTGGAATGGTCCCGTCTCAGCTTAGAGATGCCAGGGTTTGGAGGTTCAGGGGTATGAGAACGATACCTCGAGCTTTCTCAGATAAAGCTCCTGCTTCTAACCTGACATTAATGACATATTTTAAAAGTTTGTAATGGGACGGGGGTGGTGGTGGTGGAGGTGGCAATTGCCAATATGATTTTAGCTTCTATATGTAGTTTTTACATAATTAACCAGGTTTGAAGGAGTCTATTTATTCTCAACTTTATATAATATTTTAACCTGTGTTGCTTTTCATGCCAAACATGTTCCTGGAAAGCCTGTAAGTAATTCAACCAGTTGAAAAAAATAAGTTAAAAAAAAACAACAACAAAAAATCCCCCTACACTTTCACGAAATCTCTCTTTGTGGAAAAGGTGTGAAGCCCATCTCTGTGCCTTTGTGAACTGAATGCTGCTTTTGGGTTTGTGTGTGGAATGTGTGAAAAGTGGTTTTCATTTCTAAACTTAAATCTCAGTGAAATTCTACAAAGCTAATGGTTGCTATCAACAGAGTTTGGAAGCACAGAGCTGACATACTGAAAAAGGGCAGACATTATTATGCTATATGCAATTGTCATCTGTAATTATTTTGTTTCTCCACCAATGATCCCAGGAGTAATTGAAGGGAAGATGAGATGAACCACTTCTTGGTCTGCATTCTTCTCATTTGTTTTTTAAAGGTTAGATTTTACTTGTGATTCTCCTTCTGAACTCTTTATTCCTTCTTTCACTGCATTCTTTCCTTTTCGAATTTTCTTATTCCTTCTCCTTTTCTAGGGAAATGGTTATTTTTATTTCTCCTTCGCTAACATCTTAAAGAAGTAAAAAAGAAAATTGTGTCCAGCAGAGGGCAATCCAGTCACACACACACACACACACACACACACACACACACACACACTCTTGCATGTACAACCTTTCCCCTTCCCTGTCTTCTCTACCAGTCCTTCCTATAGAAAAGAAAAATGATGCTTCCAGAGAAGATGGTTAAATACCCTTTCGTGTAGACTCTGCCCTTGTAGTCCTTCTAGTTCACATGTGGGTGTGCTGTCTCAGTGGCTTGATGTGTGAAGCCTCTTCTTCTTTAGATCAGTACAATTCCAGAAGGATTATTTTCTTTAGGTTGATGTAAGTACCATGCAGATGCTTATGCTGATAGTCTGGAGGGAAAAATAAAATTATTTGGGGTTGTCTAACATGTCTAGAAATAACATGAGGCCTAAAACAAGTGGTCTAAAGGTTACACGTACAGAGTGAAGATGAGAACTCAGGCTATAAGATTTTGAATGTATAAGACATAAAAGGTTAGTGAATGCCACCTTCCCATTTTGGCTTTGCGAAAGGATTTTATGTAGACTAGGCTAGTCTTGAGGGTGACCTTGAACTTCTGATCCTCCTGCCCCGCTCCCTGTGCTGGGTTGCAGGAGTCTGCCACCATATATAGTTTTACGTGGTTCTGGGGGTTGAACTCAGGGCTCTATTCATGATCAGTAAGCACTCTACTAAGTTGTATCTTTAAATTAAAAAAAAGTCAACCCTTATTTTTCTGTATACCAACCATGAAAATATACAATACAAATCAAGAGACTGTTATGATCCTTAGAAATAGCAATAGCAAAAATAGCAAATAGCAAATTTAGAGTCAAATTCTACTTAATAATTATTTGGAAACATGCTTCCCAAGTTTCACAGAATGGTTCCAGGCAAATCAGTCTTCCTGAGTGTTTCCACCCTTGGAACCTCTTTGCCTCTGCTCTCCGTAGCTACCACAATGCTCCAAGATCTCTATGCTCCTGTGTAATTGAAGCTGCATCTTACCTGGTTTTTACTGTTTTATTATTACACACACACACACACACACACACACACTCCCACACACTCCCACACATCTCACATACACAGGGGTACATTCACATACACACACACACACACACACACACAAATCCCACCTACACACCAGCACACACACACACACACACACACACACACACACACACACAGAGTTATTCTGATTATTCCTCCCACGCTCCTCTCTGAGCTCCCTCCCATCCCTGTCGACCATTGCTACTAGCCCCTTTTCCAGATTCATAACATTTGGTTTGGTTTTGTGGCACGTTTAGTTTTAACCAGGGCAATCGGTGTGACCGCTGGATGGGAACTAACTCTTGGAGCTTGGTGGGTACATCGGTGGTTACACCGCTAAAGGCAACAGCCCCTCCTCTCCCTGAGTCTATCAGGAGGGAATAGTTTAGCAGGAGGGTAGAGTCACCTGAGCCCCTCCTCCGTCCACTCCTGACTGTTGAAGAGTCCATTCTTGTGTAGACTCAGTGCAGGCATCTGCTGCTGCTGAGAGTTCCCCATCTTAATGGCCGCATCCTGCACGCTATGGGCCTTTTCACAGCCTTTCTCCTATCCTTGGGTTCTCACATTCTTTCTGCCCCGTCTTCCTCAGTGTCCCCCAAGCCTCAGAGGGGTGTGAAGATGCTTTTGACTAAGGTCCTTTTTGGCTCTCTGATGTTCTGCGTTGCGGTGAGAGGGAGTTTGAACAGTCAGGTGTGCTGGTGCCTGCCTGTAATTCCAACACTTGGGAAGCCGAGGCAGGAGAAATGCTGTGAGCGTGGGCTAGCCTGACCTCATAGTGAATTCAAGAGCATCTTGGGGTATGTAATGAGATTCTGTATAACAATAAGGCTTGCGTTTTATTCTTTCTCCTCACATTAAACATATCTGTCTCATCAGAAAACGTCCCTCCAGACTCACAGATTTCTGGGCAAACAAGAATTCTTTACTCAGAAGCTTGGCACGGTTTGCTTTTAGGTCTAGGAGAAAGTCAATTTTAATTTTCTATTACCCAAAGTAATAGAGACAAAATCCAGAGTCGCATGATTTATCTGACAGAGGAAGGTAAACTGGGAGCCAATGGGATGCTGAGAGGCTGTGAGTGAAACTTCAGTTAGTTTCCCAAGACCCAGGCTGTGCCTTATGTTCCTAAGAACCAACACTGAGTTGCCCGGATGGCTGGGCTTCAGTGCTGATCGGCTCATCTTTGTTTTTCTCTCCACCAATTCAGGAAGAGGCCAGTTTCTCCTCACAGCTCAGCTGTCCTTGAGTCTCTGTCTTTCAGAAGCCCGGTGATTAGGAAAACATGGAACGAGGGAGTCGGCAGGAGCAAGGCTTTGTCCCAGCCTTCATTCCCTACGGAGGAGTTTTTGTTTGGAGAAGCCTGTCTTCCTCCAAATAAACAGTAGAGGCCCCACAGGCCCCAAAGCAAGCGAACACACTGGGTTGACTCCAGACCCGTTGTGGAGAGATGCTCTGCTCTCGTGCTTCCAAAACTGAACTGGGTGTAGCAAAACAAGGGGTTGACCAGCGCTCCTCACCATGTGACCAGCGTGAACCTTGAAATGAACGATATGGAGAGGACTTGGAATTGACTACTTCTGGCAGACTAGATTGTATACCTGGAATTTTTATTCTGTAATATAAAACAAACGGAGAACGGACCCATGAATGTAACTTTCAGTTGGATTTGAATTTGATGACTTCAGAGTCGTCTTTCTGTGGAGCTCAGCAGATGGACAATTTCCGCCCCAAGAATAACTGCTTTGTGGAATTGATCTATCTCTGGGACGGAACACAACGTTTTAACGTAGGAGGTAGGTGTTTTAGGGTGTGCACTGTGGCTCTGAGCTTCCCTCTGAGAAAGTCTGAGTCGATGCAAGTTGAGAGGTAGTTTCAACTTGGTGCTGATTCAGATTTTGAAACTTGCGAAAGGGACTGAGCTCAGAATTTTAAAAGTTTCTTCCTAATCTGCGTGCCACCATGCCAGGTGCTAAACATGTTGACTCAAGTAGAAAATAGGAATCCATGTCATGAAATTTTCAAGCGTGAAGGAACCCAGATTTTAAAGTACATCTCCACATCTCATAGATAAGTAACTGAAGTCTACACAGATTAGCAAGAGTTGCTTAAGAGCCGCAGTGGCTCGTGCATGTGTAATATTTGGTCTGAAAAAAAAAATTGGTACGGCAAAAGCTTAAATACTCAACTAATCAGCAACAAAACCACATGTGTGTGCCTGGCTACTTTAAACATCCATTTGGCCATTGCTTTCCAGCTTCACCTACCGCTAGTCATTGTTCACTCTAAATGAAGAGAGAATTTGTCTTAGGTTCGTATCATAACATGTATTAAAATAATGCTGTGGGTTAATAGAAACAGCAAAGAACCAAAGAATTGGTTCAAGCTATGTAAAATCCCAACTAAAACCCAGAAGTGTCTAATGTGTCCATTCACTAGCTAACCGAAAGCCCAAGAAAGACACGGCACCCAATATAATAAAGTACTGCAAAGCAATTGGCAATTTTCAGTTCTCAAAACTGTGGGTTTTGCATTTTGTATACTTCTCTCAATCGAGAAAAGAAATTCTTTGAATGTTATGTAACACACGTATAAAACAAGATAGAAAATGCATTATAAAAGGAAGACAGAATTTGTTTGGATAAGAGAGTCACATTAAGAAGACATTTCCCAAATATATTCAATTTACTTTGCAATGAGCTCTTTCAATACTTAAAAAAAAATCAGTAGGTGTATAGGGTTTTTTTTTTTTTTTTTTGGTTGTTTGTTTGGTTTTGCAGTACTAGGGGTTCAACTTAGGGCCTTCATGCTAGGTCAGTGTTCCACCACTGTAGTCCAGTGCTGGGACACATTCCTACCCTTAAATACTTTTCAAGAATTTTACTAAAGTGTGATACTTATTTTAGCTCACGTGATTAAATAAAATACTCACGTTAATGCCTATCGAGTTGGCACTAACATTTCAATGCCTCATTTATAGGCTCCTGGGTAACATTTCCATTGTCTGAAATAGTAAGTGTTAATTATTCCTTTTAGGTGCTCAGCCTTTTGTGTGGGTAACTGGGAAGGTGGTTGTCACAGTCTGGTCCTCTCATCAGCATCAGTAACAGTATCAGCACCAGTATCAGCATCAAGATCAGCATCAGCACCAGTACCAGCATCAGCATCAGCATCAGCACCAGCATTAGCATCAGCACCAACATCAGCACCAGCACCAGCACCAGCACCAGCACCAGCATCAGCATCAGCATCAGCGCCAGAACCAGCGTCAGCATCAACATCTGCATCAGCATCAGCATCAGCATCAGGAAAGAACTAGTCAGAAATGCAAATTCTCCAGCCCCACCCCAGACCTAAGAGGTCTGAATCTTGGGAAGGGATGAAGGAAGAGCAACTCTTTGCTTTAATGTGGTGCCTACTCAACTTTGAAGGTCATTGCTTTAGGTAACTCTTGGCCTTGGTCGTGAGAACAAAAGTCCACTGACTATACTATTCCAGACTCGTTTCTGCTAATTCTCTCTGAGGCGAATGATTTTGCAATATTTTATATAATTTTTCTTTGTAAGAGAGATGTATGAGCGGCTGGGGAGATGGCTCAGTCAATAAAGCATGTTCAGTTTCCCAGCAAGGAAGTAAGAAACTGGGCATTGGTGATACACACCCGTAACTCCAGGGCTGGGGATGCAGAGACAGGAGGATCCCTGCAGTTTGCTGGCCCGCCAACCTAACTGAATTAGTGAACTTCAGGTTCATTGAGAGACTCTGAAAAAAAAAGGTGGAGAGAGATAGAGAGAGACACCTGATGTCATCTTTGCCCACCACACACACACACACAGACACACACATGTACATGTACCCACACACAAAAGTGCACATACATACACGCTGTAATGATAAAGATAAGAAGCATGGAGACCGTTCTCTTTGTAGCTGTGTTAATTCCTTCTTTATTGTTTCTCTATTGAGTTTGCCTTTGTGAATACACAGTCCCGCAGACACCCTGGTTCTCTTGGCTGCACCCCATCTGAAACTGTCTATCTTCCCTTGTCATTTTTTTTTTTTGACCATTCTGCCCACTCACAGCTCTGGGCAAGCCAAGACTGCATTTTTCTAAGAAGCACCTATAAAAGCCTTTAGCTAGAGACCTGTGTCATCAACTCCACGACTAGAACATTGAACACTTCTTCCAATTAATGATGTGAAATGTAAAAAACCTTCCCTAAGTTTTCTGGGAGATGGCAATAATGAAGCCCTGAAAAACAGCCGAGGGACTGGGGCTAATTAAAATGCAGCAGGGTGCAGAAGCAGAAGTAACCGTGGCTGGTGATGCCGTGTCTCCAGTAATCAGCAGGCCCTGCTTTCCTACACTAATTGACAGGAGATGCAGGGCCCCTGAGTGCACACACAGCGCACAGTAACGGAGTCAGCTCAGGCCGCTCTTCCTGCCTGACTTGTCTCATTATCGACCTTGGACTGGCAAAGGTCAAAGGATGTTGCTGCTTTCATCCACATGACGGGTGTCTGAGGAGCGCCTTCTGTAGTCTGATAATTTGGCAGTTGTCTTCTCCTGTTCGCGAATTAGTGATGTGGGAAGTATGACAAGTACAAAGGCACCATCAGCTCTGGGCAGGGGATGGAGCTCTGGGCGTCTGTGTTCATCACAGGATGTGTGGAAGGTGCACTTTTATTATCCCCTCGCAGAGAAAGAATGATCTATGCACAGACATCACGTCAGAGGGGCACTTATGGAATAAATTGTTATCTTTGGGAAACTATTGGAACAAGGTATTACCAGTCACAGGTCAGTTTTTCCCCTCCCAAGTAGACACTGACATCTGACACTTAATGATAATGGTAATGAAAGCTCTTTGAGAAAACTTAAAATCAATTAGTCCTACGTCCTGAGCATCCCCTGCGTGCAGGAGATGATCGTGGACACGATGTGGAGATGCCGAAGACTCAGAATCAGGTGTACCTCGATGTATAGGCAGCATATGCCTGGTCCACACCACGATCTGCCGAGCATGCACGTATCACAAAACAAAGAATGCATTCAGAGAAGCCTGTTAGCATCTCTTTATGCAAAGGGAATGGCGAAATACAGCATCTCATTTGGCAAAGATCTGAGAACATGCATGAGCAACCCTTTTAAAGGGGATGCCTTCTTGTGGGAGAGCTGCAGACCAGGCAAGTGAATGAATGAGAAAAAGACATCTTCATTAGTGAAAGGACCGTGTCCTGTGGAGTACTTAATTCAGCTTCTCAAGGAGGAAGGGCAGGGATAGGGTGGGGAGGATTTTCTATCAGAAGCAGAAGGCTGATACTGAGCAGGAAGGGTGCCTTCCCGAGGTCTCCTGCTGCCACGAGCATGCTTTCCTGTGTTACCTACTTGCAAAATTCGTATCGAGTTCCAAAACTAGAGTTAAATCCTCGGTTCAGATTTTGCCAAAACTGCCCCAATCACTAACGATGACCGCTTCTTCTTTCCGGTCACTTTAATAAACGGTGAGATTTTTTACTGTCACTCCCATCGATGACAGTCTAACTATTCTCATGTCTGTCTCTATTTTGGGGTTCAGTCTATATGATTTCACCAAATGATGATTTGGGGTACAAATTAAAGTTCCACTTTTTGAGAATTCTCTGTCCTGGGTGATTTACTTCCTCTTTTTAAGCCTCAGATCCCTCATCTGAACTCCCCGTAAAAGGCTGCGGGGATTACATTGGATGACACGTTCACATTCTCCGCGAACACCAGTCCTGCTCTCGACCCTCATCTTTCTTCAGTTAAAATGTTTACAACTCTAGACAATAGAGACTGTAAAAGAAACAAAAATAAAACCAACGAAACAGAAGAACAGAAGCCGTGCCTGACTCATCTTTATAGCTTCGCACTCAGTACCGCAGCTGCTATCAACAGGTGCTTAATGGAAGTTTGTCGCATTCCATAAAGCTGCCTGAAATATTCACAGGGACTGATTGCATGATTCAGACCAGCTTCGATTTATTTCATGGGCTTGGAAACATCTAATCTCCGCATTATCTGCTTTTCCTGTGTGTGTGGTTGAGGGACTTATTGTTGGTATTACAGACTTGTGCTTAGCCAAAACCATTCCAAAACTATTTGTTTCTTAAAAAAAAAAAAAAAAAAAAAGAGTAAATGGGTTTGTATTAATTTATCTGAAACCCAAAATAATACCTACTCTGTAATTTCTATTCTTTTATTTAAAGGTAGTTGTTGTGGGGGCCGGAGAGATGACTCAGTGCTTAAGAGCATTTCCTGTTCTTCCAGAGGACCAGAGTTTAGTTCCCAGCATCCATATCAGGGGGTTCATATCTCCCGTTCCAAATGTTCTGACGCCCCCTTCTGGCCTCTTGAGGCACTGCATATACATGTTGTCCATACAATCAGGTAAACACACATACACATATGTAAATAAAAATTAAAAATACCTTTAAAGATAGATATTGTGTTTTGATGCCAACATAAAAAATATTTCTACAAGAAAACAAAGAAATATTAGTATTCTGTACACATAACCATGAGGAGATTGTGAAATTTATGCTTGTACTTTTTGGAAAATTCTTAAAGCATCTCTTTTGAAATCATATTCTTACCTCATATAATATTTCTTGAGATAAAATATATATCATGGAATGTGCCACATTAGGGCCTTGAGATGGCTCAGCAGGTAAAGGCACTAGTAACCAAGCCAGGCAGTCTGAGTTCGATCCCCAGAACCTATAGTTCGAGGCGAGAACTAGCTCCTGCAAATTGTCCTTTAACCTCCATACACCTACACACACACACACACACACACACACACACACTAAATATATATGTAAAAAATAGCAGCAATATAAAATATTAAATATTAATATTTAAATTATTATTAATATTAAAAAATATTAATATTAAAAAAGTTGCTATTGTACCCATCTTAACTATACTATTGAGTAGCAGTAAACACATTTACAGTATTTGCCACAGCCAACGCCATCCATATCCACAGCTCTTCCATGTTGCAAACTCCAAACCTAAGCCCCTGAAGCAATAACTTCCTAGTCCCGCCTTTCATCTAACTCCCAGAAAGCCTCTAAAAATCTGCTCTCTGGTGTTGAGGAGTGGACGGTACTGTACATCTGAAGTGGAATCATGCAGTATTTGTCTTGTGTGGCTGACTGATTTCAGGCACTGTAATACCCGCAAGGTGGCTGGGTGATCTGCACCGTGCTTGCCTGTATTGCAGCGTGTGCCAGGATTTCCTTGCTCTTTAAAACTGAATAGTATTCCACCCTGTGTATATACCATGCTCTCTCTGATCATTTACCAGAAAGCAGAAAAGTCTCCCAAGCTTTTGGCTACTGTGAATGCTGATGCGGTAAACATGGTCTCTCCCTTTCAATTCTTTGTGAAAGTCCCACCCAGAAGGGGAAGTGTGATTTTTGAGACCATGTGACAAGTCTGTTCTGCCTTTAAAGGAAACTCCCTACTTCTCTCTATAGTGACTGGCTATATTGCATGTCTGCTAGCCAGGCTTCAGGGTTCCATTTCTCTCCACAGCCTTGCTAGCTCTTTAGTTTCGCTTGTGGCAGCCAGCCTCCCTAATGGATAGCCGCAGAACTCGATAGTATTATTTTGGTTATCTTCTGTGATCTTTATCCTTTTGCAGTAGATTCAGTTGTTACAGGAAGACAAGACAATTGTCATGTATAAGCTACTTGACTGCATACTGTCATGGCCTAATGTAACTCCGCAGTAATGGGACCTTTAAAAGAGTGATACTTCTGTGGTGTCCCTGCTTTTTGTCTCTCCTCGGCTCATGTCTGAAATCCCAGCAAGTAGGTGAGGCCAAGCAAGGCAGGAGTCCATGTCTAGGGGAGTGGGCAGTGGCATTCTGGCGTGTGCATCTCTGAGAAGGATTTCATGAAATACCAACTCAAAATGTGCAAAAAAATTAACCCATGGCCGACTTGTGATTTTGAAACAGGGGAAGTAACTTAAAGGTTCAATAAAAGGTAAATGATTCAAGAAACCAGAAGCGTATTATGAAAGTGTCAAACAGGAAAGTTGTAAAGATGAAAACGTATCCTCCTGCAGTCCACTTCTGGCTATGGCCACTTGGCCTTTTGTGGAATTTTGAGCCCTGGTGAGGGAGCTCACTCAAATTCTGATGTACAGGAAGAGTGAAACTAGCACCACATGTCAAAGAGACTTAAAAAGGTAAAATTAGCAATTTTATATTGACTACATGTTAAACTACTTATATTTTAGCATACTGGGTCAAATGAAATCTAATAAAATAATAAAATTAACTCTACTCATTAAAATTTTGAAGTGCGGATGTGGCCCGTGTTCCATTTCTTTTGGAAAATACTGGTCTAGACAGTGAGTTGACTGAAGAGCGTATTAAATTCTTAGGTATCGAATAAACTGACTGTCTGAAAGCTACCAGGGCATGAGGTCATTATGTTTTCACTGTCTGATAAATGATGATTATGGCATTCATTTTCAGAAGGTGCATAATTGCATGGGATGGTAAGTCGCATTGTGAAATATTCACACACAAAGACACCTGACAGATGAAGCTGAAGCTACTGGTTGTCTTTTAAGGATGTTAAAAGATAAAAAGATTATAGATCGTTTTAGTTTTGAATTGTTCTTTCTCTAGGATAAATTCCTCTAATTTTTATGTGGATGTGTGCAGGCATGCATGTGGATACATGTGCACAAACATGCATGGGCATATATTCAGAGGCCAGACACTGCCTCTAAATTGATGTCTAGGTGTCCTTTGACACCATCGATGTCAGGTGTCCGTCTTGATCGTTCTCCAGTTTGTTTTTTGAGATAGGGATTCCCCTTGAGCCTGGAGCTCATCTGTTCAGTTAGGCTTCATGGCTGACCTCATCACCTAACGTCATGGTTACAGACGTGCTTCCCTCTGCGTGGCTTTTACCAGGAATCAAACTCAGGTCTTTTCATTCGTGCAGAAGGTACATTATCTGTTGAATTATCTCTCCACCCTTTGTCAAAAGTTTAGAGAGCGTTTGCTTCTTTGATTTTTAAAAGAATGAGAGCAAGCATTACAGGGTTTTATTTTTTATTTTTTGGCTTATGCTCAACAGTTTGGATATAGTCTCTCCCTGCAAGGTTCGTGTGCTAAAAGCTTGGTCCCCTGTATGGCAATATTGAGATGGTGGATCCTTTGTGAGGTGCAAAATGAGGGCATGGGAGCTGGGATCCACCCTCATGAAGGGACTAATGGTGGCCTAGAAAGCAGATGAGCTCTCAGGGGAGCTGCTAGCTTCTGCTAGAGAGTTCCTGTGAAAGAGGCCACTCAACTGCTCCCCACTTACGTATCCACCATGATATGCTGTAGCCGGAAGCCCTCACCAGAGTCAGGGCCACGCTGTGGGTACTCACCAGCCACAGCATCCTGTTTCAGCAACCCAAAACAAGCCAATAGCTTGTGTGTTTGTTTCCTGTTGGAACAGAAGAGTACACACAGGAACAAAGTCTCTGAAGGCACTTCACGACGCCCTTCCTCATCCTGTGACCCTGACACTCTTTTCACCTCCTCTCCGTGGTGTTCTCTGAGCCCCGGTGAGCCTGGGTATGGATAGAGATGGACAATTCGGTCTGGGCACTTACAGTCCTTATTATCAGCATGGTGTGCATGCATGAAGTTCTCAAAGGAAAACATCATCATCATCATCATCATCATCATCATCAACAAAAACAACAGCAGCAACAATAGCAATAATAATACCACCTCCAAAGACATCCGGCCTTGGTGATCCCATTTGTTTTCCCAGTGGGGGTGTGTAACACAAATATATGTGATGCGTCCTGTAAGCTGACCCTCACAGGAGCGTCACCATGGTGCACATGGCTGACAGCACCCTGCTCTTGGTGCTGGGTCGATTCTCTTTGGACTGGAACAAGTAAAGAGGCTTTTATTGCCTCCATTTTGTTCAAGACGCTGCAGTTGTTGTTGAAGGTCAGGTCAGGGAGCATCTCGAGGAAAGGCAGTAACAGTCCTCCGAGAGCTTTTCCATCTTGGCCATGGTTTATAACCATGTAAAGCTGATAATAAAATAATTCCCAAATAAATAAACAGTAGGAGCATAAGGGCCCTCAGAGATCTGTAAATCTGAGTGCATAAGTGCTCAGGGCAGACAAAACTCTTTCCTCGTCACGTCTGAAAGCATTAAAGAGGTTGGATGCCACATTTCAGAGAACTCAGAAACAAGGTAAAATGAAAGCCTTAACGTTATTTATAACTTTTATTAAATTTGATTTTTTTTTTTTGTAATTTTACTCATGTGTATAATGCAATCTGGGTGCTCTTTCCCTGTCTTCTCTCCCTCTTCCCATACTGACTCTCCTTCCTCCCATGCTAACTCTCCCTCCTCCCATTGCTGACTCTCCCTCCTCCCATGCTGACTCTCCCTCCTCCCATGCTGACTCTCCCTCCTCCCATGCTGACTCTCCCTCCTCCCATGCTGACTCTCCCTCCTCCCATGCTGACTCCCTTTGCCTCCTCTTTTCCATATCCATAACTTTTGCTTTGCTCTGTGACCCACTGAATTTAACCAGGGCTTCCCATGTAACCATGGGTCTGGAACTATCTATTGCAGCCCAGTGAGCTCGCCAGTGTGTGAACAACTAAAGGCAATGATTTTCCTTCCCTGAAAGTAGTAACTGCTTCAGTGGGGAGGGATAGGACCCCGTGTGTTCCTCCCCAGTCTTGATTGACTATTGACAGGCCCAGTCTTGTAGAGGCTCAGTATACATAGCCAGAGATGCTATGAGATCGTGGCTGCTTAGCCTATGTCATGCATAGAAGATAGGGCTTTACAGCTTTTCTCTCTGTGTCCCAGACCATAAACTCTTTCTTCCCCCTCTTCTATGATGTCCCTGGAGCCTTAGAAGCTTCTCTCTTCAATGAAGGGCAGTGAATGCAGAGACTCATGACTGCTTAAGCTATCAAGGACGAGTGAATGTTCAGTGCTCGGCCCCAAACAGGATATTCATATCAAAATCCTTCTGTGTCTAGAAAGGCAGTGTGGGTCTTAGAGTGACATATCATGTAAAACAGCGGCTCTCAATCTGTGGGTCACGACCCCTTTGGTGGGGGGTCAAACCCTTCACAGGGGTCACCTAAGACCGTCTGCATAGCAGATATTTGCATTATGATTCATAACAGTAGCAAAATTACAGATATGAAGTGGCAACAAAAATAAGTTTATGGCTGGGGGGTCACCACAATATGAGGAACTGTTTTAAAGGCAACGTTAGGAAGGTTGAGAATCGCTGCTTTAAAACATTCTAGATGGTAATGAATTTCTTTAATTCTATAGATATTTGTTGAGCCCAAACAAAGCTGAGCGTATAATAGTCAACAATGTTTAGATTTCATGTATTTATAGTATTTACATTCTTACTAAGTAATTCACAGTAACAAACAAGTATGTAATGATATCTATCTATATATATATATATACTTTGTAATATATATTATATATAATGTAATATATATGTATAATCAGCATATTAAATAGCTATAAGTACTAAGGAGAAAATAAATGTAGGGACCAGAGCAAGAGACAATTGTTGGGGAGGAAGGAATAATTTTAGTTGAGGAGGCCATGGCCCCTCCAGGGACTGGCATTTGAGTAAAAGAAGACCTAAAGGAGGTCAGGGCTTAAAGCATGGATTTGAACCCCAAAACATTTGAATAGAAGAGGCAGCCGTCACAAGAGCCCCGATAATGGGAACTTGCCTGATATATTTAAGAAGCAGCAAGAACAGCAAAGGGGAACAGGGAAGCTAAGGAAAGAAAACCAGGGGAGTAAGGTAGGGCTGGTGGGGAGAGGAGGGGTTGGGGTGGGCTGGAGTAGGGAGGGGGTAGGAGGCTGCCCTTTGGCTGGTTAGTCTGAAGCTAACAGGATTGTAAGGACCGAGGTTAAGAGATTATGATGACCTGTGCGTTTTGTGTGAAGATTTTGTGCATAGAAATAAGATGATTGACTTACATTGCACTGGGATCTGGGTTCAGAATAAACAGGTAAGCTTTTACAGTGAGAAAGGCATGAGAGAAGGCTGCTTTTATGTGGGACTCCCCCCCCCCCATAGTGTGATGAGACTTCCAGTGGTGAAGAGGGGGAACCGAAGCCGTAGCAGGAGAGGAGAAAATTGAGTACCGCGGGTGAACAGGTTAGGGAGCGTGGGGAAGAAAGGAATCTGGTTGGAACTTCTTGCCAGCGCATTAATATTTACCTTGAAGGCTGCTGACACGGAGGCAATAGTACAGAGAGGCGTTTCAAATAAGATTGTTCAGATAGCAACGAGCCATGCTGAGACCTCCGTGTGTGCTGCGGTCTTTGTCCTTTCTCAGCTGTAACCTAGAATATTTTAGGATTGCCACAAGCAACTCTGCCAAACTCCCTTTAGTCCCTTTGTGATGCAGGGTTTTATTTTGACCACGTCCAGAGCACTGCCTTCTAACTTCATTGACCCTCAAAGTGAGGGAAAGGAAATAAAAAATAAAAGAAATCCCATAGCAACGCTTTGAAAATTCAACTTGAGAACCACCGAAATCGAATGCCACTCTCACCAAGACGCTAAGGAGCAACTCCCCCTTGTGAAGCGAGTAGCCACACTTGGGTGTGTCTTATTCGTTCCCTGACTCATTCTCTCTATGACCCCCATGCTTAGGTCTACATCTTAACCTCTTCTTGACGAATTCCAACTCTTCCACAACAGCTAGTCCTGAAATTCTTTCCTAAGGTGCAGCCAAAAATCCTGGCTTCACCTCTTGGAAAGTCCCTGAAAAGAACTTCCAATTCGGAGGATGCTGCCGCATCCAGGCGTGTCTCTGACCTGCCTCCCACCGCCACTGCTGCTGATGTGGGCACAGAGGAGGAAGGATGACGATTCTGTCTGCGGTAGACATGACAGTTTTCAGCACTCTCTCTGCGTACCTCTGGTTTCCTTAATGAGGGAGGAAGTGGGCTTACCAGCTGAGCTCACGCTTTAGGCAACATGATGGAGGTTGGGAGGGACAGGCTGTGAGATAAAAGTGTAAGGTAAAATGTAGGATGGCCAGGAGCGGTAAGCCTCCTTACGTTTGTCTGGTGTATAATAGCATTTGTGGTTGTATACTTTCTTCCAGTGGTGAGTGTCGGGATGGGGTGGGTAGAGTTGGACTTGGCAGTGTTGAGGTTTAGCCGAGTGAATGTGTTCATAATCGATGCCATTCATAAACGGTGGGCCCTACACCAATGTCATCTTAAGGCAGAGAAAGTGATGCTTCCTTCAATTTACGCTAACTTTGCTCACACGCAGGGGTGTCGGAACCTGTCCTACATGCCTACGGGAGTGGAGTACCAAATTCCCAGGAATCTTGCAAGCCGCTACTAAAAACAACTTAGGTTTGTTGTGGTATAACGTTTACACCAGGGAAATCAGTGAGTGCTGTACACCTGCAGGGAACCGGCTATTAAGCATTCTCATACCCCTGCGTTTGGGTTCTTCTCCCTTAATTAATGACGTAGGTGGGTGTGGTGGAGCCTTCCTCTATGTGGATCTTCGTGACTGCATTTGTCTGTTCTACCTGGCTGGCTCACTTTCTTATGCTACTGTGCTAAAGGTGGAGGGGGCAAGGAGAAGTGTTTGGGGTAATTTGGGGACTTTTTAGTAAAGGCATTCTGGAGAGAAAAGGCCACTAGAGACCTTGTTAGTTAAGCACTTTCAACATTAAGAAATGTCACGTGAGACTGGTAGGCAAAAAGGTTGAGTTTGATGGAATGTGTGACGGATTTACTTTACAGTGAAATGATCACACTTGTCTCGAGGAATTGGCCCTCCTTTCCCGTGTGCTCTGTCTCTCTTCTCATTGGTCATCAATCATACATCAGTAAATATTGGTTTGGTGGGGTGCAGCCCAGTACAGGGAACTCTAAAAGTGACCGCCATGAACAAGATCCACCAAGACATATACTATCTGGTTTCACAAGCAGGCATCCCAGGGACCTCATAGTGACTCGGTATACAGTCTTCCCTAAGGTCTCTCACATACCCACTTCTCCTTCAGTACACATCTTAGAGAATGGCCCCACAACTCTCCTGGTCTGAAACTTTATGGATTCCCCTAACTCAAGCTGAGTTTCCCTCAAGGCGAACACTATGTAGACCTCCTGGCCATTCCTCCTGTTCCCTCCTGGCTCTCCATGACCTGGCAACACCAAGGGTGCATTTGAAGATGCAGATTTTGCCCATAAGTTATTTTTCAACTCCATTGTCTGCCAAGATTTTCCTGGGATGACCAAGCCAAAAAAATAAAACAAAAACAAAAACAAAACAAAACCCCCCACAAAGGTACAGAGAGGCAGTCTAAGGGTGCAGAATGAGCAGAGATCTTGGATCCTGGGTTTGAATCCCCAATCCTTCCACACTTAAGTACCTTTATGTCTAGATTGCAAGGGTATAACTATCTTATTAGTTGATTTTCTCGTCACTGTAACCAAATACCTGACAAGAAGCAGCTCGGTGGAGAAGGGTTTATTTCAACTGGAAGGATGCAGCCCACCATGCCATGGAAAGCACAGCAGCGGGAACATTAGATGTCCAGTCACACTGTGTCCCCAGTCAGGAGACAGGGCAGATAGGAAGCGATGCCTGGCTCTCATACCCTGAGATCTGCTCCTATTGGTCTCGGTTCTCCAGCCAGGCTCCACCTCCTGTCCTTCTAAAACAGTTCCGCCACTTGTTTCGGGTGAAGGTTTGAACATGAACCAGATTTGACGTTTCACATTCAAACCACAACCCCTGCCTTCTCACCGGCCATTATGAGATAAAAGGGCTTAACGAATAAATCAGGACCGGTTCAGAGAAATGTAGGCATGAACGTTCACCTCATTTCCAGCCGAGGATGTGTGGATGTAGAACAGTGCCCTCTGAACACGACAGCCATTACCATCTTCACTGTGAGAACGTGTGAGTGAGCCCCCAGCTCTCGGGCCTGTTGACATACCCTTGTAGAAAGGGATGGGGAGTCAGTGGATCCTCACCTGAGATTCTGCCGCCCCTACTATAGTTCTTTGCTATCGGGATGTAATTCTACCCAAGTCACAACACGCTTTTGTGGGCTCAGAAGGCGCTAGAACATATAAAAGCTGAAGCTTCACTGAAAGGGGGACCCATCTGTGAAATACGATGAAGTCACAGGTCCAAGAGAGACTCTTTGGTGGCGCATCTGCTTTAGAGTTACGCCCACACTCCTGTAGGTAACTCCTTACTCATGCTCTGTAAGTTAAGTGTAACAAACTCATCCGTTTGGCAACTTGGGCTTCGGTGGAATCATACTTTGATCTGTTGTTGGAGCCCTCTGGGGTGAACAGATGTTATTCATCTCTTCCCAGGAAAAGTTCAGATGACAGTAGATTTGGGGTGCGCATCATGTCAATGATGTGCCTGCTCTGATTCTAGATTTCCATCGCAATTCTTTCGGCTCAGTTTTTCTAAATGTCAGGGCTGTGGATCCATCCTGACAGTGGCATTTGACTTTTCTTTTCTGACAGAATTATTTCCATTTGGCACTTCTTAATTTCTGAAGTACCCTTATACTAGCTTACTTTGCATCCCAGGCGTGGCCTACCAATAGTTAATCAAAATTTAATAGGCGGCAGGTTAAGCATCTCAGAGGTTTTTTGTTTGTTTGTTTGTTTTTTTTTTTTTGAGAGTTCATTGCTATAAAAAGCAAGAAGGAAATTTTCATTCACAAAACTGGCACAGTAAGGGTTCATCCATTTGTTCATTATTGATTGCCTAGTTTACATGAATGGAGTCTGCAGACTCAACAAATACGATACAGGGTTTGCCCATTGCATTTCATCTGGCAACTCCAACAAGAGGAAGCGCCGATCTCTGTATCCAACGGCAAAAACGGAAGTGCAGTTTCCTCTCCAAGGGAGTTTTCCATGAGAGTTAGGGATGTGGTCATAGCATGAGAGAGCCACAGTGCGGTAGATCAAAGGACAGCTGCAAGGAGATGGTGCAATGCATTCCCATGGTTGCAATAACAAAGCAAGATCCCCTCAAATCCCTTCTCTCATAGTTATGGTTGCTAGAAATCTGAGTGTAGGCATGGTGGGTCTCTGAAGCAGAGCATCAAGCTTGTGATGGAGGCCAGTTGTTCCTGGATCGCAGGTATACGACTTCAGGTTCTGCGTATGTTTTCACGCAGTCTTCCTATTGTGTGCCTCTTCTGCTTATAAGAATGGGGTCGAGCGAGGTGAGTGCCCAGTATACTGAGTTCATCTTAAATCGATTACAATGGCACAACCCGCGTTCAACTGAGGTCACATTCAAAGGTTGCAGGCATCAAAAAATCATCATGTCCTTCTGGGACAATGTATAGGTAACGGATGCCGTAAGGTTCAGAGCTGAGTGCTGGAACAATGGAAAGGACTCCCGGGAGGGTCAACGGCTGGTTGATGGGGACTTTGAAGGGTGTGTAGACGTTGCTGGAGACAGGGAAAGGACTTGGATACTTAATAAGACAAAGAAGAAACTTATCTTCTGTGGATAAAGACATTTGCTGAAATGTACTCAGGACAGTAGCAAGCATGCTGCAAGCCCAGAAAACATGACAATGATAAATATCTTCACTTCGGAAAGCAATGGTGTTGTCACCAGAAAGAGTTAATTGGTGTCCAAAATACCCTTTCATCTCTAAAATCCAGGTCTGCTTGAAGTAATTTGAATTTTACATCAGTCCTAGCTATTAGGAAAAAGGTAGGGTTAGGAACTCTAGTATTTTGAATGAGAACGACCCCTGTAGTTTCATATATTTGAGTGATTGGTTTCCAGTTTAGGAAAGATTAGGAGGTGTGCCATTGCTGTAGAAGGTGTGGCCTTATTGGAGGAGGTGTGGCCTTATTGGAAGAGGTGTGGTCTTGCCTGAGGAGGTGTGTCACTGGGGGTGAGCTTTGAGGTTTAAAAAGTCCACGCCAGATCCAGACTCTCTCTTTCTCTCTCTCTCTCTGCCTCCAACTTGCAGATCAGATGTGATGGCTCAGCTACGGCTCCAGCACTGTATTTGCCCGCCTGCTGCCAGACTCCCTACTCTGCTGCCCTGACCATCGCTGACTCTGAGCCCCTGAAACCGTAAGCAAGCCCCCAGTTAATTCCATTATTTTATAAATTGCCTTAGTCATGGTGTTTTGCCACAGTAATACTAGCCCTAACTAAGACAGGAGCCAACCTGGGCCACCTCTAGGTTCCCAGGGTCCTGGCTTGCTTTCATAGAACTCAAGCTGGATGTTATTGGTGAAACTAATAAACTGTAAAGTACAAACAGTCACCACGGCGAGGATGCTATTGACTCATTAGAGATGATTAAACGTCTCATCTTTAGGAAGTGTCTATTTCACAAAGTTGGTCTGAAGGAAACACAAACCGGAAGGCGGTGCTAAGCTTTGTTTATTGTGTGAGAAGCCAGCATGGAAGACAGGCTGAGCTGGGTGTGACTCATGCTGCGTTGTTTCAGGGAATGAACTGTATGTTTGCTTGGACTAATGGTTCTAGTCCTGGCTTTCCAGCTTCTTAAAGGAACCAAATAAAATTCAACTGAAACAGCAATCCATAGTATTTAAAATTCAAAAGTTAAGCCCTGGGAACACAGGCTGTGGACCTGACCCATTCCGTTGTTGTTGTTGCTGTTGTTCTTCCTCCTCCTCCTCCTCCTCCTCCTCCCCCTCCTCCCCCTCCTCCTCCTCCCCCTCCTCCTCCTCCTCCCCCTCCTCCTCCTCCTCCCCCTCCTCCTCCCCCTCCTCCTCCTCCTCCTCCCCCCTCCTCCTCCTCCCCCTCCTCCCCCTCCCTCCTCCTCCCCCTCCCCCTCCTCCTCCTCCCCCTCCTCCTCCTCCTCCCCCTCCTCCCCCTCCCCCTCCTCCCCCTCCTCCTCCTCCCCCTCCTCCTCCTCCTCCCCCTCCTCCTCCCCTCCTCCTCCTCCTCCCCCTCCTCTCCTCCTCCTCCTCCTCCTCCTCCTCCCCCTCCTCCTCCTCCCCCTCCTCCTCCTCCCCCTCCTCCTCCTCCTCCCCCTCCTCCTCCCCCTCCTCCTCCTCCTCCTCCCCCTCCTCCTCCTCCTCCCCCTCCTCCTCCTTCTCTTCTTCTTCTTTTTCCCCTGATAATATGGTTTCTCCTAATTGTCTCTCATATTTACTCCATAATTCGTTAGCTAAATCAACTTTATATTGAAAGAAAGGGGAGAACAAATGGTTGAGGTGATTCCTTGCTGATTCGTTATCCCTGTGTTTTGGGCCTTGGATATTTTTCAAATGTCTACTGGTTGAAAGGGTTGGTCTTTAGTCGGAGGCACATCTGGAGGTGGCGGAACCTTTAAGAGGTGGAGCTTAGGGAGACGCCCTGCCTATGATCTGCAACTGCCATCAGGAAGGCTTCTACTGCTTTGGTTCTTCGAAGATTACCGTGAATCCCACTTGGCCCCACTCTCTATGACTCCCAATGTCTTTTAACTGTTGACAAGTTCCCTGAGCTTTCCTGATACCAGGAACTGTTTACTTATTATAATTTATTTTAAGCTATCATGTGGAATAATGGATTTCATTGTGACGTTTTCATATATTAATGTGGTTTGAATGTGAACTGTCCCCAACAGGCTCATATGGGGATGCCGTTTGGGAATGCAGTGGAACCTTTAGGAGATGGAGTGTTGTTGGAGAAAGTGGGTTACTAGCGGTGAGCCTTGAGGTTTGATAACTCAGTCGTACTTCCGGTTTGCTTTGTGTTCGGTGACTGCCGTTGTCACGTGACCAACCAGCTTGGTGGTGACTCCTGCTGTCATGCTCTTCCCACCACGATGGAATAGGCCTCCAAAACATAAATTAGAATGAACCCTTCCTTCTTTGTTTTTGTTTGTTCGGTTGGTTTGGTTGTGGGTGTTTCCAGACAGGGTTTCTCTCTCCGTATAGCCTTAACCCTGGAACTCACTCTGTAGACCAGGCTGGCCTCACACTCAGAGATCCGCCCGCCCCAGCCTCCCGAGTGCTGGGATTAAAGGTGTGCGCCCCACCCGGCATAACCCTTCCTTCTTTAAATTACTTTGTCAGGTATTTGGTCATAGCGACAAGAAAAGCAACTAACACTCTCACTTATGCCCTCTCCCAACCCCCACACTTACTCCCGTCTTGCTGGCTCCCCTTCCTACCCCAATAGTCTCAACTGCTTTCGTGTTGGATATATTCTATTTCTCTCTTGTTCCCCTAACCCCTCCCTTTAGACATTTTTCTTCTTTCTAGTTTCTTCCCTACTCTTCTCCCCCCACCCCTGCACACACACAGCACAGATTGCCCCTATGAGAGAAAACTGTGATAGAACCGACGACCGTCACATTAAAGGAAACCACTATTTAAACCACTTTCCTGCCTCAAAAGTTGTATTCCTTGCTTGTTCCTTATCAAGCAAAAGTTGGACTTTGTCTTTCTAGCTTTTGAGTTAAAAAGAACTCAAAAAACACCCCAGAGTCTTTTAGCTTCCACTCAGCTCCTGCTAAGATTCTACAGCCTCGGGTTATTTGTGGTAGATAGTCGTACCCACGGCTGCCTTATCTTTACAAAAAGGACTATCTGCTTAGGACTAAGAACAAATTCTCCTCTCCTATAGGATGGAAAGAAAAAGAAACTGCTTTGATTATTCTAAGAGATTTTGAAATCAGAAAGGAGAAGGGAAAACAGCCAAGTGAATTATCACCACTCAAGGGCAATGTCTTATCAGCATTTTACTTTAATATCCTTTCAATCTTTTAGTGTCCTGCATATTCTGTTCTGAAGGGTAGCCTGCACTGTTTATTTTTCTTGGTGCCCTTCATCTGAAGTGATACGGGGCAGTGGCCATGAATACAGGAAGAAGCCAGCTTGTGTTACGGGCACTCAGATCCTAATTCCCTATTTATGCAGACTTGGGGAAATGATTCGGCCTCCTTAAATCTCATTGATCATCCTTGTACCACATGTGTTGTACATATTGGAAATACTTAATCTCTGTCAATGAAATACTCTATAATTCAAGAAGAAAAAACTCCTTTTAACCTATAAAGTGAATATAGTAACTAAATGCACTTAAAGGAACTGTTGGAAAATAAAATAATGTAATGTGTGACACACCCCACTGCATGCACTGGGACTATAATAAATCTTTAAGTAACTATTATATTCCTTCTGTCAATACCAAATATTTAGCAACACAGTTTTACACTGCTACATACAATATTATCTTTGGCACATGATATACTTTGGTTATCTATTCTCCTTTGTTTAGACATTAAGGATGCCTCTGTTTGATTTACCTTATGTAAGGCAAACAAATATCCTTTGCATATTATTTGCATATTATAAACATGTACGGGTATGGTGGTCATATGTTAATTAAGAATTAACATTAAAAGCATTGTAAAGGACTGGGGGGTGTCTTAGTTGATAGAGTTCCTGCTATAAGCATGAATAGATATTCATATCTAAGTTCAGATTCCTAGACCCAGATATAAAGCTGGGTGTGGTGCCATGCACTTGTGACCCCTGCACTAGGTATGTGCGGAGAAAGACAGGGAAAGACCTGAGACTCATTGACCAGCCAGCCCAGCTGAATTGATGAGCTTCGGGTTCAATGAGAGATCCTGCCTCAGGATATAAGGTGGAGGGCAATTGAGGGAAGATGTCTGACATTCATTTTTGACTTTATACTCATCCACATACACTTAAATGTACACCCTTACAGAGATGTGCACACACAGTTACAGGTACAAATAACACACACACATACACACACACCATACTACATACAAAATACCTACACACACAATACATACTACATATACACGCAAATATTTTAAAAGCATCGTTTCTTAGCTTTGTGGTTGAACTGATTCCAAATCTTTCTTACTTATTTTGGTTGCTTTCTATTCTGCAATTTCAGTCAATATAATTGGCAGCTAAGATGACATATTTGGGTCACACGGAACTGGGGCAAAATGAATGTTAATTGACGTAAAATACAAAAATGTGATCTGGAGAGCTTTGGGTTAGTAGCTCAGTTACTCTTTGTCTCTCTTGATGGTTTCTAAACCACACTGATTCTGTGAATCGCTCGGAGGGATGGAGGAGGAGTGAAGAGGAATGGTATGTCTCTTGAAGGACCACTGATAAAATCACATCCAGGCCAAAGTCAAAGATGCCTATGGGTCTGGGTCCCTCTCACTGACACATGCCTTGAAGACTGTAATCCCAGTATAGAGATCAGCGCTGGGAAAGTGTTGTTATTGACATTGGACATATACCTTTTTTAAAAAACACTTCCAATTTACAATTAAAGTCATCTGTTGCTTCCAGTACATGCTGTTTATTTTTTTTAAAAGAGTTTTTGTTAAGATTTTACTACCTGGACTTAATTAATGTAATTACACAATAGACCTGGTAACTGCTTCAGAGGAACCATTGTAATCTATGAGGCACCTAAGATGGCCCTTATAGAATATCCAAGTGCATAATTACAATGCCTAATAGACCAGCATAGCAGATAGCAGTAGAATCCGTGGGACTGTAGGAGAAGCCTGTGGCCGCTGGGATGTGTAATTGTAGTTATACAAATAGCCTTCCCGTTATGTCATTGTGTCACATCTCACAGTGGCAAAGGAGGCATTAATGCCACGTATCATAAATATTATATGCATTTGGTCTTTCTCACCACTAATGACTCTTTAATTTTCACAGTATGCAGAAGGGAATGTCTGTATTCCGGGAGACGGAAGAAAATGGTGATGTTTTAGTTGGAGAATATCTGCACGTGACTTTGGATAGAGAAATGAACAAAGAGATGCAAAACATATCAAATTGATTATCATAATGTGCACATTAGTGACTGAATTAGAAAAATCCTTTAAGATATCAAATTCAGGATGTCATCCTTATATATTTGAATCCGGTATACTGCTTTCTGAAAAATATTAAGAATAAGCATATCAGGCATGGTGATATACACTTTTAATCACAGCATTTGATATTTGGGAGGCAGAGGCAGGTGAATCTCTGTGAGTTTCAGGCAAGCCATGGTGAGACCATGTCTCAAAAAAAGGAAAAGATAAAGAAGAGGAAAGAAAAGAGAAAGAAAGGAAAAATGACTCTAAACCATGTTGGACATGTTGTAAATCACATCACATACCGTGGTAGCATTTCCTTGTTGTCGAATAATGAAAGCTTCATGCAGTTCTGAGCAGTGCATTTAAGTAGAGGTGACTTTGAGCCAAGGCTCATTTCTGATATTTCCGTGTTGGCAATATTTTTCTTTAATATCGATTGAGAAATGCCTATGTGAACATGAAAACTTTTCATTGTATTTTATAGAATTCATAAAAATCTGTTTTGGTTCTGTGATTAAGAGGCTTTTTTTACTGTGTGCTTTAAAGGATAAACTTTCCAAAAGTCCAAGCTTATATGCTTATCATATCATGGATATTTATTACCCATTAAAAGGTTTCACACCAAAGTTCATGCCTGGTGACAAACCAGCAAACAGACAAAGAAACAAAAGCAGGGTGTGCCTGGCAGCCAGTCCGGTGAGTGCCCACTGTACTTTTCTTTGGCTTTTGATTACTTTTGTTTATTTTACCTGGGAATTTATATAGTGGATAAAATTCTAGTGGAACCTGCCACGGGCCGGTATTCTCTGAGACCGCTGGTATGCAGAGAAAAAGTTGGCACCCACAAATGAATATTTCAAATGATTCCCAGAGGCAGAGACAACAATTTTGGAGAACATTTTCTCAAGGCAATTTCATGCCAAAATCATGCAAGTTGTAGTTCTGACACATATTTAAGCAGTGCACTTTTAAACAATACAATTTTTCTTCACCTAAGGATAGATATGATAATGTGGTTAAAACATTTCCATGCTGTGTAATATATCTTATTAAAAGTCAAACTGTGCTCGAGATGAATAAGCTTCTTATCCTGACACATCTTCCCTTCCGAACAGAAGACAAATGGCTTCCAGAACCCACAATACTGAAATGAGTTTAGTGCTTGGGATTATTCGAATTTGTTTTCTTCATGTCTCAGTAAACACGGTTTCTTGTTTTGTGGATCTTGAGAACATTTTCTCAAGTGTTGCTCTGCTCTTCAGATGGATCCAGATATGGACTACACTTTAGGGAGAGGGTGGTGTCCTCATCTCCACAGCTCTCCTCAAACACAGCTGAACGACAGCAGCCATGATGTCCCCTGTTCAAAGCAACTCTTTTTCAAGACACGAGATAAGCAATGTCTAAACATGGCCATGCAGGTGTTACAGGGACTGTATTTAGTCTTTCATTTTAATAGGTGAGAAATCAAAAACAGGTGAACTCATGGATCTTGGACATTGATATATGATGCAAGATACCCCCCACCCCCGATTATAAAGTAATCTAAATGGCTGTCCTAATTTACCACAGAGAGGCTGCTTATAGCCAGCGAGTCTTAGAGACACTGACTTGCATTCAAATAGAATAAGAGCTCCATTGTTTTAGTTTAAACGTGAAATGTCCATATGGTGGTTTGAATGAGAACAGCCCTCATAATAATGTTTGAATACTTGGTCCCCAGCTGGTGGAACTGTTTGGGAAGAATTAGTGGGTGTGGCTTTGTTGGAGGAAGTATGTCCCTGGGAATGGGGTGGAATTTGAGGTTTCAAAAGCCCATGCCATTTCCAGTTAGCCCTCAACTACTATTCCAGTGCCACGCCTGTCTGCTGCCATACCCCCTGCCGTGATCGTCACGGACTCTAATCCCCTGGAACTGTAAGCCCCAATAAACTCAGTATGTTGCCTTGGTCATTTGTCTCTTACAGTGGTGGGAAAGTGACTAAGACAGTCACACACATGTTTAAGCATTTGAACACTTGTTCCAGTTGGTGGTTCTGTTTTAGAAGGTGGAACCTCACTGGATGGAGTAGGTCACGGGTGGCAGGCCTTGAGGTCCACAGCCTGGATTCAATTCTTGTCCATTTTGCTCCGTGGCTGCAATGCGATCAGCTGCCTTGCTCTCTTGCTTCCAATGCTTTGTTGGCTGTGATGGACTATATCCCCTTAAACAGTAGGCCAGCATAAAGCCTTCCTCTCTTAGGTTGATTCTTGCCAGATATTTGGCCATAACGATAAAAGGAACTAATCCACCCATAAACCAGAGGCATTATTCTTTTTTTTCCTTTAGTAAAGATTAAAAAATACTTTCATTTCAATGAATTCTCACATTGGGTGGTTCTGTTATTAAGGAATTTTCTATTTATATTCAGAAGTAAGATCAGCTTATAATTTACTTGTGTGGTGGGTCTTTCTTATTTTGACATCAGGAAATTACCAATCTCACTCAATGAATTAAATTAAATTGGCTGTGTGTGTGTGTGTGTGTGTGTGTATGTATGGTAGGTGTACACACACACACACACACACACACACACACATACAGGAACAGTGTATGTAAAATTAGAACTTTAATCTTTCTTGATTGACTGAAGCTACATAATAATTATATAGAGTTCAATTTTCAGTTGTTTTTGGTATAGGCAGATATTTTACTTCTTAATCTATTTAATAGTCATTGCATTTTTAAACAATAGGCTTCAGAGCAGTTAAAGATTTATTGAAAATATGGATGAAAGGTTCACACATTTCCCCCATAGAACCCATCCCTACCGTAGACCTCTGCTATGTTGGCTGATTTTGGTGGTCAGTGTGATCGAACTGAGTGAAACCTGTGAAGCATACTTCTAGCTGTGTCCATGAAAGCTGTGACCAAATCAGTGGTGGAAGCCATTGGTGGATTCAAAGTTTGAACAGATTATTGGGAGGTAGAGGAACCATGAAAGATGGGACATGGATGGAAGAGGTGATCGCTCGGGTGGCCTTGTTTTCTTCGTAGCTGGCTCTATTTCGTGGCTTCTATGGTGTGAAAAATTTTGCTCTACCATACACTCTGAGGCTGTGCCTCCTCCCCAGCCTGCAGTAGCCTGGCCATATACAACCTGGAGAAAACCATCAGCCAGTGAGGGACAAGAGCCAATGGGTCTATAATACAGCTCTTCCATCCCTGTACAGGGCATCCTGGGTCTGGGTTCTGCTTCCGTTCTTCTGTTGCAGACCTCACATACCATTTCCTCCCACTGTACTTCTGAGAAAAACCGCCCCAATAAACTTTCTTTTTACAACCATTGGTCTTTCTTAGAACCTGCTCCTCGGGGTAACGCAATCTAACAATAAAAAAATTGTGGCTGAAATCCTAAGATGAATGAATTTTTTCATAAATCAATTGTTGCTAATGTCAGTCAAAATGGGTGTTTTGAGTAAACATAGTAGGGGTTAATGTTTTGCCTTCATTTTATAAATTTTCATTTGGAAAAACTGTCTAAGGTAGTTTTAATATGACATAAATTATTATTTAATAATTAATATAATTAGTAATAAAATTATCATAAAATATGATAAATTATATTTGATAAATATAATATAAAATTATTTTATACAATAAAATCTATCCACTTGATAAATATAATAAGTTATAATAAATATATTTATAATAAAATATATCCACTTGAATAATAAATTATATAAGTAATAAATGTTACTAATAGATTATATTTAGTAAATATAATAAAAATATAATAAGTTATAATATAATAAAAATTATCCATTTGGAATAAAATAATTTGACTTGAACTTTGAGATGGAGTAGTGTTGGAACAGAGGAGCTGAAATAAATGTTTTATACAATAGAATTACAATCAGTAGGAATTGCACAGGGCTGTAAAATAGTAACGCTAACAAAATCATATTAATAAGATCTGACAACAGCCAACTCAAATGTGGGATTTTATCATTTCCTGATTAAACTTTATAAGGATTGCTCCACAATAAACTAAAAGTTAACTCTGTGACAATTGAAAAGCAATTGTGATTTGGGGTTAAGTAGTGGAGTCGTTTATAGAACAAATGAGGTGACAATTATGTTTTATTTTTTCAATAAATGAGTAACAATGTCTGAATATCTTTCTTAGGATAGGACAGAAAGAAAAATCTAAACATTAGAGAAGGAAATTACAAGCACTTGGAGACATTATATAAGAAAGAATTAGCTAAATATGCCTGTGAAGCATCAGGGAAAGAAGAATCAGGGTATTGGTTTTGAATAATAATGTCCCCATGGGTTAATGTTTGGACACTTGGTCCCTATTTGGTGAAACCATTTGGGAAGGATTGGAAGGTGTGGCCTTGGAGGAGGTGTTTCCTTGGGGACAGGCTTTGAGGTTTCAAAAGACTCCTGCCATTCCCAGCATGCTCTCTCTGTCTTGTGCTTGTGGATCAAGATGTGACCTCTCGGCAGCTACTCCAGCACCACGCCTGCCTGCTTGCAGCCATGCTCCCGCTGTGACGGTCATGGACCCTAACCTTCTGAAATCACAAGCCCCAGATAAACTCTCTATTCTATAAGTTGCCTTGTCATGGTGTCTAATCACAGCAGCAGAAGCGTAATGAAGACATCAGAAAAGATAAGTAGCTTCTATTTGGAAAGGCCTGACCTGTAGGGGAGGAGTTAGTCCTGCACAAATGAGCTCTGGTGTCATTGGTTTCTAATCTAAGGCCTTGCATATAATAAGAGCTCAATAAATACTTGTTGGGTACAAGGAAAAAAAAAATCAAGGACAGTGTGTCTTCATCTTACTTATTTGTGCAGCTGAGGCAGACATACCTTTGAAAACTTCTGTGCATATTCCGGTTTTCTACCTTATATCTAGATGGGAAGTCATTAGGTAGGACTAATTTTCTATCTTACGCAATACCTCTCACATCCATAATTGCTATTTTTAAATACAAACTTTGATTTCGAGGTTGGTCACTCTGGGTAAATACAGCCTCTGGTCTCTTAATTTCATATGAAACTATTCCTGAGCTCATTGCCTATAGATGAGGTAACCTTTCTGTCAATATTTACTTGTCTTCCGTCCTGGCTATCATCTTCCCCACTGCCTCATTCTCGGCTGGTCTCAAACTTAAATACCTTTACATCTCCGAGTGTGTCCTTCAGATTTCTGACGTAAAGAAGTCAGGGGAGCTATGTTATTTCCTGGCACAAGAATTTCTTCAGTTCCCAGGTCATGTTGGTGTCGTCGTTGTCTTAAGAGCATAGTTTGTAATGTAGGTCAGATTAATTTGCATGGTGAAAAGCTCATCGCTTCTCCTGTGGTTGACTAAGCATGTCGACACCATTGTCTTACCTAGTCCTGTGGGAGAATGAACTACTCTTCTGGTTGCTACGACCCAGTTCTCAATAAGAAGCAACTTAAGAGAGGAAGGCTTTATGTCGACTCAGGGTTTAGAAATGGACACAGTCCATCGTGGTGGGGAAGACGTAGGGGCAGGGGCATGAGGCAGCCGGTCACACTGTGTTCACAGCCAGGGAGCAGCGAGGGCACAGGAAGTGGGATAGGCCTACATAATCCCAAGTCCCACTCTCAGTTGTCCGCTTCCTCAAAGACCACCTCAAGGCCTGTGTCCAGCTGGGAACCAAGTTCTGGAGCCCACGAGCCTGTGGGGACAATTGTACAAGCAAGCTGCATCGGAGACATTAGTGTTGGGATTTTCTTCTTGTAGAGACGAGTGAGTGTTGATACTTACCAAGGACCCACGAGAGACTGGAACCTCTAGCTCACTTCTAGGGCTGTGATTGACAGTTTTCCTAGTCCATGCACCTTCTTCTTCCCATGGATGGACCAGACTAGCAGTCTTTCTTGGGGAGAGGCGTCAGCCCTCTCTCCCAGGGCACTGAGGTTTGCATGCCTTTGCTTTATGAAATCTCATTGCTTGCCTGCACATGCTTCCAGTCGGTTTCAGTTGCCTTCTTTAAGACTTAATGCTGTACGCAATATATGGTCCTCACTGGAGGGCCCCATGCTGAGTATCCATTCAGAATAATAGTTTCTACAGTAGATACACGAGATACTACAGTAAGGTACTAATATCTTGTTTGCAATATTCTTTCCTTTTTTTTTCAGGATAGTCTCTCACTGGAATATTGTAGCTCAAATGGCCTAAAACTCACCATGTAGCTCAAGCAGGCCTCAAACTTGCAGATCTGTCCCCTACCCCCAGCCTCCTGAATGCTGGTGTTATAGGCATGAGCCAACGTTCTCAACAGTATCTAATGTTCTTTCTGCTTGAGTAATGTATGAAAACAGAACTGATCACAGTATTCAACCAGTTATAGTCCTAAACCAGCACAGAGTTTGCACATTGCTGTATTCTCGAGGGTTTCATTTGTACTGAACAGTTTAGAACACATTATGACCTGGGAAATGTAGAGTTGGGGGAGGGGTGTCTCTCACAGACACCTCTTCCAGAGGCGTAAACTTGGACAACTCTGTGAACTTCTGTAGGCCTCGGTTTCTTGTACCTGTCAAAGAAGGGAGGGCTGTTCCGTCATGAAGGTGCTTTCAGCATAAGATGCTCCTTAAATGTACGACTGAGAAAAGTTGTCTAGAGTAGCTTTGTCTCCCCCTCCAACTTCTCACCCCTGGCAAAGGCACCCCGATCATTTCTCCTTCTCTTTGGGCCGGATTGTCTCTTCTTGTTTATAGCTGCCACTAATTTGCTCGTGTACTTGCTGGAAAATAGCTAATTAAAACCCACTTCAGCTAACAAGCTGACTGGGACCATGCAAATGTCACTCTGTGCTGTCTGCTATTTCCATTTAATACTTTACATTATCAGTGTTGTTTTTCTCCCTCCCTCTGCCATAATGAATGCAAGGATAGATTTAGCGCCCTCTTCACAGGTGTGCACTGGCACAACCGCCACCGTCCCAGAAAGCACCTCTGTTTCGCTCCACTTCAGACGCGGAGTGTTATTACCCCGACGGTTAATGCTTTTAGCCTGCGTTGCTTGTTACTGCTCGGTTTTTGAACAGCCTAATCTATCTTTGTTTTTTGTTTTTTGTTTTTTTTGCAGCGACTGGCCACATTAAGTGTATGTGTGTGAGCTATTAGTCCCGTCTGCTCATCTCCCGCGTTTCATTTGGTGTAGGGTTCTTTCTCCTCTCTCTAAAATTAGCGTGTATTGTCACCCGTATACTTGAACGCATTGACTTTTGTTATAATTACGCTGTCATCACTCCGCTTCCACACATTTGCTAATTTATTGTAGCTAAATTAGACCTAATATTAGCAATTTTGCAGCTGTTCCTTAGATCATACACAGCCATATATCTGTATGCTATTTGGTAATTATATTTCACAACAGCAAAAAAAAAAAAAAAAAAATCCACATTTTTGAGTGGGAGAAAGTAGAAAGATGGAAGGGGGGGGTTGTATTTAAAAGCAAGACCAATCCACCTAGGAATGGAAAAGTAGAGGGCAAAAGGATATAGAGAAGAAAATTCATTCCAGAAAAGCTGTGTGGAATCAACTCCAGAGTAAACAGGCATCGGTGAGCATGGACGCCGGGCTGTGCCAGGCAGATAGCCTTCATAGCATGGTCGGTCTCTGGCAGGAAGGACACGTGGGCAGGGATGTCCTCTGTTGTCTCTGTGAGCCTGTTATCTACCCGGATAGGGGAACGTAGAATACCACGAGGAAACGGCGGGAGGGTTTCCGTGAAGACTGCAGAGCCAGCGAGAGGAGCTCAGGCTGCGTGATTGCTTCCATGAAAATGCAATCTCCAGAGCACGGAGGTGGACGGCGATGAGTTACGAGTGAACAAGGTGCCTGGATGCGAGAAGATGAGGCTGCGAGAGCGTCTGAACCTTTGTGTTGTTTTGAATGGCGGGGGCCACACTCCGTTTCTGTATGAAGATGACGTTAGAAGTGGGAAAGGGACCAGTGATGTGTTCCAATGTACGCACCTGTCTGTGTTGGCATTTTGCAACTTAATTGGTTTACAAGAACTTCACACAATGTAGGTATATAAAATGGCATGATGCTAGTTCGAGTATAATGTTCACTCACAGGGTATTCTCAATAAGACAGGTTCTCCTCGGACATCTATTACTGGATATGAGAGGTTAGGTACTGTGTCTTCTGTTCCTCACTACAGGATAGAAATGGAGAACGGGCAAAATACTTCATACTATGGTGATTTAGAGTCCTTATTCTAGACAGAATGGTGTATGTGGGCCCTCTAAGAAATATGTCACCACTGCTGCCTCTCCCTTGTCAGCATCCTGACTGAGATTGTGACCTGTCTCTCTGTATAGCTCACAGCAGGCACCGTTCCTTTCGTATTGAGGACCATGGCAGTCTATAAGGGTTGTGATAAGTTAACCTGTAGCAGTGAGCTCAGCACTTTGATATTTTCAAACTAAGCAAACAATACAAATACCTCTCCACTCATGGAGAGAGTAAGGTCTTGTAGTGTATTTCCCAAGTGATCACATGTGTGTGTATGTAAACGTGTGTGTACGCGTGTGCATGTACACACGTGCTCTGGAGTTCACCCTGGAACACTGTGTTACCAAGCTACACCACTGCCCTTTCTATACATTATGAAGATTTTGAGGCAGAGCCTCACTAAGTTGCCCAGGCTGGACTAGAAACTGAAGTCCTACTGGCTCAATCTTCTAAGTGGATTTACAGGCAAACATAGCTAGATCCAGCTCCAGAGAGTGAGTGTTACCCCGAGTCAATGATTAGAAAGTGAAAGACACTACAGTTGGTGCTCAGCTGAGCACTGGTGATCTTTGGTGATGGGGCAAATATCAGAGCGCGGCTCACAGCATAGCATCGCAGAGATACGCTTTAATGGGCCTCCTCGTGATTCTGCTGTAGGTTGTCTCTGTCTTTGCCGCAGTGCTTTGTGGGATTCCATGCCTGAAATCCAGCACTTGCTCCCGTGCTTGCTGTTCTAAGGACTCCTCTCTCCCCCTCTCTCCCCCTCTCCCTCCCCTCCCTTCCTCTCCCTCCCTCCCTCCCTCTCTCTCTCTCTCTCCCTCTCTCTCTCTCTCTCTCTCCCTGGAGAAATTTACATTTGCTCCAGTATTCGCGAAGAGCGATCGACTCTGGATTAACCAAGATCTGTCAACTAAAATCAGTGTACAGAAATTAAAATGTGAGCTTCCCCAGCAACCCCAAACACAGGACTAGTCAAAGGCCGAGGAGAGAAAACCATTACGAAACTCTCTCATCTTCCGGTTTCTGATAACTCCCACACATGTGTGTTAGGTGACAAGGTAGAGCTACATTCTTTCCAAGATGCCGCTATTTTACAACAACCCTGCTCAAGTTTTTTTTACTGAAACAATGCAAAGACATTCTCAAGGGTAGAGAAAGGCACAAAGAGTGTGTGTTGGGAGGGGTGGAAGTTCTAGTAAGATACCAGCTGTTTCGGAGAGAAAAAATATTTTTAGACTCTAATATTTTATCTCAGCAATTATTGTGAATCTTCCTTTCTCTTTAACAATCTATTTAAGCTTGTTCTAATTTTAAGTATTTTTACAAAAAAAAAATCTTTGGATATAGAAGGAAGTCTCATATTTTAATGCTCTAATATGGCCTATACAAATCAAGATAGTTGCATAGGCTCGGGAACTTCCCACTGAGGAATAACTGCCCGGATGTATTACTGGTTTCTGAAAGGAAGGTAGAAAAATTAAGGGATTTGTGATTTTTCCATAAAAGTCACTGGCCATTAAAAAAAAAAAACGATAATATGAGAGCCATTAATTCACTCAGGCTTCACACTGCGCTCTCTAAGGGAGAGGGCTTTACACTCTTTGTAAGGTTTGGTTATAAGACCATTTTTTTTTAACCTCAAAAATTTCTATTCCTTAACAAAGCAAGTCTTAGAAGTGAAGCGGCAATGTGGGGGCCCTCTTGGGCTGATTTTTTCTTGGGAGGAGGAGAGAGCCAGCAGTACACACAGTTAGTGATGAAGGAGAGCCAGAGGAGGAGCCTTTGGAATCGCAGCCACAGCAATGGAGTCAGCCCAGTGAGCTGGCATCTTCTTCCTTCTTAGGTGATGTCCTTATGTGAACTCGGTCCCCTTAGTATTCCCCGGATCTAGTTTGATAGGTACACGTCTCCAATCTGGCCCACCTGGACTGTGAGCTACTTCTGTCTTGGGGCCTTGGGTGGGGGACTTATATGGAGGGGAGGGCACATGGAGTTGAAGCTATGTGCTTCTTTGTCTGAGCTTTCAATATGGATCTCTTTTCTCCTTATCGAAAAGTCTGCAGCTAACAAAGTCTAACCTCATTTCCTTTAAGTAGATGGAGACCAAGTAAAATCCAAATAGAAGCAGAGGCAGGGTTTAGGGAGAGAGAGAGAGAAGTAGGTGGGGGAGAGGGAGAGACAGAGGGAGGGAAAGGGATGTAGAGAGAGGGAGAGGGGGGGAAGAAGAGGGAGAGAGTGGGAGAGGAAGAGGGAGCGAGAGGGAGGGACAGGGCATGTAGGAATATACTCGCACCACCATGTATGTGCGGTGTATTAGCCGACAACTTCAAGTATTGCTTTTACCCCTCACCTTGCTTGAGACAGGGGCTTTCTTTTTCCTTCTCACTGACATGCACACACGGCCAGGTGACCAGCAGTCTGGTGGCTCTAGTAGCTCAACTCACATCTTTCCTTTAGGGGCTTCTTACATAGGTTCTGGAGGTCCTAATCCAGGATGTGGGCTTGCGTGGCAAGCACTTCTCACACTGAACAACCTCCCTGACCTTTTAGAGTATGAAATCTGCCGAGTAACTGCCTGGCTGAAAATGCGCCTCTTGTGCTCAAAAGTTGTGTTAACTTGAGCAACTCATTTAACGCATTGTGCTCGGCTTCTTCATTTAAAAAGTTGACTCAATAAAGTTCGTAGGCTAATTATAATACAAAAACAAAGTTAGAAATGTGTAGAAAATTTAACTTAGTGCATGGCATATAGTAATCAGTTTAGAGGCAGAGCAGAGATAATACAACATAATCTGGAATAGCTCGTAGTCCCACAAAACATGGGAACATGCCGAAAATTTAAAGCAGGTTGAAAGGACCTAGGTACTCAAAGTACCAGGGATGCTGAGAGCTGAATTCTAAACCTATCCAAATTATGTCACACCATTTAAAGTTTAATAATAATTTTTTAGTTATCCAGTACCCAATTGGTGTTCTTATTTCCTTAACTCACATAGTTTTGAAAATGCACTTAGAAATGATGTAGGGTTTAAGATAGGGGGAAATGCCTTCCCAAGTATGGCCATTAGCAGTACTCTTCAGTCTCCTCCCCACCCACAGGGAAATGACCATTAAGCTCATCAGCAGGATTCGTCCTTCCCCAGCATACCAGGAGCCACCCTGTCCCAAGGGGCTAGTCCAAGGGCACAGGTTGACCACGCCCCCCCTGGATCCCCGCGCGCGCGCGCGAAACTCCCGACCAATTAGTCTAACATAGAGAGCTCGGAGCCAATCAGCTGCACGAGCCCCCATCCCCAGACCCCTTTCCCCTGATAAAAGGGCTGGTGGGGAAGGGATCGGGGCCCCGCCATGCTCATCTCCTGCATGGGCTAGGCGGGACCCGGACGCATGCCGGTATCAAATAAATGCCTCATGTATATTACAGCGGTCCGTGTCTCGTGGTTCCTTAGAAAACCGCCCGGCTTGCCCTAACATGTGCAGTGGGAAAACCTGAAACTGAGATACAAAATAAAGAATACAAGAACAGCGTTGACCCAAGGAGTTAGTAAATATCCACGAATCCTCCCTCAGATAGTTTAGTAAACAAGTAAATGGTGGAGAAGAGATGCTGTTTCTTTACTGTTGAACTCTAATTAACAATTAGAGAAAGGATAATAGAAGTAGAAAGTCATCACCAGGCAAATATCACAATAACACAATCTTCACTACATGTTAAAATTAGCAGGAGAAAGAGTATGGTAAGGGAAAGGATAATTAAACAGGTTTTAAGTGTCTACTTTTAAAATCTTAGTTGCAAAGGAAGAAACACTCAATTATAGTGGTAAGCCTGGCACGTGTCATTGGATGATTAAAGCTCATGTCTTCAGGGAGAACATATTGATATTTATGGACATCATGGTGTGTCGTACCAAATGGGAAGCATCATTACGACTGTGGTTTCCTACACATGCAAAGATGTATGTTCTCTCTCCCTCCATCCCTCTCTCCCTCTCTATTTAATCATGAGAAAATATCAGGTTCCAGTTAAGAGAAAGTCTACATGATGTCTCATCAGTGATCCTCAAAAGCGTCAAAGATCATAAAAGAATCTGAGAGTGAATCATCTTTAGAAGATACTGAATAGCTGTCCCACAGATTAGAGGAGAATTAAAGAAATTAAATCATCGAGGGCAACATGAGGTCCTAATTCGGAATTCGGGCTAGAACAAAGGCCTTAAGGCCAAACTGAAAAAAAAACTGGAGAATTCTAACAAGGTCTCTAGCTAATTTAATGTCGCTGTGTAACGGTAGGAATTTCTCCTTTTCAGTGATTTTACTACAGTTGTGTGATATGTTGACACTGGGGGAATTTGAGTCAAAGATAGAAACTTATTACTGCTTTTGCTATGTAATAGAAATCTGATACTATATTAAGATTAAAAAGGAAAATAGTTGAAAAATAGTATGGTTTTTGTTGCGAAGGACCTGAACATAATGAATGGCCCTTATCAGTGAATCTATCTGATACTGCTTTGGACTCTCAATCATTTCCTTTAATAGTTAAAAAAAAAAAAAAAGCAAGGATCTATAGTGAAACAACTTGAATTTGAATTAGAAAACACATAAAAAGCAAAGATGAGCTGGTTTGGCTCAGAAGACTTTGGAGTCACCTTGAAAGGACTTCCGCCGGCTGAGGGCGGCAGATCACTCTGAACTTCTGTAGAGACATCTATTGGAAAGTGAGGAAGCACACACATTACATTGAAATTCATGAGTCTATGATGAGAAAAAGAGCTGTTTCTGTTATCTCTGGAGGATGCAAGGAGCTGACTCATAATGTTGAAGACTGAAAACTTAAGCAAGAGAAATAAAACCCCAAGCGTTTATCTTGCCACGCTTACACAACTAAATCTCAAAGCCATCAAGAGTCGAGAAAGGAAAAGCTGTGTATTGAGGTATTGCAGTCAATAAATCAAAATGAGTGTCAGGCTTAGAATATCATCTTGGACGAATGGGTTCAGGTAACAGCTATTTGCAGCTGTCAACGTGAGGGAGACAGACAGTCTGCCATTGCTTTTCTCTTTCTGGACCCACAGGACTCCTGTGAGAAAATGCTAGGAATTTTGATCTCTAATCTGGTTAAGTATCTAGGTTAGACCTCTATTGTTTTAAAACAAAGCAGCGTGCTTAACTGATACCATAGGAAAGCCCCAAGGAAACTGTGAGAAATCCTGCTGGCACAAACCACTGAGTTCTTTTCACCAAAATATTGCAAGAGGAAAATATCAGGCAGAATCTCTAATGAGCAAAAGTCTGAGGAGACGAATCAGCTAGTCATAACATATGCACTTCTTTCGTAAACATATTAAAGAAAATGGTAAGAGTTAAGAAGTATGAACACTAACAGGATAGTGGATGACACTAAGAAATTACTAAATTTTACATAGCCTAGTAGAAGTTGATTACATTAAAAAAACAGTACTTGGCCTTCAGCAACGAATAATGAAATGTTTCAATAATAATTACAAACAATCTATGTGCTTTAATATACAGTCTGGGGTCTGTTTTGAAATAGTATCAATGATAGCGCTGTGGTGGCGTAGATTAGAAAGGTTAGCCACGTGTGGATAACCACAGAGGCTTGGAACTATGCAGTATATGTCATTAGGATGTATCGGGCTATCTAGCTGTGTGTATGTTTGGAAATATAAAAAGAAAGAGCTCAAAAATTAATCACGCTTTTGCGGTGAGAGATCTGGTGAGCCCGAGGGATGATGACAGCCTTGTGCTCCTTATGCCAGCCAGCCTCTTGTTATTTCCCAAGTTCTGGCGCAGAGAGAAGGAGCCAGAAGCTGGAGGTGGGAATGGGTATCTGCTCTGCACATTCAACAAAGTCACGGTTTCGTTTCCAAACATTTTGTGATAAGGGAAAAGCAAGATGTGCTTTCTAGTACTTTCCCCTGCATGCTACTTTTTTTTTTTGAAAGGCTATTTTTGGTGTGTTTCCACTGGACTCCTCATCAAAGTGTTTATGGACAAAAAATGTATCTGCTAGGAAATGTTTCTTTTAAGGAAAACACCACACACACACACACACACACACACACACACACACACACACGCACACACACGCAAAACTAAAAACCTCCCCATACTTTTCTTTCTGGATCAGAAGAAATAAAATTAAAACAAATTTCAGATTGCAACTCTCTTTACCGTGGGTTTCTTAAAGTACTTCAGAAGTAAGGTTGCAAGGCGCCTCGGTTTTGTTCTGTTACTTGCAACTTAAAACAGGAATTTTATTCATGTGTCAGAAGATGGGCGATTTTCTTCGCCTAGACATTTGAGAAAAGATTTAGCTTATTCACTGGCGCTGACCACTAACTTAAATAGCCGTGGAGTTTTTATAGGCTTTAGATTTTTGTTTTTTAAGACAAAGTTTCTCTCTTGTAACTCTGGCTGTCTTGGAACTCACTCTGTAGACCAAACTGGCCTCGAACTCACAGAGGTTTGCCTGCCTGTGCCTCCCGAGAGCTGGGATTAAAGGCGTGTACCACCACCTCCCGGTGGCTTTAGGTTTTTTTTAAGAGTATTATTGGATTCACAAAGAAGTGACCAGAAAATTCAGAGCTTTCCTATACTCTCTCCCTCATCGTCAGCATCTCTTGCCAGAGAAACACATCTGAACTCTGTGCTTTGCATCGGAGTTTATTCTTGATACTGTATAGTTTATGGGTGCTGAGAAATACAGAGTATCTATACCTACTGTTAAGGTCTCTTAGAGTGATTGGACGCCTCTACAAATGACCTCTTCTCGTCCTGCTGACCTTTCCCTCTACCGGCAAGCACTGATCATTTTATCGTTCCCATGATTTTACCTTTTCCAAACAAAAACAAAAACGAACAAAAAAAAATCAACTAGTTTAATCACACAATGTATACCCCTTTGCCACTGGCTTTTTTTGCCTGTTGCACTTGGATATGTTATGTAACTTCTTTGACATTTGGTTGTGTTGTGTAACTCTTTTCGTATTTAATCTGATAGTGGATTCCTTGCTGAGGGCCTTTGCATTTGCTTGTGAGAGATACTGGCCCATGGTTTTCTTGTAATGACTCACCTGGCTTTTCTAGTGAGGTAAAGTGGGCCGAATGGGATGAGTTAGAAAGTGTTTTGATTTTGTTTTTGTTTTTCCTGCACGCATCTCCTGAAAGAGGCTGCAGAGAAATGGGATAACTCCTGGTTTAAAGGTTTGGAAGAAGTCATCATCGAGTTCATCTGAGCTGTCGGCTTTCTGTTTTGAAGGTTCTTAAATCTCGATTTAATGTCTGATACATAGCATCGTGTGGCACCTTGTAGAAGGTTTTTTTCTTTCAAGTTGTTGGTGCATTTCATTTCATTTCATTTTCTTTCTTTCTTTTTTTTTTTTTTTCTGAGACAGGGTTTCTCTGTTTTAACTCTGCTGTCCTGGAACTCACGCTGTAGACCAGGCTGGCCTCAAACTCACAGAGATCCACCTGCCTCTGCCTCCCGAGTGCTGGGATTAGAGGCATGTGCCTCCACCTCCTGGTTTACCTCCTATGGCAGCACCCTCAAGACCTGCACAGATTCAAATCAGATGGGTTTCCGCACTATTCAAATCAGATGGGTTTCCGCACTAAGAGGGGGAAGAGGACATGGGTTCCCACCCATTTGCAATTGAGACCTTTGTCAAAAGAAAAATCTTTTTTCTCCAGTAGTGTCACTGGATATATCAACCACAGTCCAGAGCAGGCCCTGTGCTCAAGGGAAGCTGGGGAACACAAAATGGACTCCATTTTTTTTTTTTGATGTATGTGTGTTGTTGTTTGACATGTTTTGTTTGTTTGTTTTGATTTTCATTTTTGTGGATCTTTTTTTTTTTTAGAGAGAGTACCCAACAGAAAGCAAATATGAAGTAGAATAATTTGGGAGGAGTTGGGGTAGGGGAAAACATGATCAAAATATGTTGTATGACACTTAAAAAGATGAAAACAGAAATTAGCCTGGCAACCTGTGTCTCATTTTATAAATATGATATGCCTGCGAATTTAAAAAAATATTGTTTATTTATCATAGCAGTGGTTGTGATAATACTTTAATATGACAGATCCTTCATTAATAGTAATGTACCCCTTCTATTAATTTTACTGCCATGAAGCAAATGCTGGTTTTAGTCATTCTCTTAAACATTTTGTCTAAAGATGGTGAGCCCATCCTCTTAGATTGTTTGCTCAGAGCTGTGCTGACGTGTATTTGCATGCACACGCCACAACACATGTGTAAATACCATAGGACAACTTGCAGGAATTGATTGTCTCCTGCCATGTGGATCCCAGGGATCGAACTCACGTCCTCAGACTTGGGAGCAGATGTCTTTATCCATCGAGTAATCTGGCCCTGGATTAATAATTGTGGATGATGTCCATTGACTGACGTGATAGATGGAGCTCTAACTCCTGGTTAGCACCTCAATTTGTTTCCCACTTTTCTCCAGTTCGATTTTCATCATTTCTATCCTGATTCTCGTCATGGTTTCAATGACACATTTTTTTCCATCTCTCCCAGACATTGTCTCTTGACTTATTACTCAATGAACCTAATGTTTTTCTACTTTGATGGTCATTCCAACATCATCCCTTTTATCTTCTAACATATAGTTTTAAGGTTTCTCTTTTGACTTACTTTTCTAGTTAATTTTCCATTTTCATCTTTGTTCAAGGCCAGAACTTCTGGAAGGGCCAAGAACATAGAGCACATTCAGGCCTTCACATAGGGAGGTAGAGCAGATGAGCTTACCAGAGTTTCTGGTGGGATTGATGACTTCTTTGGCTAATCAGCACTGAAAGAAGTGTTATACCATTATCCAGTCTTTCCTATACCAAAGTTTGTGGAGGAAAAGCATGTAAGAGGTTAAAGCTGCCCATGGCTGTGGCTCTCAGCTGTATATTCTGGCTCATTCCCAGATTACAGTGATTCATTAAACATCTTAGATGGACTTCCTTATTAGCTCATGTGATATCCCTAGGTTAGCAAATACTTAAGTTCTGTTGCTCCCCGTAGCACCCCGTCTTTCTTCCTGCAATTTTGTTGCTTATCCTAAACTCAGTTACTTAATGAGTCCAATAAAAAGTTATTAATTTGTAGTTTACACAGCTATTTTTTACTTTTGTTATAATCATGGGAGCAATGTTCTTTCCAGTTCCCTGACTCTCTAAAGTCATAATGGCATGCTGAAGCCTGTCCTGTTTTATTCTTTCTATCTGAGGACTCAATACCTGTAGTTCTCAGACTGTCTTAAATTATAACGATCATTTTCCCTAAGTCTTAAGACATTTAAAAATTTGATCATTTTATTTTTAATTTGTTTCCTAGGGAAGGTCTTATGCTCATCCTGTAGTCTTGTTTAAACTTTAAAGTCAGTTTTGCTGAGGCATGTTTCTTTTTTAGGCAGCAAAATTGAATATTTAATATATAGTTTTATAAACATTGACAAACATACACACGTTACCAAAATGTCCATGAAGAAAAATGGTCCCTTTGTCCTTGGTAATTAGCTCCTCTTCCATTTCTATATTCTGCCTATCACTGGTCTATCTGTGTGCGTGTGTGTGCGTGTGTGTGTGTGTGTGTGTGTGTGTGTTCTTTGTCTTCTTGAGAATGCCACAGAAATGCAATAAGAGATTTTGAATTTTGTTTCTTTTACTTTCCCTCATGCATTTTGTCCATATTGAGTCTTCTCCCTGGTGTACATGTTGAGAATTTACTTTCCATTTCTGACGTTACTCTGTGTTACAGACCACAAGTCAGATTTCATTGAATTTAGAAGGAACTTAAAAGTTGCCAAACAATTGAACATTTTCCAACTTTACATGTTTATGCAAACATGCTTAATTTAAAAAAATACATTCCTATTTTCATGTGTAAATACTAAAATTTAAGAATGTCATTAAAAGGATAGTTTGTCTTGAGATTTGTCTCTGGGGTGCAAAGATGATCCGATATAACCAAAACAATAGCTGATAAGCCAATCAATGAATGAAGGGGGAAAAATCCCATAGTTTTCTCATTAGAACCTTGGATTCATAATGTATTTATTTCTGAATTTGTTGATTATTAAGCATGTGTGTGTGTGGTGTCTGTGTGTGTATACAGCTGAGTGTATACACTTGGAGTTTAAATGAAAAGCACAGTGAAGTCACTGGTATGTGAAGTAACAGCAGAGAATATGGTATGGGGAAGCAAGGTGCCAAACTTGGGTGGTTGCCAATATCTAAAATACCAACAGGGGAAAAAAAAGAGCCCATGTGGGAACCCGTTGTTTTCTCTCTGCCCCTCTGTCCTGCTTCCCTTCCCTGCGCATGGCTGAGCTATCGGCCGCTTATCTTAGCCTGGGAAGGAAAGCACAGTAAGTGGGTCAGTGCATCCAGGACAGAGGACCGAGAGCCGGCATAAGAGAGGGAATCAGACACTCGAGAGAGGTCATCAGAGGACGGTGGTTACATTTATAGGGTACAGGAAGGGGAGGCTCTTTGGTACCCAGGGATGGGATCCATTGGTTAAGACAAGGATACTGGAGTAGCCTCATTCGCATGTGGAGCTCAAGTCTAAGCATCAAGGTCTTGCCAGGGCACCTTCTGCGTAAGGTGTGGTCCCACAGGGAAAAGAGGAAGGCACCTTATCAGTAAATGGGCTTAGCTCTGGGCTTCCAGCTACAGGGCAGATAAGCACCAACCAAGCCACATTCCTTTGCTAATAATCTTCTGTGAAGCAGGCAGTATTTAATATTTAGCTGGGTTGTAGCCAGGGCTAAGAGAAGTGGGGAGCAACCGAACTCCTACCACTCTCAGGGTGAGAAAATCCAGGGTTCAAGGCACACTTCTACCCACTCTTAGCTTTAGGACAGCCCCACAGGAACCCAGGTAAGATTGACCAGGAAGAGAAAAGGAACACTGAAAAGCAATATTTACTAAAGAGATCATTTAAGTAGAAAAAAGTCTTGAGAAATAATCAGGAATAGCCAATTGTAGAACTCACAGAGAAATCTTATAAGAGCAAAATGTAAAAGCAATGGCAATTTTTTTTTTAATTTGGTGATCAAGGGTTCATTGGTCATCTTGTTAAGAGTTTCAGTGGAGTGAGGCGATGGAAATTAAAATGAAATGGATGAGGAGAAAACAAGACAGGAGAAAATAAAGAAGATGAATGTTAATAGCTCTTCACAGAGCTACTCAGTGAGGAAGAGGGGGGATTATGAAGACAGAAAGTCTTTCTGTTTTAGTTGTTTCTTCCCATATGTGAAATTGGAGAATGTATACTTAGGGAGGAAAATGAGCTACAGTGAGACAAGACAAAGAGGAGAGGTGGTTATTGAGAAGAAATGGCACAAGAAGGAATACCCTAAGTATACCTCTACATGAGTAGAAAGGGAAGGTACTTAAGTCCCCTGAGCAGAGATAAGCATGAGGAAGAAGACACAATTGTTGTACTGATTTTAAACTAGTAATGGAGGGAAAGTTTATGAACTTTAATTCCACCCACCGTATATCTACACTATAAGCAGAGCATTATAAATGTTGAATAATGATTAAAAAGAAACCAGGACCTCTGTTAAGATAGTGGGAGATCAGAACTTGCCTGTATAACCCAGTGAAAGAGAGATTTGGAAAAATAAATAAACTATATTCCTATAAGAGATATCACTGGCTAAAATAGAATGAGCTGAAGATCTACCAAATCAATTGTGAAGGTTAGTTTTATTGTCAAATTGACACAATCTAGGATCATATGGGAAAGGAGTTTTAGTGACAGATGGTTTATGTCAGATTGGCCTGTGGGTCATGTCTGTTTGGGGTTGTCTTGATTGTTAATTGATGTGAGGAGACTTATCCCACTGTGGGTGGCACCATTCCCTACTCAGGGCATCCTGGACCATTTAAGTATAGAGAAGTTGTTGAGCATGAGAAAGCGTGCCTACATTCACTTCTTTCTCCTCTTGACTGTGAATGTGATGTAATTATAGGTTTCAAGTTCCTGCTGCCTTCACTTCCCTACTTTAATGAACTATATATAACTTTTCACTCTGATTTTTTTTTTGTCATGGCATTTTTTCACAGCAACAGAAACAAAACAAGCATATCCATGATTGCTGTACTGCAGCACCCATGCCATGCTGGGGTAGCGGTAGCTGCGATGAGGGATGAACATGGTGGATGGGTTGTGTCTACAGGGCAAAGGACTGTGCCTGGGGAATCAGTGGAACAGATCACTTCTAATGCAAATAATCCACATGAAAGGAAAATTGGCCAGGTTTTGACCTGACTTTGAATAACTTATAAACCATGCCAGGGTGACATGTGTGCATATTGTGATTTATCATTAAAGGAACAGTATACATATAAAACTCGCCATTGAGTTTAAAACCATGAGGTAATTTGCAAATTTTCCTACGGCATAATAAATTAAGCATGGAGAACACTAGGATTGCAATTTGCAGTCATTTATAATGCAGTGTTTTATGTTAATAATTCAAAATCACATGCTATTTGGAGACACTTCTAATTAATGTATTTATGAAATTGTCAACTGTGACTGTTTTGGTTCCATTTAGCCAAACATTTCAGCAGAATTTGCTTGTTGTTATTTAGAGTTTGCTCAGTGGTACCCATGGCATCAAGTGTAAGATAATGGAGGGTTGGTTGTACATTCTTCCCATATTGTGATAACTCCTCTCTTTTCACATCTACAAACACTTTAAATCAATGCCTGCCTCGTGTTCCAGTACCAAACCCAAAATTCTTGAGACGCGTTGTTTTAAACTTTTGAGTGAAAAGGAGAAGAGAGCCTGGATCAATAATTAATTGAAGAAGAAAGTTCATACCTTGTTAAAGAGTCTTTTAAATATTAAATACATTTCGCACCTCAACTGCATAGATGCTGACATTTCTTTAGAGTTGAGAATCATGCCTGATAGAGGCTATTTCTGTGACTTCTCATCTGTGTTTGGATGCCTTTGAAAAGAGGCGAAGGCTAAATATGCATAAGTTGGCTTGTTGAAGTTTTATGATGATTGGAATTCATCCAAGCAAAGTTGAATCCTTCTGAGGATATTTTAGTTAAATTAAAGAATGAAACAATCTGAAGACCTAGTTGAAGTAAGAAATGAAAATGGACTACATTGCTATCCAGTACATTAGTAATGAAGAAAGTGTCCCTGACCATTTCTCCCCTGTATGCAGGGAAGTCAGATACCTCATCTTGCAGATTCTGTGAGATTCTGTTTGATCTGAGCACAGGTTGGCATATACTTTTCTTCTCTCCAAGAAAAGGAGTATTTCTGCATTCTTTACTGGCATTACCGGTGTGGCCTGAATCACTCCCTTTGCAAGTTACTTTCACGTTTACAATATTGTCACTCACTGGATGACTGTGGTTGGACAGCACCAGGACTTACAGTCTGAAACTGTCATATAAGGAGATGAGGAACCGAGAGACCATACTTGGAGGTTTAAAAATGCAAAACAATTTGCTCTTGTGATGTGTTCTCTTTTGAAATGCAATCAAATTGCCATTCTTATACCTAGCATCTACTTACAGGTCATGGATTGAGATCTCATGACATTGAAGAAAGTACTCTGATGGTGAGGGAATAGCCCAAATATCAAACAATCTTACTGGTAATTGATAGTTGGCAGGAAGAGAGATAGCTTTCTTTAAGGGGTGGTCCTTGGCAGGTCTTACAGTCTGTGATGGATGACCACACACCACCGACTATATAGGCAGCACTAATGGGGCTCTGTGGGTTTTACATAAATGAGAACACAAAGTTGGGTGGGTAATGGAGGATGTGGAGAGGGAGATGAATATGATCAAAATACAGTTATGAAATTCTCAAGAAATTAACAAAAAATAAAACAGAAAATTTAAAAGTTTGTATAATTTAAAAATGATTATCACCATTTTCCCCCCTGTTAGTGTTGAAGACTGAATTGAAAGCCTTGTTCACGTAGACAAGCATACTACCATTAAGTTACATCCCAGCCCTTCCTGTTTTTTTTTAAAAGAGAAAACAAGTTGTACTATAAATGCAAATGGACAAGAATTTTGATGATTTAATGTTCTTTTGAAATGACAAATTTAAGAATTTTATTCTGTTTCAAAGGGGGGAAAATCATAAAACCTATCAAACTGCAATAAGAACATTGATAAAAACTATACTTGAAAAGTTAGCAATAAGACAGTCATCTAGAAACATACAGAGAGAAGAACTACATTTCTCTACCTTCCAGGTACGGAGCGATGCTTGAACTGGTCTTATTACATACGTACACACAGATCTAAAAAATCCCTTGCTTTTGTATTTTGTTTCTGTGTTATGCTGCATAATAACTTAATGATAACTTCTAAGAATTTGAAAGCAGTATTTTCCTCAGCCTTTTAAAGCAGGTTACCTGGATCTGAAAGTAGGAGGCAGCGTGAGGAACTTCTGATTGCTTCATAAGCCCACACTTGCCCACAGTGCAGAATTTAGTGACAGGAGGTTATTTCCCCGCTACTTCTTATTCTGATAACCCATGTTCCTAATATGTACCACAGATTATCGCGATGTTTCATATGGGTACTGGTGGTCATAAAGGCAGGACTTGATGCTGATGAAGGTATCAGGAGAACTGTTTCACCGGATGCTGAATCTGTCATCAGCAAGTGACTTTTCCATGTAAAACTTCATATTTGTATGAGATTTTTTCTTAAAGATTCCTGTACGTGGTTTTGAAATGCATTCTCTTTTTATTACACTGGTGCTGGGGAGAGTAGCGTGGGGGATATTTGGATTGTGTAGGCTTTAACAGTCAGATGTACCCTTGAATTTCCAGGGTCATAGCTGTATGGCCTTGGGCAGTTTGATTGAGTGAGGTTATCCTCACCTTCAACATGAGTAAGATACATGTGGTGGTTTGAGTGAAAAATGTCTCTAACAGGCTCATGTATTTGCATACTTTGTCCCTAGCTGGTGGTTTTGTTTGGGGGAGATTATGAAACCTTTGGAATAACAGTTCTCAACCTGTGGGTCCCGACCCTTTGGAAGTCATATGACCCTTTCACAGGGGTCACCCAAGACCGTCTGCATATCAGATATTTATATTACGATTCATAACAGTAGCAAAAGTACAGTCATGAAGTAGCAACGAAAATAATTTTATGGTTGTGGGGGGGGTCACCACAACATGAGGAACTGTATTAAGGGTAGCAGCATTAGGGAGGTTGAGAACTACTGCTTTAGAAGGTGGAGCTATGTCACTCAGGGTGGACACTGAGGGTTTATGTAACATCGCCATACTGTCTGTTCTCGGTCTCTGCCTCCTGTGTGCACATATAATGTGATCAACCGGCTTCCTGTTCCTGCTGCCATGCGATGCTCTCCCTGCCACATGGACTCTCTCCCTCCGGAACTGTAAGCCAAGTTAAGCCCTTTCTTCCTTCATTGCTATTGGTCAATTTTTTTTTTTTTAATCAAAAAACAAGAGCAGTACCAAGAAGGAACTACACAGAATACAGTGTTTCGTGTGGCGTGTTCTCAGGTGGGTTGTTTCCAGGATTCTTGCTGTGGTTCAACTGTCAAATGTCTTACAAACTCATGACATGAATGCTTGTCACCAGAGGACTGTGCTATTTTTCAGCGGAGGAGGGTGTCTGTGGGACCTTCAGGAGGTCGGGCTTAATTGACAGGAGTAGGACACTAGTCACAGACTCCAGAAGATCACAGCCGGGCCTTTGATTCTGGTCCTCTCTGCTCCCTGGTCCACCCCAGTGTGAGCACCCTCTGTCTCATGATCCTGATGACAGGCACTAGGCTCTGGCCTGTCATCCTCGCTGTGACCGACTGAATCTAGTCTTTCCTTCTGGAAGTTGTTTCCGTCAGGCCTTGTCACAGAAGTAACTAATACGATTCCTTACTGCTAACAAAGTCTGCATATGTTAAGTCCCTAATGTAAAATGTATACTGGGATGCAGCTCTCCTGTGCATTGTAAAGTATACTTAGATTATCTGTAACACCTAATGCAGTGAAACACAATGGAGATCATTGTTACGGTCCACAGTCTGAAGAATAAATGGCAAGAAGTGTCTACCAGCTTAGTCTAGACAGTTTCTTTCCCAAATACTTTCTATCTATGCTGAGTCGAATCACGAATCTAGGGCCTCTGGATAAGAAGAGATGACTGTGTGCAAACGAGCTAGCTCAGTGTCGAGCACAGAGCAGGGCTTCGGTCGTCGCCAACTATGGCCAGTAGCTGCCACTTTGGCGTTCTGTCTGCCCAGCATTGATGTTATGAATTCTTTGGTCAGCTACTGCTGCCTGGTTAGTAACTCAGAGCAAGGGGAATCAAAGATGATTGAAGGCATGAATGCACTTCCTACTTCTGACTTACAGAGTGGTTCGCAAAAAGCATTTCTGATGACCTGGTTTAAAAGTCCCAGTTAAGTGATGTCTTACTTTCATTCCCTTGTATGATTTGTATTTTTGTTTGGCTCTTTTTGCTTTGTGTGGCTTAAGTGCCTCTTCCTTTCAATTGATCCCATTTGGAAAGGCAGTTTATTTTGAAGGGAAGTGCTTGGGGTTGCATCAAGGGTCTGCAGTCCATCAAACACATCTCCAAGGCCAGTGGAGAGAGTCCCCTCACAGGCATTAAATAAAGCTTCAAACAGGCTGCATTAGTGGGCTCGCTCAGCTTGTTCTCTGCAGCCAGTTTCAATTTCACTAAAAGGAAAGAATTGGTAATTAATTATCTAGGCCATGTAATGAGTTTCCATTACTTGGAATTCAATAAAGCTCTTTCATTGTGACCAGGCTGATCAATAGCACAGAGGGGTTAATAGAAACCACAGATACAGCCAGGATAATAGAATGGCTGCAGGAAATTAGGCTGGGTCCCTGAAGCACTCTTTTTTCTCCCTAGGGGATAGAAACTGCTCAGTAGCCCTTGTTGTCTTTATTTTTCCTCCTTCAACCACTCTGCGAGGCATTATGGGATGCATTAGCTATTGTGGTACAGCGCGAGCTAATGGAAATTACCTTTACAAAATCCATACATTGGAACTGGAGTGACTTTGGAGATAATTTATTCATATCACTCGTGATCATTGTGCCTTTCTGGATGTCCCCCCCCAACCCCCCCCCCCAATACCAAGTGATGTCATCCTTGGCTCCGACAGCAGCTTATCTATCCCTTACCCATAGCAGCTGATTAGGGGAAAAGGTGTAACAAAAGCAGCTAACTTTTGGGACAACAGAGTTGTACGTACAGTCAAAAGAGGCCATGGAATGCAGGGATGGGGAGGAGCTGGGGTTCTATGGAGTTTTAAATCTGGAAATACGGAGAGTATGTGTTTAACTACAGATCCGAACTGTTAGACGTCCGGAGACAAAGACTGCTCCGAGGACAAAGGACAAGAACAGCAATCTAATCAGACTTGTAAGCACACGTGTGAGCCCAAGAGAGGAAGACCACACCCCCCACCTTCCACAAGAGGCCCGAAGGGGAGGACATAGCTTAGTTCCTGTTTGTCTAGTGTATTCTGCTGTGTTCTCCTATAAGAATTCTGTTTCTTAACGTAACTTGAATGAGTATCTGTTCTTTACAATCTAAGGATCCAAACTGGAACTTGGTCTGTTGTGGAAATTTATTTTTGGTTGTGCTTAAGATATTATTTTATGAACTGTTGGGTGAGGGTCTGCCTAGGTCTCGAGGTCTTTTGTGTTGTCTGCAGGTGTTGGATTTCTGTGGGGTGATGTTTGATTGCTTAACATCTACATCTCGGGGTTCCACTATCGAGGATGGTGCTAACCAGGATGGTGGTTCCCTCTGATGAGGTCTGGTAGAGTTTTCACCAAATGGATATGCCACTGTGTCTCTTTTGGTGAGCCCACCCAGTCAGTGTACAGTACATGAGTCCAATTGCCATGTTGTTTAAGTTAAGAGAAAAATCATTGGGGCTGGAGAGGTGGCTCAGTTATTCAGAGCATGAGGTGCTTTCCCAGAGGTCTGGTGCTCAGTTCCAAGCACCCACATTGAGTGGTTCACAACTACCTGTAACTCTAGCTGTTCTGGAACTCACTCTGTAGACCAGGCTGGCCTCAAACTGACAGAGATCTGCCTGCCTCTGCCTCCTGAGTGCTGGGATTAACGGTGTGTGCCACCACCCAGCTCAAGACATAGCTTAGTCAAGTTCTTTTCATATCTCTGACCCCTCCAAAAGCAGTTTCTCATTTAATAGTTACTCTAAACCACTAATTTTGGGGTTAACTTGTTATACAACAACAGAAAATTGAAACACTGTGTTTTCTGGCATTTCTGAACACAGCGTCTTGATTTTATTTTATGACTTTTTAAACAGTATTTTGCTTTAGCAACTCATCCAAATACCTATCCAAATTAACACTTTCTTTGGTAAATAGAAAATATGAATGTTGCATTTTAAAGATAGGAAATCTGTCAGCCACTGTCTAAAATTTTTATGAAATATTAAAATTCATTGGTTATGTTGACACCATGGAGGGAGGTGCCATTGGTTCAACGTGCTGGAGAGGATGAGCAAACGCTGAGGTTCCAGAATGTGTCAATGATGGCAAATTTGTAATTATCTGGAGACGATTGTATTTACTCCATGGGAATGTCCTTCCTTTGGTGGCAGGAGTTTGGATAAGCAGTGTAGAGAATTCCGAGGATGTTGTAAGCAAAGCTTCACGGGGTGGTTCCAACGTGAGCTCAGAAGACAAGAATGGCATCAGAGATGCAGAGAGCAGAGGCCGGGAGAGCGGGGCTTCAGGTGGAAGTGAAGACTGTCAGAAATTTAGACAGAGGTGCTGTGTGTTATATCGCGGCGAGGAATTCATCTACGGTTTGCCATTGTCCTTAGATTTTGAGCGAGACTTAGTAGACGTGTAATAGACTAATTAATTTGGTGGAAGAAGTTTCAAGATCGTCTAGTATTCAAGCTGTGATGTGGAAATCGCTGGCTGTGCTCGGTTCTGTTTAGAGTGAGGATTAGGAAGAAAAAGCAAAGCACAAAGATTTGAGAAACATGTAGTTTGGGTCAGAAACACAAGTGTGTTCAAGTCATGAACAAAAATGGTGGGGTTGTTAAAAAAGTGCTATTAAAAAGAAACCAAATACTTTACACCAGACAATAACAAACGTTCCTGGGGTGGCATTACAGAAACTGGCCAGCCACCGCCGATCCCAAGAGTAAGCTCTAAAGGTTTTAACACATGTGGAAGAGCTCCTTTGAGAAAGAGTTCTCAAATACCTGAAGGTAGCCACCTAGGCACTCAAAAGTTACTGCATCCGTGTGTCTGTCCATGGGCTTAGCAAGTTGAAGACCTCAGTGATGTCCATACAGTGTGTGTTTTTGCAGACATATAGGGAGGTAGGATTTTGGGGTCAATAGATGACAGGCAGTGTGTAACCAGTGAGGTGTCCTGTAGGCAACCCAGATCAGTGCACGAGTCTGTAAGGTAGGAAGCATAAGCTGTCCTGGTGACGCTAGAATATCAGAGATGCCAGACAATAGAATGTCAGCCAAGGAAAGCTGTAGGCGACAAATAGAGCCACCTGTAGAGAGAAGCCTTTTAAACTATAGCTAGGGTACACTTACTCAAACCCACCAGAGTTCACACCTTGCGAGAACATACTATACACTGAACTGTGAGTTGTAAGAGTTAATGTTACCCTGCTGAGTTTCATTCCTGTGTTAGTCCAAACCATCTTTCCTTGCCTAATGTATTAGAATCAAAGGAACTATTAAGACCATGGGCACTCTTGCAGAAAGATAAATAAATACCTTTTACAATGTGAGATGCTCATGGACTTTAGAGGCTAATGACTGGATGTTATTGGTTTGGATATAAAATGAACCCCACTGACTCATGGGTTGAAATCTTGGCTCCCAACTGATAGTTCTCTTCTGAGAGGTGATGGAAACTTTAGGAGCTAGTGTCTGTATGGAGGAAGTAGGTCCCTGGGGCCGTGTCTTGGAGGTTAGGCTAGATCCTTTGTTCCTTCCTGTCTTGGTGCTTTCTTCTCCATCACGGTCTCTATTTGTTGAAATACTCGGAATCCAATTACTACCGCACACTTGAACGTTGGCTGGTTTTGTTGGCTTCACTTTACGTGGTTCTTGGGCATGTAACTGTTACTGAGTTTGTGAACGCAATGGCCATTCTATGTCTAGGAGACAGCACTGGACTCTTCCTCTGGATCGTCTTTCTGCCCCCTCTTCTATTCTCTGGGCCTTGAGAGATTTATATAGTTGTCGCATTTATATTCGAGTACTCAGCAGTTATTTCTTCTCAGCCCTTTGACCCTCATGGGTCTATAATAACTACTGCCCACTAAAGAAGAAGCTTCTCTGGCCAAGGATGAAAGGAACACTAATGTATGAGTGTCAACATTAGTCGACAGTTTGACGATGTATCAATTTACTAAAACAGTAGTGTTAGTATGTTCACTCCTAGGGCCTATGGCCTCCTGAATCATGGTCTTTTGACAAGATTCACAGTATCACGGATACATTCTGTTGTGTAGAGCAGGCCTCCAGTCCAGTCAGAAAGTGATTGGTTAGTCCCATAAACTTCATGCTACTATTGCGTTAGTGGGTACAGCTTACATGATATTAACCCACTTTCTTGTCATATGCAGTTAAGTACCTGATAAAGCCATGGACTTCTCTCTAGTTGAGTGTACATCACAGTGAAATTCTGCACCCACTTTCACGGATTTCATGAAGATCCTGTGTTCAATTCAGTTTGTCATTCTCCAATCTCTGCGGTTTTGAGCTTCTCAAAATGTTCAAGCAGGTACATTCCCTACAGAAGGATATGTATTAAAATGCAACGAAGAAAGCCGCACGTGCTGGTGCAGGTTTTCAATTCTGGCGTTTGGGAGGCAGAGGCAGGATGTGAGTGTGAGGCCAAACTGTTCTACATCACAAAGAGTTCCAGGACAGCCGAGGCTATGGAGTGAGACCCAGTTTCAAAATGAAATAAAATGAAACGAAACACCATTAATTAATTAATTAATTAATTAAATAATTAAGCAAAATGAGAGGGAAATGTAATGAAGAAAACTACTTTTATGTGAGCCAGGTGAAGATTCCATCTGATGACAGACGAGCCTTGGGAAATTTCACTGAGAGACGGTGAGATCCTTCTTAGGGCCAGGGGATCCTTCAGACCAGAGAAGAAAACTGACCATGGGACAAGAATGATTCTTTTTTTTTCTATTTCTGGATGAACAGAGAGAAAGGAAAGAAATAACTTTATCCAACTGGGAAACTTAATGATGGTTGGGGATGGGAACTCCCAGGGCGTCTTCCGAGGAATTGGAAATAAATGACTGTTTTTCCAGGGTCGATCTACAGCACTTGCTTAAGTACCTTTGTCAGATCTGCTTCTCAACTGGAGAGAAAATGATGAAGCGGAACCATGAAGGCGATTTAAACAGACAACTAGAAGCCAGAGGCTGGGGAGCCTTTAGACCTTCCTATTTTCCTAAGTCAATTGCTAGAAAAAAATCACCGATCTAAATACTAATTTTTTGGACACGCAAAGTCACCATTTAAGCAAATTCAATGTCTTGTGACAAATCTCCTGCCTTCCGTCTGATGCCGTTATCTTTGCTTTTCAAGAATAATCAGAGAAAAAATGTGCTCATTGTTTCAGAATCTATCAGCTATTCTAAGGCATAATGGAAAGCTCAGCGTTTCTAGGACTTAGGGTTACGCTGAGTTCCACACTCGCCATGTCTGGTAAAAGGTCATTTAGTTTTACCTGAAGATTCTTGATGTTGGGGAATTCAGCCCCTCATAATCAGCAGTCTAGCATATTTAATCTCCAGGCAGCTTAAACTTTTGGAAATTTTCTTCTTTACTGAGCAGAAATAAGCCTCATCTATTACTACTATTTATGATGTTTGGGACAACCTGCATGAGACTGTAGGCACTCTTTATTTAGCACCATGTATGAAAGCCAGGCTCTTACATGAGAGGTGCTTTATAATATTACTTGTCTATGGCTAATTCTTATACCTTGGGCAGGTATGAGGCAGCCCATCTGAAACCTCAGCACACAGAAGGCAGAGACGGGGATTCCCAAAGCAAGCTGTCTAGTTAGACTAACTGTGTGAGCAAGTCCTGCATTCAGTCAGGCAGACAGCAATTGAGAAAGACAGCTTACGTCAATCTTGGGGACGCGCATACACGCGCACACACACACATACATGCATGCACATGCATATAAACACGTCTACATACATGCGTTCACACTGCACACTCACACGCATCAGAAACAAAGGGTAGGCGAGAAACTGAAAACTGAATTCATATCGCAGAGAGAACTGCTGAGTGCAGGCCTGGGATTTGAACTGTGGTCCGAGCGATTCCTACCGCCCAACTCTGTTTTTCTAGGCACGATCCACTTTTTTGCAGAAAGGTTGAGTCACGGAGACAATGCTATTTCTCACCGCGTCTGTTCACTGCGTCCATCTCAGTGAGCTCTCAGCATCCTGTTCTTCCAACTGCCTATTGTGGAGCTGTGTGCCAGCTCCTCAATCCACTTAATTCTGAGTGGGAACTTGGCTGCTTCGGAAATTGTCTCGTAAGAGTAGCACAGTGTCCTACGGTACACGGAAGGACTGCCAATGAGACGCGGCGCAGCAGAGCACTGAGAGTCGATGGCCAAGTCCACCGTGTGCTGCTATTTGCTGGCTTTCTTGTTTTTTTTAAATTTCACATTTTTTTTTTCTCTACAAACCAGGCTCAAGTTTTTACTTTGATATTGCTTTACCGCTAAGATAAAACAAAAAAAAGTAGCTATCTAATTGTGAACTTGACAAATGGTACTCTATTTTTTATTTTCCGAGGGCCCAGTTGGTTATAAGTACAGTCAAACAACTTGAGAAATCTCCAGGGGTCAGCTGGATCGCACTGTTGCAAAGCAGATCATCTTAAAGATGGAGATAGCACAGAGAGTACAGGTTTCTGGTGAATAATGGTAAAACGGCCAGTGACGTTTGGCTTTTCTTTTCTCCCTGTGTCTGTTTCTTTGAACCTCTGCTTGTCTCTTTCTCTCGTTATTTATTTTAAAATATGTGTAGGTCTTTGACATGTCTGCGCACCCTGTGCCTGCCTGCTGTGGGGAGACTAGGGCGCTGGATCCCCTGGGACTGGAGTTACAGATGGTTGTGAGTCAGCATGTGGATGCTGGGAATCCAACCAGGGTCCTTTGGAAGAGCAGCCCGTGCTCTTAACCGTGGAGCCATCTCTCCCGCTCCAAGTTTTGCTTTGTGATCAGGTGATTGATTCTTAAGCCTTAAAAATTGATTTGCTAGAGTAAGAAAAATTTCATATACTTTCTCATACGTGGACACCAAAATAAATAAATAGGCAGGTAGATAGATAAGTAAATAAATGCCACCAGAATGTAGAAAGTGGACAATTAAGGGGAGAAGTGAATCAGGGGGAGGGCAAAGGAAACAAGGTGGGTGAAGGGGATGAATGCGGTCAGCGTTCTTGATAGACACGTATGTAAGCATCACAAGGAGATTCATCGTTTTGTGTAATTAGTACATGCTAAGAAAATGTGTCTTCCCTGTTGGGAGTTACACAGGTGGCTCTTGAAGGCTAAATGCCGCCATCTCTAACTATGTCTTGAAAATGCTGTGAAATCAGGATGGCTCTTTAAATGAGTTTCTTCGCATTGCTCATCTTGCGGTGTCTGAAGGACTCTCGTGTCAGGTTGAGTGTGCAGGACACACTGGTAGGAATCAAACCCTGGACACTCTATCTTTAATTTTCTTAGTGCTCAGAATGGAACTTATAGCTTTCCGTATGCTAGGCAAATATTCTAGCACTGACCTTTAGGTGTAGGACTGTATCCTTTGTGTATTCCTGCCTTTCAGACATAGACTGCACTTTAGAATGTTCACTAAAATAAATTCTTACTATTTAGTGTTTTCCATAATCCTTTGGGGATATTTCATTGTGCAGTTTATTTTTGTGTCTTACTGTGCTCTGGGTTCAGTGAGGGTTGAAAAATGTGTTTTTAGTATGAAGGACTTGTATGGGTGAGCAGAGAATCGAGGGCTTCGGACCTTCTAATCATACAGCGCAGTCTGGGCGCAGGCTGCTTCTGGTTTGGCCCGAGGCCCTCATTAGTTAGCACATTCTCATCGGTTCTTTCATTCTGCTGATATTCACCAAAAGTCAGGTGTTATCCTCAGGCTGGGGTTCTAGTGATAAGCAAGACTGGCACAGATCAAATGCTAATGGAAATTTTAGTGAATATCAGAATAATGAGACCTCTTATCTCATAAAACAAATTAAACAAATTTCATACAAAAATGACTTTATTGGTTAAAAATATTTTCTTTAAGAACATCCTTTTGCCAGATATGGTGGCAGATACCTTTAATTCCAGTACTTGGGAGATAGAGGCAGGTGGATCTCTGTGAGTTCTAGGCCACTCTGGTCTACCTAGAAAGTTTTGAGACCCTGTCTCAGACAAAAGAAAAAAAGAAAGAAAGAAAGAAAAAGACAAAGAAAAAAAGAAAAGAAACAACATCACAGTTTCACAAATGCTCATATATTTATGTAATCAGCATTTATAAACTATCAGTATTATCCCACAATGCTAGTGTCTCAGCTGATGTTGATACAGAGGTCAAGACATGCTGGTCTGTGCCCTCCTGGCTCCTAAAGGAGGATGCTTTGTTACTCTTCCTAATGCTTTGACTTCATGCTTGAGCCTCTGAGGACAATCTCTGACCACAGTTGTCTCCTGGTAACTCCTGAATTTAAGAAACCCTTAATGCACTGGGTGTTCCCAGTTGGTTGCCATGTTGGAAATGTTGGGTGTCTTGAACTTGTAGCTAGAAGAGAAGGAGTGGAGGGAAATCTCAGAGATGTTCCTGTGTCTTGTTGTCTCGCTCTGTAAATCTGTTATCCAAATTCAAGCGAAGATTTGCCTTCAGAATGAACAATCACACAGAACTAGGATTTTTCCCCATTGATTCTCCTGTTCTTTACCACAGTGTGTTATTAATTATCTTACCTCTTTCTGAAGCTGTGTCTTTAGGACACACTCAAGAATCATGGTAGAACTCCTTACAACCAGATCATTCAGTTAACACTCAGTTGTAAAAAGAGTTCCGTGAGAATTCCGTACAGATCCTCACTAAAACCAGTCATCTCGCCTCTATAGAGGAGGTCATTGGGATGGTTTAACTTATGCCTGGTACCTTGACCCACAGTTTCTTTTCTCAGCTGGACCAACACCTTACTAAGCGAGAAATATCCCAGGGAGGAGGAGGTTGTACAGATAAGATGGTCGTGTTGCTGGAGGGCACAACTGATAGAGATCTGAGGAAAGAGACAGCTCTGTTGCCTCAGGATGCCTATGCTGCCACTTGAAAGATCTCCATTTTAATTTTGTCCCTTTTATCCTGTGACCCGAAATGAGGTATTTCCTGGCATGGGAACCAAAGAGGAGAGTTCCAGCATGTCTCATGTACCACAGAATTCTCCAGGTTTATATCAGCACTGTTCTCAGAGCCAAAGAATGTTTTGAGGTTATGAATGGAGTCCATTAAAGAATGGCTTATTCTTCTACCCCTGTTAGCGGAGAGTAGAAACTACAAACTGTGTTTTAGAAAGGAAGTATGCTTTTCCCAATCAGAGTTACACAATGTGGTACAATAATACCCCAAGGTGAATGCATTTGATTTTTGATAATGATAATCTGGCATGCCCATGTGCTCATACAGTTTGGACTAGAGGTGAGACACATTTCTAAGCAGCTGAGTGATGTGAATTCTGATCCCAGGCAAATCATTAACTGATTTGGTAACCTTCTATTCTGCTCTGATAAGATAAGCCTCTTTATGAATTATAAGATGAATCTGTCTTTGTTCTTCTAATAATAGTCTGCATGACCTTAGAGAAGCCACTTAGGTGCTTTATGTCTTCATTTGCTTATATATAAAATGCAAACGACTGCCTCTAGGCTGCCTATGAAGAGATGAGTTGCACCCTTCGAAAATATTGAAAGCTTAGCTCTCCAGAACTATGAAGATAATCTTCCTTGGAAAAGGTTTATTACAGATTTAATCAGGTTAGGATGAGGTCATCAGGATGAATGAATCCTACTGTAATCTGTTTAGGATGGGGTGACTGTAGACACGGAGACCCACAGGGAGAGTTTGGGGGACACAACTTCAAGCTAAGGAAGAGCAGGGTTGGATGGCCACGAATATGAGTGAGCCAGAGATATGGGAGGGTTCAACTTAGAGCTTGGAAGGACGTGTGGACCCTCTGGACTCTGAATCTCTAGACTTGAGATTCTGTACATTTATGTTGTTTTAAACTACCTAGTTGGAGGTAGTTTTTTATACCAACCCTAAGAAAGGAATTATCGTGAGGTTAAAATATGACACTCTATTTGAAAAATATATATGAATAATTCTTATCTGTCTCTGTGTGTGCATGCACATTCAACTGTGCAGGTGCATGAGTGTGCATGCGTGTTCATGTGTGTAGGTACACTGCATGTGAATGTGGAGGTCAGAGGTCAAGCCCTGGTATCGTTCCTCAGGACCTGTCCACTTTGTTTTCTTAAGGCAGGGTAGGGGTCTGTCACTGGGATCATAGGGTGTTGTAGATAGCCTGTCTTTTAAGCCCTAGGCATTTGCTTGTTTTAGCTCCGCCTGCTCAGGAATTTTAAGTGTGTGCTACCATGGCTGCCTTCTTATGTGGGAGCTAAGAACCGAACCCAGGTTCCCAGGTTTGCAGAACAAACACTGTACTGACTGAGAACTCTCCGTAACCTCATGCTATGTCTTTTAACCCCAAGGTGTACCCCAAAAGAACTTTAAAACAGACAATGTCAAGGAAAATCTAAGTTAAAACTGTTGGAAATGCTTTTAGTCATGAAACAAATATATTGCTGTATTTTAATCGTTTACTTTTCAAGGAAATATGAGTGTGTCTCATTCATTGTACTTAGAATGCCAGCTTCCCCGTGGGCTACCAATAGCTAAAAATAAAATTATAAATTAAAAGAGTATGAAATGTAACCACAAAAAAATTCCACAATACTTCTCTACTCGTTACCATGAAGCAAACGACAGTGATGAAATGGTACTGAACTGTGGCCTGGCATGAATATCTGTGTTGATTTAAATGAGCCTTTAGTCCAAAATATTACATCATCACTTCAAAAATGATGTTCTACTTTAGAGAGCGCTTCTGTTGCTCTGTCTTATGTGCTGTATTAGAGAAATGAATACTGGCAGATATCAGTAAAGCAAATATACACGTATATTTTGTTAGTCGTTGTCCTTCAATCTCTAGAGATTTAATTGCCTGAGCATGAGAGAGTTAAATATGTCCCTGGACATTAAAGGAACTTCAGAGGGTGTCTCTTTTAAGTTTCTAGCTTTACAGATATGGAAGTAGGATGGAGCTGTTGAATGGCCTGTTGAAAGCTGCACAGGGATTTACTGACAGGAGAGAATTCATTTGTTGCCTGACTCCTGTCCGGTGCTCCTTCTGCTCTGAAACAATAGTGGTTGTATAAGCTTCTTGTTAATCCTTGGGTCTCTTGTTAGCTATGCAATGATATTAAATTCTTTGAGCCCTCCTTTTCTTATTTTCAAAATGCAGTTTTTAAAACAAGCCTTGTAAAAGCTAGCACACAGCCAAAATAGAAACAGGGAGGCCAAACTGAAAAATGCCCAGATTCCCACTCTTTCAACCCCATGCATGTACTGCGTCTCTCAACTCAGTCATGTCTCGCAGGTGCATTTTCCCCTCGACCCTCAGGATCCAGCACAAGACCCTTCTTTCTGCCTTTGTAGCCACCAAGGTTGCCGTATTCAGTACGCCTGTCTCGCTCCGTCTCTCTCCTCCACCTGCCTGGTTACTAGACTGTAGGTCCTCAGTTGCAGAAACCATTCCTGTTTGCTCCTACACCTTAGTGCTTACACAGCGATCAGGGGAAAAAATATTGTTCAGTAAATGACCTGTGAGTGAATTACGTTGTTCACAAAGACTGGGGTGGGGTTCAGTCAGGTCTACGTTCTCACAAGTGCATCTCATCGTTTCTGTAGTTGCTGCCAATGCTAAAGTCAGATCAACTTTCAGACATCTTATGCATCACTTTCTTTCCGATGGATTGTCTTTACTGTCACAGTTATGTCTTGTTTGTGGGTACTAATGGAATGCACGTGCATGCGTTACCCGAACACATGCTAAAGGAGTGCGGGAAGGGTACTAAGCCGGAGCGACCATGGCTTCATCAGACAAAACTCAGCTTAGAAGCATGTCTTTGCTGAATATAAGCCACGTTACACTAAAATAAAAAATAAATTGTTAAGAGACTTAAAAAAATATCTAAAGTTGCTGTAGAATTTTTTTAAATCTTAGCCCATGAATTGGTGCACTTATTTATAATTCAGCAATAATGCTAAAGCCTCATAGAAAGTTTATGGACTAACTGTATGGTACCATGAGCATACCTGTGCTAAAATAATTACTCAGTGTGTAATTATGAATTTGGTTCCTAGAGTGGAGAATGAGCACTGATTCCTCGGCGTGCTCTCGTTTCTACAACTAAGAGCTGGAGGAAGTTGGTCATATTATCATCTTCCATATTTGGGAGCTGTGGATAACAAGCTAGGGTTTACTAAGGCACTGGTGCTTGGTGACTCTGATGGCTTGGCTCAGGATGCAGAAGGATCTAGAAGAAACTAAGGACATGAGTGTGTATTAACTGGCAGTGATGCTAAGAGTGGAGATTCTGAATGAACAGTGGACATCTCTCTTTAATCCCAGAGCCCTAACCATTATACATTTCTGAGGATAAACTCTGAAAGCCTTGAATTATTTCTTAACAATGGATCGCTCTTCTGATGGTCCATGAACTCTGAATCTCCCCCGGCATACATGTAGTGGAAGGTCATGATTCCAATCAGAGTTGCCTGAGAAATTCAATTTGACTCTCATGTTGTGTACAGAGCTCTCCCTAGGGCAAAATTAATCAAGCCAACACTGTGGACTGCTCTATAAAAGGTCCCGAACCAGTGCGCCTGTGCAGTGCTTTCTGGAGGGAACACGTAGTTCCAGCTATTGCTACAACATAATATCATAATGACACCATTCAGTCAATTTCACAACACTCACCAAGACAGACTCTCTTCTGTGTCTCATACCTGTCATCTGAGGACACGGGAAAACTTTTGCCCCCCCTTTGAGTGCTCGTTATTTTAACTCAGCGTAGAAGGGAAAAAACAGACACTACCACAGACACAGGTGATAAAGAAACCTGGTTTATTTAGCTGAAGACATAGAATTTCCATAGCCAAGGTGGCTACCCGTGTGTGATCAGTTCTGACATGTCTTTAGACAAAGGGTTTTTCATTGTCGACAATTCCTCAGTGGCAGTTATTCTCCAAAGAGGCAAAAATCCTACCGCAATGGAGAGAGGAAGGGAATTCTACTTGGCTAGCATCCTAGCCCATGTCCAGGCTTATATCTCCAATAGAGCCTCAATAATTGAAAAACTTCTGTTAATTATTTATATACTCATTTGGGAGTTTGCAAAACCATGCTCTCCTGCGTCTTGGACCAAATGGTTATCTGAAAATCTGTATCCTTACCCCGGCAGTAGGAACAGAGTCAGTCCTCTCTGCACAAACGTGTCCTCTCAGCCTCCCAATGCCTTAGAGACCAGGCTGGGAACAAAATTTGCCCATAGGTAGAATTATTAGTGTGACTACGGTCCTTCTCTCTTCTGTAGAAGAAGATCTTCTTGGAGAAGTGTCGACATTGCTACGGCTCAGCGGGATTGTTCCATGCAGCCCCCCAGAGGCCACTCGTGAGGTTTGGAAGGAGGATATCCCACTCAAGCCTGCATCCAACCCTTGCTCTTTTGGCTCACAGGTGCTAGGGAGGGGGTCTCTGTTAACTCTCAAGTTCTTTCGTTGGTTTGAGAACCCAGGTGTTTGGTTAAACTTTCTAATTTATTCAAACTAGTGTTCTATTTTTATTTTTTCCCCCTTTAATAGTTGCACACAGAGTATTTTAGAGCCAGGCAAGGAATTGGATTGTCTTGTCTCTTTCTTGTTTTTGAAAGAAACCGGGTAGGTTTGGACATAAAGAAAGGAAAACCTCCCTCTCCCTCTATTTGACCAACTATTAATCTGAAGGCATTTCGTTTGAAATTACAGGTGAGCCATTATAGATTTCTGCAATTTTTCTGAGCGTTGTGTGTGATTTAGTCATTCCTGTTATGACTTAATAGTCACACAATGTCACCACCCTCCCAATTTTCCATAATTACAATTCATTTTGTCAGAATTTCCTTAATAACCATGTGCCTGAGCCATAAGGAGAACACTTGGTCTGCTCAGCAAACTGTCAGAGCAGAGACACTGGAGATTGTAGCTGTTCACTGCTGATTTGATGTGAGTCGGGAGCAGCATATGATACAGGATGGCTCTGCCAACTAAGTCAGTAAAGAATTTTTGTTTAACAGAATTCTGTTTAATGAGAAAGAGTTTTGATAAACAGCCTTGTCTCCGATGGATTAAACTATTGATTTACCGAAACCACTTCCGTCTTGACCCGGGGGGACACAGTGGATGCCACTTAGAATATTGCAGACCCTGTGCCATATGCATGTTGTCTAGCCCATGCTTCACCCCTATCACCTCTCAGCAGATTGCTTTAGACAGGAGATCTCATGGGCGAGGAATCTGCAATGCATATAAGCTGACTTGCTGATTTAATACAAGAGAGTCCTAGACATTGACCTTGTCTTGAGTTATTCTAACTTGGCAGGGCTGTAACACTGCAAAGACCTGCAAATCCCTTTTTAACAAGGCTACCTGAACCAAATGGCCCTGGTCCAAATGCATGGAAATTTAAAAATGTCCAAGAGATCAATGACTTACAGTATTAAGGAACAGGGAGACTGGCATGGCTCTTCACTTGGGTCTATTTATTTATCCGGTTAGGGCTTCTGTCTCCAAGCAAAGTAGCAGCTCTGTTATCACTTTATAAATTGCTGTGCATATCATTTAAGTAATGAACTGGGAGACGATACTCTATCTGAAGATGTTACAGATACCAAATGCCCCACTAAAAGTCCCCAGATGTTCAATTATTTGAAGGAAATTGCTTCTTCTCCTCTAAGCGGGTTTGTATTTTTAATTTTTCCAAAAACAGCAGCAGATATTATAATGTCCATTGAGCCCCTGGTCCTCGAAGTACCCCCAGGCATTGTGGGTCCACTAAAGTGGTTCTCAAGGCAAGAGGCAGGCCAAGAACGGGATGCAGGTGCTTACAGTTCTGCTTATGAATTCTTTCTTTCATCAGAAAAGACAAAGCCCTATGATTTTTCCAGGGTGAGAAAGAAATTGGCAACACCTATCAACTTGGCAGTAAGGAAGTCTAATTTGGCAAGATGAGCAGTGTGGCTAGTGTAGAAATGATCGTACACACTCATTATGTACCCTGTCTAAAATGGCAGCCCAGTGCACTCTGGGACTCCAGCGGCAGTTTACTGAGCACAAATGGATGGAGACTTTGCCTTTAACACACCCACACTATGGTGGGCTTAATAAATCAGTCGTCAAAACCACGAAAGGGGAAGTGTGCAAATACATATACATTGCGTAAACATTCAAGCAGAGGATGCACACCTACTATTTTCTGTAGTTTTCTTTTAGTTCCTGTATGATGGATATCAAACATTCTCATGAAGAAGCTTAAAATCAGGGGTGTAAACAAAGATCTGTAGACGGACAGAAGCAAAACTGTTTATGTGGAAGATCTGAGTCCTTACGGCAAGCGTTCTGCTCTCTGTGTTCGTCACTGTAACACGAACAAGTTGAGAAAGGTTTGGTTTCTTAGTTTATATTTATCCTGATTCCTATAGTAATTATGGTTCAATGTAGAAAATGTATGGGCTACCTACAACATTTCAGTTCTCCATTCCCGTGCTGGTTACCCGGCTGGTGTAAGGAGTCCTAGCTCTCAGTTTTAAATGTGTCTAAGTTATTATAAAAACAGATAAAGAGCTTTTCTTTGAGAAGGTGTTTGGAGAGGTATTGATGGTTGAGTGGATATGAAAAAGGGGATATGCTTTCATTTGGGGTTGGCAGGCATCCCGCCAAAAGTGAAATCAAGGCATAACCGCTTCATCGAATAAGTTGGGTTCTGTAGAGTGAGCACAAAGCAATGCAGTGTGATTTTCCATTCAAAGCACCTCTTCAGTTCATTGAGTTATTTTGTGGATTAGTTCCTTTTCTGCTCTTGGATGAACCTTCAGGCAGGTCATACCTCTCAGATAAGAAACAAATGGTCCCTTGTTTGGGAATTAAAGCATCAGTCTGATCCAATAATCACACAACTCTAGCCCGGTTCAGAAAATTAAACAAGACTTCAAATGTGTATCCAGATACATCTTCTTATGCACTACCTGGGGTCCGGTCCAGATCCTAGAGTCCAGGGAAAGGTCACAGGAGTTACTGAGGCCTTCTTAGCTGTGTCTTTTGAGCCCTCTGGCTTTAGAGAAGATAAGGTGAACATAAGGAAAGGGAAGCCTTTCCTGATTGATACAGCTATGGTCTGCCATTGAGGTCACAGAGACATGGCTGATGACCTGTCTATTGGGAGATTTGGGAAATGTTCCATGGGATCTACCACTAAGGCTGGGTGCCACTATGACAGCAGATCCCTGGGCTCTTCTGTTTAGGTGCAAATATCTCAGCCCCAGGCTTCTTGCAATTCAGTGCTCTGGAAGTATGGAAATACGACTTCCTATACACACAAGGAGCTAACATAGGATTTAGAACTGGACTTTTGGTTGGACAAGACCAAAGCTGAGGATGTCCCTGACTTTGTTACTTTCCAAGCTTCTAAGGGGGTTTCAGCTGAAATAGAGAAACAGTTTAGTGCCAGATAAAGTAGACTGGGCAGAGTTTTGCTGGCAAGACCAAGAGCAAAATTGCTTATCTTCTTGATGTACTTGAGAACTTAACCTGAGCTATTTCTCACTTTGCTCTGAGACAAAGGAAGAGTTGCATCTTGCATGGCATTTTAGCTATAAAATCCTGAGGCCTTATAATGAGGATCATTCTTAGAGCACGCCTGGATGTTTGTACACATGTTTCACTGTGTTACTAATGAAACATTGCTTTAAGGAGGCTCTGGTGAGATCTGAATAGTAGCCACTTTTTGTGTAGCCTCCTCTGGGCTGAGACCACTTCCAAGGTATCCCCCAGTGGTCACTGAGAAGGGCCATAAGGAATCCCAGGAAAATATATCTGAAATAAATGAGAAATCTTGTACTCCAGGTCCTTCATCCTCAGGTCATCTGCCATGACTGAAAAGAAGTGGCTGTAAAAATAAGCACCCTGGTGCACACCTGGATCCTAGCCCTGCACAGGTGAAGACAGGAGCATCAGGAGTTCAAAGTCATTCTCAGTGACGTAGTGAGTTCGAGGCTGGGCCCGACTACATGAGACTCTGTCCCAGATGGGGACGGGGCTTCAGTGAGAGCTCAGAGTCGGAATATGTGAGGAAGGGAACAATGCTAAGGCTAATGAGTTACATTAATTAACGAAAGTGGCACTGGTTGAATCTCATTCACACGACATGAACACAAATAAACACATACGCAGGCTTTATTGTTGCACCATTGGGCTGATGCCACAGTCTGTCAAGTAGCTGGGCAGCAGCCAGAAAAATACCTGGAGTGCTTCACAGAATAAGACCCATAGATCCCCAGTCACTTTTCTGTAGTCCTGAGATTCTGTTCATAGGGTCATGTCAGAAGGCTCATGAGGTTCTTCCAGAGTAATTTCAGAGACTGATGGATGCCCACAGATAGACAATGGTAAAGTTCTGGGGCGGTGATTCTGCGGTCCTCTGTGGGTACCTGGGCTTTGCTTAAACATGACACATGCAGAGTGATGGCTTGCAGTGGCATCTTTGCATATGCCTGTGCTTCTTTCTAGTGGTTGGGACCGATGGCCAGAACAATAGCATCTTGATTTCTTTCCCATAGGTGTGTCTCCTACCAGCAGCGTTTGGATTCTACATTTCCAGAGACTTTCATGAATCCCTCTAGCTTCAGGTTTTGCACAGTCAGCTTCCTCAATCTCCTGACATAATAATAATATGGATAATGATTCTTTGTTGTGTGGAATTTTCCAGTGCAGTGATGGGTGTCTTATAAATACTAACAGCCACTTTCCCCCAGTTGTGGCAACCTAAAACATTAGTAGGTTTTGCTGAATGCTCTTGGGCAAAGGAAGCAAAGTCACACTCAGCCTGATTGGCGATCACTGTCTTTAACAAAATGTCCTCCCTCCTTCTCAGAGTGTCATGAGTGTGCTATGTCAGAAGCATGGACAAACGTGTTTGTGTTACTCCACAACCTCAGAATTTACTGACTAGCAAACTCACAAGGTACAGTGGTTTCTTTGGAACAATTTTCTGGATACTCTCACTTTGCTTGGGGTTAACCTGTTAAGGAGACAAAGGGGCTGAAGCTGGGAGAATGGTAACGGAGTCTGGCGGTGAAATGGGAGCCATCTGGAGGTCTTTGGAGAGGCACTATTGCTGCTACTGCTGCCACTGGCTGCAGGGTAGAACAGAGCTGAAGGACTGAATCTAGCTGTAGAACTGCGAAGGCAAAGCTGTGTACTGAGGAAAGAACAGGAGCATGGGTGGACAGGAAGTTCAGCGAGTGAACAGCTGGACAGGCAGAGAGCAATTCAAGCAGGGCACATTCAACAATGATGATTCACCCAAGCCGAAGACCCTGGAACAGCCGGGATGCCCTGCCTGCCTATTGATCCCTTGAAGTACGACCAGGTGGCAGGATGACAGGTTAATGTTGGTTATCACCATGGGCCATCACACTACTACTGATGTTTAGAAGCGATCTCCCCCCAACCTGTGTGTATGTGTACAGTGTGTGAGTAATGTGTATATGATATGTATGTGTAGAGTATATATGTGTATGGTGTATGTGTGTGTTTATGTATATGTATGGTGTTTGTATGTGTATGGTATATGTGTGTATATGGTGCAAATGTGTGTATGGTACTTGTGCATGTGGTGTGTGTATGTGTGTGTTAGGGAAATTTATTTTTAGTCACACTCATGTAACTTTAGGACAGTTGTTCTGTACATTGTTGGGGGAAGGACTACCTAAAGCCTCGGCAATCTGCTTTATCTGCAGGTGTTGGCTTTGTGTAAATCTGTGATTCCCATGTTTGCTTCCTCATGACCTGCACCTGCTCATGTGGTGAAGCACAAGGTTGCTGTGGAGGAATTCTTGTAGTCCATCTCTCACAGACTCAGGCAACAAAGGGAGAACACCCCCCGTAGACTTTGAGCTCCTGTACAGTAAAGGTGGCATAGCTCAGCTGTTAAAAGATTGCGGGATGAGACTGAGCTACAGGTTTCCTTCATTATGCAAATAAGCCTTTAGATGAGAGGGCAGAGTTTTTGTAATACCTGAGGAGCTTCTGTAACAATAAATATACCTGCGATCAGATGACTGGGGTTCCGCTGTCCAGAATGGTGCTTGCCGTGACAGGCGGTTCCCTCTCCTAAGGTCTGAAGGTTTTGTATCTATGGCAATGCCTCCTTGTCTTTCTTGCTGAGCTCACACAGTAGCTACTGGCTACACATGTGCAGCTGTGACCCTTGCTCTGTTTCTCCTTCTTTCTCTTGTAGTCCTGGTGATCACACCCAGGGCGTTGCCCAGGCCAGGCAGGGGCTCTACCAGTGATCTACATTTTCATCTCAAGTTGTTTTTTCTTTAGTCAAGGAAGTTAAATTTCTAAGTAAAAAACATATTTATTTATGTGTCCACTAGCTTATTTTCATCTGAAGCTTTTTTGAAGGTATTTCCCTATCTAAGGATACCTCATCAACCCAAATGCATATTCTTTAGGCTCTATCCTTTTCTCTTGCATGCATTCTTACTAAAGGACTATCCAAGAAGATCCTTGGAACCGATCAGACTCCCACAGAGTTACTAGGGCTGAATGGCTCTCACAGTGTAAATAAATGTATTTCACGGATTATGATTACATGTCTGTCAGAGTTGTCTCTTTGGTGCTAGAGTGATTTTCCTCTGGCAAAGCTCAAGGAAAGGACACTGGTTTGGATAACTTACTCAGGAAGTTGTCACAGCACAAAGGAGAGAATAAGAAAGTAAAGACAGGATATGGTGGAAAGCCAAAAGTCGTGAGGAGCTCACAGAGCAGACAGCCGGACTTCAGTTCTGCTAGAGAAGAGATCTTCAACTAAAACCACTTTTGCATTTAGATGTGTGGATCAATTACAGGAAATGAACTTCCTGTGCCGAAGGCACATTCTCAGATTATTAGCGTCCTTTCATCTGGAGCATTTCTGAAACCGTTTCCTTCCCTAATAATAATTAACACAGACGATAGTCTCATGTTTCCATTAGTGCCCTTCCTTAGGGCAGCGCGTGTGTAAGAACAGTTGCACGGTAAGATGGGACGCAGGAAATTTCCCCTCTGACTTAGCCCTTGTTGGCTAGTGATTGTCACTGAGGGTAAAGTGGAGGCAGTTCTGTGCACTGAGCAAGATACCACAATGCTAAAGGATGTTCTCACATGGATGAATGGAGTCACAAGCCCTCAAGTTGATGCTGTGAGTGTGTGTGTGTGTGTGTGTATGCTTATGTTAGGGTCTCAGAACAACCTTGGGCATTACCCCAGGAGCCATCCACCACTTCCTTTGAGACAGTGCCTCACATTGGCTTGGAGCTCTCTGACTGAGCTAGGCTGGCCGGCCAGCGAACCCGGGGGGACCTCTGTCTTTGCCTCCCGATAGCAGGAGCATGCCACCATGCCCAGCTTTTTACATGGTTACTTAGGACTTAAGCCTCTACACTTGTGTGGCTAGGCTTTACCTACTGATCCTTCCGCATTCCCAAATTTATGCTTTATTTGTAATTGATACCCCCCCAAAAATCTGTACATATTTATAGAGTGCCACGTGACTTCTTCATACATGTGTACATTGTGCAAATGTCCAAATCAGGTTCGCTACAAAGAAATGGTGCAATGAAAAATTTTATACAATGTATTTCACCCACTATAGTGAACAAAATACATCATATTATTCTTTTTTTTATTTTTGACAGTTTTATACATGTATGCAATGTATTGTGATTATAAACATTCCCCACCCCTGCTACCACCTTCTGGAGTTCCCATTCCTTTCCCTCCAAACCTCTTCTTCCCACCTAGTCTTCCAGTGACTACACCCCTAGAGAAAATGACACCCACCTCCTCCAGCAACCATTAATGACCATTAACTCCTCAGGAAGGGGTGGGGCCTCCTCAGCACCGACACCATCCTCAGCAGAAAGTTGGAGCATCCAGTCTTGCGCGGTCTCCGTAGCTGCTGGGTGTTTGCTCGTGGTCGCAGCAGTGATGACTTCTCCAAACTGTCTCATTCCGTCACACTTTTCCCCAACCCTGGAGCTGGCATCCTTCCCTCCCTCTCTTCTGCCATATTTCCAGGGCCTCGGGTGGGAGAGAGGGGTGGTTACAGGTGTTTAAGACCGAGTGATCATCATTCACTTAATCTTAGAACCCTGATCATATTCACATATCTGCATTAACTGTCACCCTGTGCACAAAGCTGCACCTCGAGTATATCTTTCTCGGAGTGTCAGTACAGATGGGCGAGACCCTTGATGAGTTCTCTCCCCAGCAGCCCGCAGATCACCTTCTGGAGGTACACAGCCAGCAGGGAGTTTCCATCTCAGTACCACCTTGATTTTTCTGTATCCTGTCACCAAAATGTGTGATGTCTTCCGCAGCAGGGTCTGGCTGGCGGCCGAGGGTAATCACAATAGCCTGTATTCACCCGCAGGGCTCTGAAATCTCTTTGGCCAGTGGAGGTATCTCCTACCCGATACTCGGATTCTTCTTTAAAAAACTTCTGTGATCAAGACTATCCACCCATTAAGGATATCTCTGATTCAAGCTTTTTTAAAAAACACTTAATTTTTTTTAAAAAAAATTATATTTTTTTAATTCATAAAGTAGTGGGTTTCTGTATGGCTTTTTCATGCATCCTTAGTTTTTGTTTGTCCTCTTTCTGGTTTCCCAATCCTCCCATCCCCCTGCCCCAACCCTGTTTAACCCCGTCAAGCCTAGTTCTCCCCCATTATCTGTGTTTTACCCTCTCTCCCCTCACTTGGTTCCCGCACACGGATTCCTGTTTGCCTCCTGGTCACTAAAGACAGCCATTCAAGTTTAGACAGAGACATCTATCCCCGTGAGGCTAAGATCTGAACATGGGAGAACGTCTTGCATCTATCTGCCTGGCCCTTGGTCACCTCCTCAGCGTATCTTCCAGCCCTCCTCACCTTTCTGCAAATTTCACGCTTCCATTCCTTTTCTTTCTCTTTTACAGTTGATAGAATTCCATCGCACGCATGTGTCACATTTCTAGAAATTATCCATTATCTGTTGATGAACACCTAAGGGAGTTCTAACTCTTAGCTACAGTGAGCAGAGCTGAGCTGGCCGTGGATGTGCAGTATGTCTTTGCTAAGGAGCGGGAAAGCCGAGTCACGAGGAAGTTCTGTCCTTGGCTTCATGAGAAGCTTCCGTCCATCTAATCCCAAAGTGTCTTCACCAGTCTACGCTCCTGCCAGCGGTGGATGAGGGTTCTACTCTGCCCACAGTGTCACCAGCATCTGCTACGGCCTTATTTAACTCTTCAGTTTCTACAAGTACTTTCATCATAAATCTGCCACTGATAGAAATGAAAACCCATCAGGTCCCTAACAAGCAATTTGAAGAGCATTAGTAGACATCAAAGAAAAGCTGACACCAAGGGCAGGGGGAGCAGGGAGCTACCTGAAAGGTGTGTGCAGGGGGAGGAGGGTTGGGGAAGTCAGAGTGGGACTCAGAACACAATAACTAGAGACACAGAATGAAATACATTTTAAATGAAAACAAAAACAAGCAAACACACAAAAAATAAAATAAAACAAAAATAACACACACAAAGGCACACACACACACACACACACACACACACACACACACACATGCATACGCCTCTTCCAACACTGGTGGCTACAGCAGAGTCTGGGAGGCAGAAGCTCCAAATTTGAGGCTAGAAACAAAGCAAAAGCCCAAGTGGGCATGGGCATGGTGGTGCCCTTTGTAATTTTAGCTCTCCAGAGGTGGATTAGGAGTTGGAGGTCAGCTTCAGTTACACTGAATGGAAGGGCCAGCCTGGGGTATACACACCTTCTCAAACACACACACACACACACACACACACACACACACACAGAGGCGGGAGGGGGGCATGCAGTGAAAGAGGTGGGGGGGGATTATGTTAGATTCAGAAATCTTCAGAGATTAGTTTCATTATCTGGCATGCCACCTCTGCCTTGGCATCCAGGTGTTGGGGTGGGGACTGGAATCCTCAAGGCTTCCAGAGCCCTGGAGGTGAGGAGGAGGTGGACATGGGGTGGAGTGGGGTTGGAGGTGGAGTACTGGGCTCCCACCTGGCCCTGCCCTGCCCTCTCCCGCTTCCAGTAAAGCAGCTGTGTTCTCTAACAGGTGATGGCACCTCCTCAGGAGGATGAGGAGGTACCTGAGTCTCCATCCTTCCCTCAGGCAATGGTAGTAGAAGACTGGTAGTAAACCCACATATTTTATTTTCTCTAGGCTGTTGTGAATGTCAGTGTGTCTGAGATGGCATTCGCTATATGTTTGTTGTATGATCCATAGGAGTTGTGTGTGTGTGTGTGTGTGTGTGTGTGTGTGTGTGTTGCAGGATGAAAGAGAAGAATCCAGCTTCACCTTCTACAGGTGGGTATCCAGTTTTTCCAGGATGATCGTTTGTTAAAGAGGCTGTGACAGGCATTGCACACAGTCCACATCTCAAAGAACATGCTCCTGGCCATAGGAGCTTCTAGCCATATGCTCCTAGCCATAAGAGCATATTCCTCTACACCTTCCCTTCCCAAGCCCTGACAACAAGCAATCCTTTTCCACACCGGCACATTAGCTTTTCCAGGCATATTAATGGAATCCAATCGTGTTTATCGTTTCCATCAGGACTCTCTGACTTAGCAAAATGCATTTTGCCTGTGATGTCATGTGACTCTGTCAATTCTACGCTGGACCCTGTTCTTTTAAATCATTAATGAGCATCTGTTGTATGGATGTAACTGTTTACTACCCATTCTGTAGGTACAGGGCATCCAACTTACCCAATTTAGGGCAACATGAAAGAAAACTACAAACATTTCCTATCAGGTTTTGAACGAATATGAACTGAAGTAGGTGCTAGGAAAGCAGTTTCCGGCTTGGAACTCAAGATTGTGTTGAAATTTAGATAAGTCTGTTAACGGTCTTACAGTTTACATCAGCATTTTTCATTCTCACCAGCAAAAAAGTCAGTATTTATGCTCTGTGTTCCTTCCAGAGTCTGATGCTGCTCTGTTTGGATCTTAGCCGCTTCAATATGTGTTGAATCTGATATCGTTATGGTCTCAGATTTTTATTTCCTAATGACAAGTATTGCTGAGTATCTTTAAAAGGCTTGTTTTCTGTATATATTTGTTAAATCTTGGTCAAGTTTCTCTTCAGAACGTGTCTGTTTTCTTTTCTTTACTCTTGTTTTCTGTTTTACTTTGTTTTGAGACGGTAGCCCAGGCTGGACCTGGACTCAGTATGTCGTGTGTTGTAGAGCTGTGAGCCCTGGATCTTCACGCCTGCAGCCGATTCCTTGTGTTGGGATTGCAGGCACATGCCACCAGGACAGGGTTGTTTTGTTGTTTTCTTATTGAAGGTTTGAAAACCATCTGTGTATTATAGATACAAGTTATTTATCATATGCGCGACTGGCAAGTATTTATTCCATTCAGTAATTCCTGTTTTCTCTCTTAAGTGTCTTTCACAGAGCAGAGTTTTTCATTTGAATAGCATTTACTATATCAGGTTTTAAACGTCAAGGGTTGGATTTCTGGTGTTCTGTCTAACGACTCATTTCCAAATCCATCATCATGAAGAGTTTTCTCCTACACTCATTTTCTCATATTTTTAATCTTTTGCATGTGATATTTCAGTCTGTTACCCAAATCGAGTAAATTTTTTACTTTTATATACATCAGAACACATGCAGAGAGTTCATATTTTTGTCTGCGGGCACCAGATTGTTCCATAGCATTTGCTGAAGACGCCATACTGTATTCTATTATGCCCTTGTCAAGAATCAACTGTCTGTTTTTGTTTGTTCCATTTCTGAACTCTGAATTGAATGGCTAGTCTGTTTATTTGTTTTTTGACAAAACCACTGTGTCCTGGTTTTCATAGTTTATACTGAGTTTTGACATGCGGTAAGGTAAGCTGTCTGCCTTTGTTTGCGGATTGATTTCACCTCTCTCTTTTTTCTCACCAGTTTATTTTTCTAGCTTTGCTACCCCACATGGCCAAAACCAAAACTACCGTTCTATAAGTTAGGACAACAACTACTGTGTCCTGTGATATTGTCCCATTTACACACTACTGAAGAACAACGGTCCTCACAGCACAGGCTGTGGTAGAAGGCTTCCTTCAGCAAGTGGTACCTGTTACTACTCTCATTATATGATCCTCGGCTCTACCCTACAGGACAAATTACAATTCAACCGTAATATGTCAAGCTGCTCTGAAACCGGAGAAAGCCATGTGAATGTTACTTTTCTGTCTTCTCTTTTGAGATCAGTGCTTACCACATGCAGTTCACATATATGCGAATGGAAAACAAAGGTTCCACGTGCTGAAGCAAGAATTGAGACTTTAGGATGAGAAAAAAAAAAACATTGAATAGTACACAAAATAATAATAATCTGACCAAAGAAGAAAAAAAACAACCGTTAAATGGATGAAAGCAGAAGTCAGAACTCTTTATTAAAATACATTTTAAAAAATCTTATGTGTGTGCCTCCGTGTGTCTTTGTGTGTATCCATGTGTCTGTGTCCATGTGTCTGTATGTGTCCATGTGTCTACATGTGTCAATGTGTCTATATGTGTCTATGTGTCTGTGTGTGTGTCCATGTGTCTGTGTGTGTATGTGTCTCCATGTGTCTGTGTCTGTGCGTGTCCATGTGTGTGGGCACATGCACATGCACGTGTGTGTTGGCCAGAAGATGACCTCATCTGTCAGTTCTCTCCTTCCACCTTGTGTCTCGTTTGCCTCTGTGCTCACCAGGCTACCTGACCCCCGAGCTTCCGGGATTCTCCTGTCCCCACCTCCCATCTTTCTATAGCAATGCTGTGATTACAGATGTGTGCAGCTGCACTCTGCATCCAGTTTTATGTGGGTTCTGGAGCTCCAAACTCAGGTTCTCATGTTTATGCCAGCTATTCATAGGTATGTTTTATAGGAGACTTATACCTTGATAGATGGTTTGTAGGTATTTAGTCACGGCTAGGTGAGCTTCTGTGGTTGTTTGTGCAACCTTGACTTAGGAATCTCCGCTCATCTTAATGAAATCTATCTACCAAAATTAGAAGCAAGCAATACAGTAAATTAGTTATCTTGTAATCTTTTTGTCATTGCTATTTATTTTAAATTTTTCTTTAGATAAGCTTTTTTTTTTTTTTTTAATGTAGCCCAGGGTAGCCTCAACTCATGAACTTCATATCCCTGCCTCTTGGTCTTTCAAATTTTAAATTAATCCTAGGGCATAACATTGACCTTAAATGAAGGAGCCCTTAGGGCAGGGAGATGACTCAGTGGGAGTAAAGACACTTGCTACCATACCCTGAAGATCCAAGTTCAATCCCCAGGACCTGCATAAAAGATGAGAGCTGGATCCTTAAAGTGATCCTCTGACTTCCACCATGAACCATAGCACATGCGCGCGCGCGCGCGCACACACACACACACACACACACACACACACACACACACACACGCGCAGATACACCACATACAGACACATACACACGCACGCATGCACACACACGCGCAGATACACACATACAGACACATACACACGCACGCATGCACACACACACACAAATAAATATAAAAACACTTTATAAGGAGTTCTTTGATTCGTAAGAAACACTTAAAATTTAAATGAATGTTAGTCGGCGTAGAGGTTGTGTCCCGAAACACTTCCATTATCTTTGCTGCCACAGGAGTCTCCCGGAGGAAGACTGAACCGGCAATTAGAGGCGATACAGACGAGGCATACACACGTCCCCTGCCTGGTATCTGCCGCAGTTACCCTTTCTTCAATCACCCACAGCTGGAGTAATTGGATCTTTAGGCACAGGTTAATGGGATAATTAGGCAAACACGATCAAACTTGTACAGTGTGAGGAAATAGATGAGCGCTGTCTCCCAGCCTCCTGGTGTATGGAGCGCTTCCTGCAACCTGTTCTTCTTTTCTATGGGCAATAAAGTAGGAGATGGATTAGCTGTGGGTGATTTCATCTGTCTGTGGGTGGAAGTGGGGCTTGATTTAAATGATTTTTTTTTTAAAGAGGTGATTTCTGGAATAGCTGAGGTTGCAACGGACAAGGCGAGCCTCTTTCGTGAGGAAGTCAATGCAGATTGCCCCCCCCCCCCCCCCCCCCCCGCACGTCACTAAGTCCACCGGATATGGTGTTCTCTCTAGTACCTTAATAGGAAGCTCATCCGGGAGGCTCTTTTGTCATAAGCCTTTCAAGAAAATAGAAAAACGACACGATTTCATGGAAGGATGTAAGTGGACTCAGCAGTGGTCAGCAAATAGGGCAAAGCTCACAAAGTAGAAAAGGCCAGGGCCACTGTCTGCTGAAGACTAATGTGTACTTTCTCGGGTCTTTATTGCTGAGTTCTGACTATACATGACTGTGTTATAAGACCTCTTGAGAGTTCACAGTATATTTCCAGAAAGGTCTACCTGCTGTGTGTAGGTACATGACAGTATATATGGTATAGAGGCCAATTATCACCAATTATTTTAATCTGAACAATAGATTCTGCTCAGAAAAGGTGCTAAAAGAGGCCAGTAAGACAGGGTTGTATGTGGGGGGATGGGGGTAAAGGCTCCTAGTACCAAGCCTGACAACCCGAGTTTGATTCCCAGGACCTATATGGTAGAAGCATGCCCGGTGCAGCATTTGTGTGGAGGTCAGGACAGCTTCATAGAGTTGACCCTCTCCTTCCAACTTCATGAGCCAATCTGGTCAACAGGCTTGCTACTCAAGCATCTTTACCTGCTGAGCCATCTTGTTTGACTTAAGTTTTGAGAACTGGCCAAGTGTTTTGTGGGATGATCCTTAACTGGAGCTGTCTAATGTCTTTCTCATGGTTAAGCAGGAGTTATAAAATTTGAAGATGAGAAAAATCAGAGGCAAGGTGTTACTATTGACAAATACTGTCAATAACGTCAAGGGCATATACTGTCAATACAACTTACCACTGCGGCTCCTGACTCGGGAGCTGCCGTTCACCGAGTGGAAGGTAGTATTTTTTCAAGGCTTGCCACTTATGAAATCACTCTTTTCCACCTCTTCTCCTGCTCTGTTTGGTTTGGAAGAGGTACTTTTTATAGTTCACACACAAGAGAGTGAGAGGGTATAAACGAACCAGTCTCTCTATCTTCTTAAGTCACAAGGAAATGTTGACAAGAACTATTTGTAATGCTTCTGCACGAGTATCGTCTTTGTTTCATCCTTTTAATTTTATGCACTAGCTTAAAGTCACTTAAATGTATTTACCATCATGTGCTGATGAATAGTCCATTACACTCTGGGCTAGCATCAGGTAGTATGCTAATGTTACTTTATCATCCTTGTGAAAGATTTCCCTACCTCCTCTCCCCTGCTTTCTTCCTTCCCTCTATGCCTCCCCTCCCCCCCTTTCCTTCTATTACAAGCGTCCCCACCATCCATTCATATTTCCACCTCCAGTTTTAGGATAACCCATTTTTTCCTAGGAGACCTCTGTATTGGAGAATGGCACTAGAAGCCAGATCCTAGGCGTTTGGAGTGCTTGCTGTTTGAGGGATGTCATTATTGCTAGGACATTTCAGCAGATCAAGGAAGAAGTGCATATATGTATAGCAGCACATATATTTATCTATGTATCTGAAAGCGTGCTGTCTTGGTTGCTTTTCTATGGCTGTGAAGACATAACATGACCAAGACAACCTGTTGAAGAAAGCATTTATTAGGGGCTTAAAGTTCAGAGGGTGAGTCCATGACCATCATGGTAGGGAACATGGCGCAGGCAGGCTGGCATGGTGCTCCAGTAGTTTCTGAGCACTTACATTTTATCTGCAAATATTAGGCAGAGAGAGAGAGATGGCTAACTGAGAATGGCTTGGGTTTTTCAAACCCCAACGCTCACCTCCCATGACACACCTCCTCCGAAAAGCCACGCCTCCTAATCCTTCCCAAACAGTTCTACAGACTGCAGACCAAGTTCAAACATTTGAGTTCATGGTGGGGGCATTCTCATTCAAACCACCACACACGCAGATGTCTCCAACTCAAATCCACTATCATGTGGCTCACTACAACCTCCTTCTGGCCCTTGCTTCGACTTCAACAACACTGGTTCTTACCATTTGCCATCTATTTCAATGTGTATAGCAGTACCAGGATGGCTACTCTGAGAAAGTCTTACTGATTAAAGTGGTTGTGTACAATTCCTCTTGCCTTTCTAGTTACAGACTCCTTCCAACGTTGCTTAAATGAACACTTGGTTCTCCTACCCCCCCTTGATATTTTCTTTCACTTTGTCAGAATAGATCATGCATCAGGGTGACGATTCAAAACTCGGTACTGAAAGCTCTCAGAAGACGACTTCCATGCATTGGTCCGTTACCCTCCACTGTGGTTCCTCGGACTGTCTTTGCTGTCCTCCCTTTGTACTTCATGGCTGTGCACTGGAGAACAAGAGCTAGGCACAGAGACACAGGGCTTTATTATTCGTGCCTTACTTCTGTTGTACCCACAGCCGCATTAGATTTGGGACTCCTTGCTCTGCACTTCTCCAGGTCTCGCGTGTAGTCCAGGCTCATTTCAAACTCGCTATGTAGTCAGGGATGACCTGGGAGTTCTCACCCTCCTGACTTCACTGCCATGGTGCTGAGTTTACAGTGGTGTTCTGAGAGTTGACCCCAGGTCTTTGTGCATATTCCACAAATGCTCTACCAACTGAGGCTCGTGTCTCGCTCATAGACTGGGGACATCTCGATGTGGCAGATTTAACGTTAAAGGGAAAGAATGTGACTGAACAAGAACTACCGACTGTCTAGAGCAGTGGTTCTCAACCTGTGGGGCACGACCCCTTTTTGAGGTTGAACAAGCCTTTCAAGGGGGCGCCTAAGATCATCTGCACATCAGGTATTTGCATTAAAATTCATAACAGTAGCAAAATTACAGGTATGAAGTAGCAACGAAAATAATGTTATGGTTGGGGGTCGCCACAACGTGAGGGACTGTATTCAAGGGTCTCAGCGTTAGGAAGGTGGTGAGCCACTGCTTTCGAGGCTTTCCTTCTAGACCCAATCTTTGTAAATGCACTGATGCCCAAATTTTGACAACTTAGAGACATTTTTAATCATTGCGTTATAAGAGAAATACGAAATAAAGATGCGGGGGGCACAGAGAAACTTTAGAGCTGAAAATACTGTGTATGGAAATGACGAACACATACCGTTATACATTTGTCTAAACTCACAGAATGGCCACCAAGAGGGAGCCCTTATGTAAACTCTGAATGGTAAAGATGTGGATGCCACCAGTTATGACAGGTATACTGCTCTGCTGGTCAGCGTTTCACGACTGTGTGTGGGGCTACATGTGCGAACACATTCACAGCATGACAAGCTAATCTACGTTATCTGCCTCTTAATTTTGCTGCGAAGTTAAAATTGTTCTGAAAACAGTCTTTAAATAAAAAAGGCATGGCTCAAAAGTTCTTTCTGCCTTCACAGAGGTCTCACATCCCCAGTGCTCTGAGAGACCTAAGTCCATACTATGAAAACACCTAAGATAAGCCTTTTGGGCAGTTACTGAGGCATGCTAGGAAAAATGTATCAATGTGGTCCACGCAAAGCAATCCTAAGCCAACACGGGGAAGGTTCCCTAGACCAGGTGCTGAAACCTTTCTCTGTCTCAGGGTATAATTCCTCAGACTAGAGCAATCCCAGGTTTGCTTACAGCCCACGAGTTAATGTGTGCAGATATAGCTGTTGCTAATTGCTTCTCGGTGTCAGGCTAGACTATTGAGATGTATAAATTGGACTCAGAATGGATGATCGTTATTTGTTTCCAAGTTCTTTTCTCGAGAAAGGCTGTTATTTCCAGGGCAGCAATTGTCACGAGTAAGCTTCCAACTGCAGGTGGAGGCGGTGCTCCATTGTAGAAGGCTGGTGTTGGGTTTAGATGTTTCAATACTCGTATTTCAAAAACTCGGTTTTCAATAGTTTTTTTTTTTCTTTTAATTATCTTCCGATCCTGAGGCTTTTCAGCTGGAAAGGTTGATGCGAGCCACATCTTGATGCAGAACATTCTGTCTTACTTACACGTCTGTTCATTGTAGCTCTTACCCCAACGAGAGGCAAAGTCAACGCGGAAGTAGCTGATGATGCTAAGGTCACATGGCCTGGAGAGGGAGAGAGTGCAATGGGATCACAGGTTACAACCGTCTACTTACAGAGAAACTCGTGGCTGATTTCCTCTTTATTTCTTATATTTGTTGAGCTACCCGTTTTATTAGGCCTTACAGTAAATCGGTATACAAAGGGCACGGTAGCGACACCTGCGGAAAGGTGGTAGCTAAATCAGAAGAGACTGGGAGCACTCAGCGTGTGGAGAGGGATAAGAAAATGTCAAAAAGCCAGGTAGCCCCTCTTCATCGTTAGTTACTTTCCGCATTGCTAAAACTCAATACCTGGTATGTGCAATGTCAGGAAGCAAAGGTTTATTAGAGTTCACACTTTGCGGGGAGACAGTCCATCACGGCGGAGAAGGCGTGGCAGGAGGGGTGTAAGCATCTATAGTCAGGAAGCAGAGAAAGATGCAAGCTGGTGATCGGCTCACTTCTTCCTTTCGATTCATCTGGAATCTCTGCCTGCCTATGCCACCCGCATTCATGGTGGGTCTCACCTCTTGAGTTAAACCTTTCTAGAAATACTCTCATGGATAAACTCAGAAGTGGCTTTCCACGGTGATTCTCAATCCGGTCAAGTTGTCCTTGAAGACTAACTCTCATAATACCCAAATGCCATTATTCACGCAGGAGGAGGTGTAGAGATGAGTATTTGGCAACCTCGGGGCCAGTGGCAGTAGGCCGTGCCATCTTTGAGTGGAAGCGTGAGAGAGGGAAAGAAAAATAGGCTTGGATGACGGCAGCCTCGTGGAACAGGGAACTTGCAGGCTGCCTTCAACTTTATTTCTGCCTCTGTTTTTGTACCTTGTACCAGACAATCAAGAATAAGGAGGGAAAACTCCCCTAGAGGAGATGAAAGCTTTAGTTGTAAGTACAGAGGATCATTTTTCAATTTTAGTGGACTGTTTACATTTTGAACACAGGATTCGGCGATAGAAGGTTGTAGGGTTGCAGGGTGTTTACAACACTCCAGTCTCCACCCACTAGACCCCAGGAGTGCATCCCCCAATGTGAGATCCAGATGGGACCTGGGTACCTGGAATCCTTAGGATTCCACGTGTATGTGTGTGTGTGTGTGTGTGTGTATGTGTGATTTGTGTGTGTCCATCTCCTGTATCCCAGAATGGTCTCACACTCATTATAGTTGAGGATGACCTTGAACTCCTGATCCCCCTGCTTCTATCTAGGGTTTCAGTCATCAGCAAGATCACTAACTTTTAAAGAGAAGCAGCTTTCTTTCTTTCTCTTATGGTTTGGGAGGTTCCAGTCAGGAAGTGCTTAGCCCCATTGTTCCGGGCTTCCAGCAAGGCAGTTCACATCACGGTGAGATAAATCTGCCCACTTTATGGCTATGAAGTCCAGATAATCAACAAGAGGCAGAGACTGGGGTCCCGCCATCTCCTGGAGGGCAGGTGCCTTAGGATCTTCCCTGTAGCCCCACCTGCTGAAGACTCTCCCACCCGGTGACAGCACCACTGTAAGGACTGTCTTTCATACACAGACTCGGTCATCTAGACAAACTGCAACGGTGTGAGCTACAGATCAAACTATAGCGTTTTCTCAGGTGGGTGTTTATTGGTCCCACAATACTGAGCTTTTCAGACCACGGAAATGAAATATTAGCGCATTTCGAACATTTCTTAACATTTTCTTTCTCAGTGATGCCTTTAAGCACGTATTGCGTACAATGTGTTCCTTATTTTTAAATACCTCATGCTTTTCTCAGTCTACTATAGCGTAAACCAAGATTTTCTACTTTTCACGTATGTGCTACTTCATAGGAATACCGTTTATTTGCATTTCCATCTGGTCTCCTAGAACTCTTATAATCACTTACCGTTTCCAGTCGATGGGGAAGATTTCCTTCACCGACAATGGTGTCATCTGCTGATGGGGAGGCCGGGAGTGTTCAGTTCTTTCTTCACTGTCTGCATTTGTTGTCCTCATTGCAACGGCCAATGCCCGCACTTCTACAGGCTCCTGTGTGTGTGTGTGTGTGTGTGTGTGTGTGTGTGTGTGTGTGTGTGTTCAGGGGGCGGTGGTTTGGGGACATTGCCCGTGTGAATACAGTGCCTGCAGAGGCCAGAAGAGATGTTGGGTCCTTCGGAGCTCCAGACACAGGTGGTTGCACCCAATGTGGATGCTGGGATGCAAATGCTGGTCCTCTGCAAGAGCAGTCCATGCTGTTAATGTGTCCTTGCCTTGTTCCTGATCTCAGGGGACTACAGGTCAGTCTTTCACCCACCATTCGGGATTTTAGCTACCTGTTTCTGTGGATGCCCCTTTTTAGTTCAAAACTCTGGTTCCAGCTAATAATTGGCTGAGAGATTTTATAATGAATTTTTTGAATAGCTAATATGCATCCATTGAAATGGCTAACTGGATTTCTCTTTCATCGTTTTAGTAGAGTGAATTACTTTGATTTTTCAAATGTCAGGGTAGCCCTGAATTCCTGTGATTAATAGGATGTGTTTGTGAGATGTGTTATTAGATCATTTGCTGCTATTTTGCTAGGGAATTTTATATCTATGTGCAGAAAGTAATTTGTGAAATATTCCATCCTCTCTTTTTGTGAAAAAATTACTGTGAAATTTATGCTCTTCCTTCATTGCTTCCCAGAACCACTGGTGAGTGAGTCCCTCGTTTCTCCTCATTAAAACATTCGATCCTTTTATGGTTGTGTTGTTCCCGGTGGTTGATGTCGTCATTGACTTCCCAGTTGGTCAGCTTGAGGAGCAGCGATAACTGTTTTTCCGTGTAATCAGCATTCATTTCCTACTTCTTCCATGTGGCGCTGGATCTCTTCAGCAGCGCCCACTGTGTGCCTCATTTCTCTCCTTACCGCCCTCTCTGCCAAGCTGATAGCATTGCCAACTTTTGCCCAGTCACGTTTTACAAAAAGGTTACAGACCTTATTTGTATAAAAAACTAACTCTGTACATTTTTATAGAGATGTTTAAAACCCGTTTAAACCCCCAAATAGTTCCCCCGTTTAACGTGCGTCACTCAGTATGCCATTCCTGACTGCCTTTACTTAGGTGAAACATTAATGACTTTTTATAACATAAAATTGATTCTAATAAATTTTTAAACGCTACCTTCTAAGCCCTCCCCCCCTTTTTTTGGTACTCCCTGCTTTCATCATGATTAGTTTGAATCTCTCAGGCACAGGATGGATCAGCACACTTCGACAACTTTGTTTTTCAGTTTCTGAGTTTCAGAAGATTAATGTTGGATCCACTTTCCTTAGCAATATAGACTTAATTGAGCATTATTACTATTTCAGTAAAACAGGCTATTATACTGATAGTAAGAAATGCAATTGCTCACTATACCGCATGATTTCCATGTAAAACAAGTCTAACTTGTGTCTCTTGACCATGTGCCCATCCCTAGCACACATTTTTTTTTTTAAGTCTTGACAACTGTCTATTCCTCCCCCCACCCAGAAAAGTCAGAAGTAGTAAATTATCCCTGCTAAGCAGACTGTGGTCCTCAACAAAGCCCATAAAATGCGTTTAGCTTAATCAACTGTTATTGGAAATGGGAACCATTTTCAAATTGCTTTGAAGGAAAACAAACCAACAAACTGGTAAACAGGCACTTGGCACAGAAACTCAGCTTCACTGAACAAAAAATTTAAACAGCGAGAGGGAGCGAGCGCCAGCGTGAGAGGCATCCTCTATGAGGCCCGGGAAACCGACACGTCAGCAGCCATCAGCTTGCTATTTAATAAGGTTAATAATAAAGTTCCTGAAAGACGAATTGTTATCACGGTTGAAGACCAGTTTATAAAAATGTTCATGCCTGAGGCAGACGCACACTGTGTTCGTAGTCTTGCCAGAAGGATGGCCTTCTCACTCTTGTGGCTGCCCGCGGCACGTGGAAGTTAGCACGTCACAGGAAACATATTTGCGTTCTGGCGCAGACGCAGAGCCTAAGATCTGAACACGACTGAAGTACAGATAAGATTCACACACTCGCTTGCGGTCAGTGTTAGCAGCGTTCGCGACACTGAGATTTTTCTGCATAGGGAAATCTGTTTAAAGGGTTTCCAATGGGGGCGTAGACAGTCTCGGTTGCTGATCACGCATCCCGCCTTTAGAGCCTCCCGAGTCACCTGTTGCTCTGCTTTGTCTGCTACGTTCCCACGGTCTCCTACCTTTTAGTTTCTGATCTGGGAACTGGGTCTTAACCTGACTGTAGCTCAGGTTCTAAACGCTGGGAAGTTCTTTCATCCTCTGATGCCTTGTGGGAACCACTGTTCCTGCACCACCCAGACATGGTTCACTCCAGCTGGGGCAGTGAGGCCCAGCAGGCACTCTATCCTGTGACTGGAGAGGAATCTTGGTAGCTCTCCCTGCACTTCCAGGAAGACTTTTCTCCCTGAGGCTCAGAGGCCACTTCAGGAACTTCCTTAGAAATCTGTAATAATTCGGTGCCCCTGAGCTTGAACTGCTCTGCATATGCAGGCTGATGGTGTCTGGGGAGTGGTGTCCAAAGGTGAAGTCGCTGTTACGCCTTTGTAACATTTTAAATTTTGGTTTGTTTTTCAGTGCTGGGGATAAAACTCTGGACCCACACATTATATGACATTGATAGTTGTCACGTGTGTTCCCTTCCCTGCTTCCTCCGCTCTTAACTCCCACCTGACTCTTCATGCCTGCCTTGAGTAACCTGGGCACTGAGAATTGTCTTAGCATCTCGCTGTGCTACCCTTGCAAGTGAATGGTTGAACTCATTTCCTGTTGTGGTGGGTTGAATCTATCCTGGTGGTGGATTGAAACTGCTCCTCTCCTTTAATAAGCTAGGGACTCCCCTCTCTCCAGGTTCTTTACAGGACTTCTGTGTTGTAGAAGTTTATTTTTAGTTATACAAAATAATTTTTTATGCACCATCGAGTGAAGGGCTCCCTAGGTCTTGGCATTTTGTATTGCCTACAGGTGTTGGATTTATGTTGGAGAGATGTTTGATCGCAAATGATCTGCATGAGCTACCAATAGAACACCCAAGGAGTTCTGGATCAATAAAAAGCACCTGAGCTCAGACGCTCAGGGTTCCACTATTGAGTATGGTGCCTGCCATGATGGTGATTCCCTTTGCTGAGGTCTGGCAGGGTTTGCACCTATGAGTATGCTTCCTTTTCTTCCTTGCTGAGCCACTCCATAGGTGTACAACTACACTTCTGGGATGGGCAGGCAGGCATACAGTGAATATAGGTCGGATAAGTTATGTAAACATCTGTTATACAAACGACTTTCCAATGTGAAGGGTTCCTGTTTGTAGGGCAGTTAGGAATTGGACCTTCCACAGGTGAACAAAGACTCTGTGGAAAAGCACATGCAGCTTTTAACATGGTTACATTTTTATGGTTTCATTTCTGGTTGGTTAGTACAACGTTGCTACCTACTCCATTACTTGAACCCCAGTTTATCTGGGAGTTCTCAAACACACACCATTAAACAGCTCCTTTTTATATCTTTTAGATTTCTAGTCAGGTTAAGGGTTTCCCTTTCTTCCTTTGTATGCTAAAAAAGTGAGAGATTAGTTATCCTGGGCCATGTAGTGAAGTACTATCTCAAAACAAAACAAAAAATTGAAAATATTTTTTTAAATGCTGGTTTCATGGTTTATATAAAGTTCTAGTTATTTCTTGTTTTAAAAATTGTCCATAACTTTTCAGATGAATTTTGGCACTTCGGGGGTAAGCAGATGTAAACTTTAGACACCAACCTTTGTTTTTAACCAAAACCCTGTGTTATACAGAGTGGAAGCTAAACCAAATTAGATGGACTAGTAAAAAGTATACATGCAGGACTGGAGAGATGGCTCAGTGGCTAAGAGCACTGGCTACTCTTCCAGAGGATCCAGGTTCAATTCCCAGTACCCACATGGCTGCTCACCACCATCTGTAATGCCAACCCCAGGGGATCTGATGCCTTCTTCTGGCTTCCATAATAGGCGTAAAGGTGTCACGAAACGTCTTTTGTAACCTTATGACATACTGTCCACATTGATATGTGCTCTTTCCCCATCGTGTCTGTGAAAACTCAGATTGTATTCATGCATTTGGACCCCTCGCACCTCCTACCTTCAGACCTACATAGAGCTTGTTTCCGTGTCTTTAAGAATGCCCTGTCGACATGATGACTCAGGGTGTGAGAACTTTTGTTGTTATAGAGGACCTGAGTTTGCCTCCCAGCAACCCAGTTGAGAAGCTCAGAATTTCCTGTAACTCCAGATACCTTTGGCCTTTGTGAGCATCCCTGCCCACCCCACATGTGCCTGTACACACAAGTGCAAATGTGCATGCACACACACACACACACACACACACACACACGGGCACATAATTAAAGATCATTTTAAAAGGATCCTTTAAGGTTTTCTTTTTTTCTGTAAAATTTAAGATTTTAAGAAATCTGAAGATTTCCATGCAGTCATGATTTTTACTTTATTTTATTTAAAAAAAAATTTTTTTTTTGTTGTTGTTGCTGTTGTTAAGTCTGTAGTAGATGAAGTTTCCAGCGTGGTGTAGAAAAATACAGCATTCAATCAATAAATGTACTAAAAATTCACAGAGTTGGATTACAGGAGTTAGAAACAGAAACAGGCTTAGAATGCCCTTTGTCTTAACTTCTGATAAAGGTTTCTTTTCCCATTACCTCAGACACTGAAAGAATTAGAAAATCCCTTAAAGTCTCACAGTAGAGATTCTGAGCAGATAAGTTAGAATCTAGGCAGGACAGCACAACACTTCAGGAAGGCTGAAGCAGGAGGATTGCCACAAGTTTTAGCCTAGCATGGCCCCTGTATAGTGAGACCCTGTTTCAAATTTCTAGCTCTAAAATAGAAGAGGAGCAAAATGCATATCCCATCCTCTGCTGCGGCCACAGCCTGTGGATGGATGGTACCCACCCAATACCTGTCAGAGCTTCCTGACCTCCCACCCAATACCTGTCAGAATCTCCTGACCTCCAAAGCCCGGGTGAGGGAACCGCTTTGTGTGTATCAACTGACTCTAGCCTCTGTGGACTCCAGAATATATGTTTCTGCGCTCTTGCCTTGAAAAAGGAAGATGACATTTGAAAAGTTGGTTCTGACAATGTATCTGAAGTCCTAACGCCATGAATGTTGAATGTGAGATTTTTCAGGGTTGAGCAAAGGCCAGGTTCTGATTATCAATGGTGTGCTGAAACCCATTGTTTGGTATTCCTGAAAAAGTTGATAGAAAGATGAGTTAAAACACAAAATAGAAAGGGGGATCAAACGAAAAGATCGGGCTCACTTATATATTCCAAGGTTTTGTACATCATCGTATATATCTGAACCATGTAGAGATCTGGTTAAAATGCACTGGCAAGGGTACATGGCAGAACACTACCTTTTCAACAAACTCCTGAGAGGTATCAATGCTGTGAGCCCAGGGGAACACATAGGAGCAACAGAGTCAACTGTTTGTCACAGGACATTTGAATTAGCGCAGTGACTGAGCCACTAAGTAGCGTCTATAATAGATTGTCAGGTTATGATATAAAGACCCATAGAATGTGCTCAACACACATCGTACTCACAAAAAACTGAACTTCGATGACACAGAGCCATGCACAATGAATACACACAGTGCGATTCTTCACGAGTGAGGGAAATATGTGAGGCTGCTTAAACAGTGGGTCAGACACGAGAAGAAGAACTACAAAGTGGGGCACTTGGGAAGAAGACTTTCAGTGGGTGAGGGAGGGTGCCATGAGAGGGGAGACAGGCTTGAAAATCCAGCTGGAAGGAGGTGGCGCACGCCTTTAATCCCAGCACTCGGGAGGCAGAGGCAGGCGGATCTCTGTGAGTTCGAGGCCAGCCTGGTCTCCAGAGTGAGTTCCAGGACAGCCAGAGTCACAACAGAGAAACCCTGTCTCAAAAAACCAAAAAAAAAAAAAAAAAAAAAAAAAGACTAAAACCCAGCATCTAAATGAATGAAATGGTCAAACAATAGCAAAGCTACAAACTAAAAAAGAAAAAAGTAAGGCAAATAAATATAAGTATATATATTTTTTCCATACAAATCTCAGGTGTTTGCACAATGAATTTCCTTCTGCATCTGAGACTGCAACACTGGAAGCTATGAATATTTTATTTCTTTTTCTGTCATTCACTTATACAGAAATGGTCAGGGCTGAGGCAAAAGTAAGATGGAATTCCTTTTTTTTCTTTTTTTTAGTACCAACATTAGTGATTGAGGCAGTGTCATGACAGGAAGCAGAAGGAAAGCAGTATTCCCTTAAAAGAAGTATTTTGTCTCGAACTTCTCAAAGGCTGCAGTGGCTATTGCCCAGAGATCACTCCTGAATAGTGTTTTTATATGCAGTAACCCACGAATCACCCTACCCCTATCCCTTACAGCCAAATAAATTGCAAGGCCTGCAGTCATCGGTGTTCTGCCAGCAGGAGCACCAAGATAAGAATTCCCACTGTGAACAGTGTGTTATCCTTTGCCACTGTCTGCTGATTGAACCTCAAAGGCCCTTTCAATCCGGCAGGGGAAGCGCGCACAAGGCGTTCTATGTGGACATGCGTGGCAGGGAAGGCCAGGGGCTCCTTGAATTCTGTGTTTTGTGAATGCCTGACTTTCATCCTTAAAGCATCTTGTGTACCAAGCACAGGCTCCTGCTGGGAGGGAGGCTTCTGAGAACAGAGAAAACGCCAGGTGCTCGCTGTAACTAGAACTCAGGGGAAATGATCGGATTCTGGCACACAGACAGTTGAGGGTCAAGTCCAGGGCTAAGTAGGCAAGAGCCTCACTTCGATTAACAAACAAACAGCTTATACCCATTGGGTCACAGGTGGCAGGAAGTTTAGATTATCAGCAGAGGGAACCATAAAGCCCGTGGGAAGCACTCAGAACTAGAACCTGTGTATCAGGGACGGCTCTCAGCACCTGTGATCAGCTGCGAGTTGCTTCAGACAAGGGTGGGGGCAGGGAGAAAGTTGCAGAGAACTGGACCAAAGGATATGTCTCTTAGATGCCCAGTTGCTGATGGTTTAACTCCAAGCCTTAATCGGATTTTGAACGTGCCTATGATTTTAGCGCAGGGAATATCATGTAACAAGCTGGGCCATCTAATGTCATGAAACTGGTGTGTGTGATGATGCAGACCTTTCTGCAGGAGGTTCTTAATCCCTGGGGATTTGGGGGGGGCACGCCAGTCAGAGGAAGTGTCTGAAGACAGAAAGAAAAAAAAATTTTTTTCCAAAGAGCAAATTTACCTGATGGTGGTTATTGACTTTTGAGGTCTCTTTGACAATCCCCAGGAAGCAGGTATGATTTATAGGATGGGGGTTACTGGGACAGAGAGAGCAGCCTGGCATTCTCTCTCTCACTAACAAGGCTCCGATGATTCCCTGGGGTGGTGACTCCACCTGCCACAGAGTAGAGACATAGTTATTTGCCCCTTCCTTACTAGGGGGTTTTCAAATTGATATGAGGCCATATTTATTACTGGGCTTTTCTTCTGAGTTTTGTAACAAATGCTCTGCTGGCATCTCTATACCTCTACACCTCGTTACACCACATGGGTGACAGTTGTGAGCAGAGTGTTTCTGCTCTTTTTTTCTACCCTATGATCAACGTGTAGGTTTCCAGACTGAGAGAAATATCACTAGATATGGAACTTTTTTAAAAGTAAAAGTGAACACCTCTAGCAAGAGCCCTTAGGATGAAAGAAAGGATCTGATTGATTCCCTGTGGGTGGTTTCTAAGCTCAGGATGAGTGTTCCTCCCAAAGTTCTACTCTATTGGTCTCCGCTGACAGTCATCTTCGGCTTAAGCGTGGGACAATTTCAGCTGTGATCAGTGTCGTGGATGGTAAATAGGAATCCAAACGCTTACCCACTTCATCGGTGGGTTGCAGCTATCTAGAAGCCTGGAGTGGAAGCTTTGGCAGCTCTGCCTTAAGGAAAAGCAAAAGACAATCAGTACTGATTTCCAAGAAAGAAAGCAGGAAATGTGACAACAAAGAACCTTGACCTTGACCGGCCCTATTGCTTTGTACCCAGGATACCCCAAATTTAACACTACAGCTGAGTAGCCAGAGATCCACTTGGAATCTACAGAACCTATTCCAATCTCTGAGTTCTTTCCATTGTAGCATCCAACTCAGACCTTTTTCCTTTCGGTCTCTCTATAGAAAATAAAGTAATAAAATCTAAGCACGCCCTGTTCATTAATATTGGACACAACTGGGAAGAGAATATGGAGTCAGCTCATATACTTATATTCCTCCCATTCACCTATACCCACATGTTATTCGGGGAGTATTGTAAGGGCCAGGATGACCCAGATATAAAGACTTGATATTGGAACTATATAGGTATATGGGGGGGGGGTGGTGGTACCTTTTGGAGGATAGGATGGAGCTGTGGCTTTCTGGAGGCCCTTGTTAATGGCTCGTTTCCCAAGGACAGATGACAAATGGGAAAGTTCAACAGGATAGTGGGAAAACATCTCAGCTAGCAGATGTTAGTGTGAATTACAGAAATGTTGTGCAGACATGTATAAAGCCTCAGGAAAGGCATTGATTTCCCTGGTCCTCAAGTTCCTCAACAGGGAAAAAAACTCAGAGTAAAAATCTGTGCTTTGCATCTGAGAAGCTGGCTCAGTAGTTAAGATACTTGCTGGAAAAGCGTGTGTTTGTGTGTGTGTGTGTGTGCATGTGTATGTGTGTGTACACACATGTGTTCAGTTTGGACCCCCAATACTCATGTAAAAGTCAGGCATGGAAATGCATTACGACAGTCCCCGTGTTGACTGTGCAGAGGTTGTTGGATTCTGGGTGCTCACTGGCCAGCCAGAGTCGGCCAAACAGTCAACTCCAGGTTCAGTGAGAAACCCTTACTCAAGAAATAGAGATTGGACGTAAAAGGCAGTTAACGTCTGGCTTCCGTATTCACAGACATGAATGAGCACAGCTGCATACACATGTACATATAAACGAATCGCACACACACACACACACACACACACACACACACACACACACACTATGCACCCTGTATAATTTCTTTAAGGACTCACCTTTTTTTGTATGTCAAGTTTATGCTAGTATGCCTGAGGAAGACAGGTATACATACATACCAAGTTCTGCCATAAAAATGTTACATAAATTAATAGAAAGTAAAATTTCAATGACAAGACTTGTTGTTTTGTTTAAAAAATCATCCAGATGTCCTTAAAGGTTTTTTACAGCTTTTTTTTTTTTTTTTTGTCACCGCAACTGATGGTAGCCTTACCCAATAATGTTGTTAAAAATAAAGATTATTTTTTATGATGTAAAATAAAATACAAAGACTTCTGGAAGTTATTTCACTCAAGAGCTACTAAATTAAAATGTCTAGGGGTGAGTCATAGTTACTTGCATAAGTATGTACTCTATCCACTCTTGTGAGTAGCCCCCAACTACCATTTATAGTTCCTGAGTGTCAATTCAATTGAGGAATAAAAAGAGGAGTCAAATATCTCCTTGTTTATTCTTAGAAATGAGGTTGGGAGAGACAATTGGCACCAGTGGGGTAAGCCTGTCTCTCTCTAATGCTGAGCCCCAGGGTTACACAAGTTCCCCCATTGGTATTGGTAATACTAAACCAGGAAGGTCTCCTTTGAGGGCTCCAGACTTGTGGAATGGGCAGTGTGTCTCATTGTTCCTTTCAAAATCATAAGTAGATCATTTCCCTTCCTGTGGGTTAGTGCCAGGATTGCTTCACAGGACGGGAGTGTCACACCGAGTTACACATACAAAAAGAGGCTTTATTTCTGAGAACAAAACCTCTGGTACCATCCCTTGTACACATCCCGCACCGTCACGTTCCACTATTCTAAAGACTCGTCAAAAGTGTCTGTTTCTGTTTAGTCAGTGACCACGAACTACCTAAGGTTCATTCCTATCGTAGGCCATGAGACAGGACAGCCTGAAGTGCTTGTGGAACTTTAAATGTGAAGCAAAGATGGAGCCAATGTGATGTTATGGACCTGAAAATCTATGATGTGCCAATTCTCTCCCACACCATCAGTACGCCCCTTGATATAGCTCAACCATTAACCCCAAACTAGGAGAGACCTCGGTGGCTGAGGGCTTAATGTGACCTGGGAAGATGGTTATCCTCCCACTACGGAATCTGTAGAGCTTGCATGTGTGTGAGAAGAAGAGGCTAGGGGTCAGTGTTGGGGGTCTTTATCTCTATCATTCTTCACTTTCTTTTCTGAGACAGGGTCTCTCACTGAGCCTGGAGCTCACCATGCCAGCTATACTGGCTGGCCAGTGAGCTTCTGGTATCCCCATGTCCCTACCCCACCTCCAAGCATTTGAGGTGCAATACTGCTGCCCTGACCTTTTGCCTGGATGTTGGGGATTGAAACTCAGATCCTCATGCTTTTGAAGCAAAGTGTTTTACCCACCGAATCCCCCTAGCCCCTAATCCATCTTTCTCTTTTTGGAGATGAGGTCACACTGGGTAGTCCTGGATACTTTGGTCTCCTGGATACTTTTGTACTGTGTCTCAGGATGACAGACTTGCACATTTCTTGCCCCCTCCAACCCCTCCCCCCAAGCTTGGCCTCCCAAATGCTGGCATCATAAGCATGGACCACTAGGCCTGAGTCTCAAACTCTACAAAACTAAGGAAGATATATGTGATGTTTCTTCTTTGCAACTTTAAAAAAAGCGATGATGTTATTAAGAATAATGAAGACAGGAGAAGATAAAACACCTGTATATGTGCATAAAATAATAGATATCAAAAAACAAAACAAACCATTACTACTGATGAAAAGAAATGACTAGGAAAAATCCAGATGGACTTTGTTCCTATTTCACATGAGAACCATAATATATAGGAGGCAGTTATGTTTCCATTGGTAGCATTTTTCTTCGGGAGAATAGCTGCCAGTAAAGCCTAAGCTGTTACTGGTGTTACCATGAGTTACAACATAAAACTATGGATTAGTTCACGTGGGGAAGTTAAAACCTATAACTGGATGAGTGCTTTCGTGTGTGGAGAAGACAGGCGTGTAGACCACATCTGTCACTTCCAACCCTGTCTTCACTGACGAGACTCCTTCCCATAGTCACAGCTGGGCAGTACTTGAAATCTAGTTTGACTTGGCTCTTGATTGCACAGAGATATTCGCAGCAGCTCTTAAGTGTGTGTGTGTGTACTTGTGTGTGTGTGTGTGTGTGTGTGTGTGTGTGATAGTCATCAGAAAGACAGAAGGGAGTAGACACAAGGCACACAAAAGAAATGAACAACTCTCAAGAAGTAAACGTGAGTGACTGAGAAATGTCTACAGGGATGTTCAAACTCACTGATGAATAAGTGAGGGATAAGAAGGATATAAAAAAAAAACAACCTACCTTGCATCTGTACAATTGGTAAAAACAAGGTCAGATGGTTTCAAGTGCAGGAAAAACCAGAATCATCAATCACTGCCAAGTGACACAAGGGCTGATCCAGCCGTTTTGGAGAGCAATTTAATCGTACAGTTATGTTTGAAATTCCCCAAGCATCAGCAACTCTCTTCTAGATTTTTTTCTATAGGGAAAAACACACACACACACACACACACACACACACACACACACACACACACACACATTTCCTGCAAGCAAACCTACATAAAGATCAAATACTTTGTTCAATTCCTGCTGATGGCTGCAAGGAGTTGGAGACAGCCCAGGTGACTTCATTGCATGAGGGACAAGGAAGTAAAAGTATGAAGGATGCATGAAAGAAATGCGATGCAGGGATGAATGAACTAAACTCATGTTTAGAAGCACGGGCAGACTTCACAGACATAACGCTGCAACAACGAATGATGAGGTATGCCAAGTAATAGTTGCAAAAATCAAATTTACATACATTTTAAATGTACCAAATCTGTTCTGTTTTTCCCACGGATACACACGTAAGTAGGAAGGGCTGGAATGCAGACTGAATAGGCACAGCTCGGATATTTGAGAATGGGTAATGGGAGGTGGGGAGAGGTAATGGAAATGGATGGAACAGGTACAAAATTGAGAAAGGGAAATAGAGCGAGAGCAAGAGGGAGAGGAGAAGGGGAGGGGTGAGAGGAAATGGGAGACAGGAGTGGGAGACACACCCAGAGGTTTACCGTAGATGAGAGGTCGGAGGGGTATAATTGTGAGCATCTGTGGATCACAAGTATGTAATTATGTGCCACAAATACATAGAGCCATAAATAAACTAGATCTCGGCTAGTGGCCCCCAACATGGAGTATCCCAGTTCCCCTCCAAGTTGTGATGCCAGGTAACCTGTTGTTGAAATCTAGAATAAAACTTCGCTGGCGCTAAGGTGAAGGAGGTGAACTGCCAAAGTCTGGTTGTGCCTGGCTTCATAAGACCTGGTGGAGGTCCCGAGAGTGCATTGTGCTGACTGTAGATCCGTTCCCTAAACTTCTGGATTCTGTCTGAACAGCTAGATTCTATTTACTAGGAGATGAAGCAGGGCCACCATCTCTTTATGTCACCAGTATAGGTTTCTAGGCCCCAGCTTACAGGATGATGTCAACCACATTCAGGGTGGATATTGTCCCCCCCCTCCCAGTTTCTGACAAACTCCCACAAAGACAGGTATGCTTTATCAGTCTCCTAGAAGATATTAGATCTGCTGACCATGAAGTTCAAATGTCACAGTCTCTAGAGCCGAAGTTCTCAACCTGTGGGTCTCAACTCCTTTGGGGGTTAAATGACTCTTTCACGGGGGTCACCTAAGACCATCTTCATATCAGATATTTAAGTGATTATTCATAACAATAGCAAAATATTTGCTCTTGCTATTGTTATGAAATAGCAATGAAAATAATTTTACGGATGGGGGTCACCACAACATGAGGAACTGTATTAACAGGTCACAGTATTAGGAAGGTTGAGAACCACTGGGCTACAGGTAAGGTTTTTGAGGAATAACTGAATTGTGTAGACTTTAACCCCATCGTTGGGTTAATCCACGACATATAACTTGATTAAGACTTATTGGGAAGTGGTGGAGACTACCGGATGGAGGGGGGTCACTGAAGGATGCCTTTGAGTGGTGTGTCTTGTCACTAGTCCCTTTCTCTCCGGTACCGCTTCCTGTCCTCCATGGAGTGTCGCACTTTGCCCCACTGTATTTCTCAGTATGACGTCCTATCTCAATGTAGAGGACCAAGGACTGAGACGTCCAAAACCGTGAGCCAAAACAAATCTTCCTTCTAAACTGTTGCTGTCAGATACCCCCCCCCCAATGAGGTGTTGACTGATAGTCCCTATGTATTTGATAACCTCACTGTGTTATCCACAGAGAAGCTGCCCTATCCTCTAGCTTTCATCTCACCGGGACCATGTCTAATGAGCTCTTTTTACTGCTACAGAAACTTGATTAAACTTGGGGATGCTTCATCGGGATATGCCACCGCTACCCTGTTGTTGTGCCCTTCGAAGTACTTCTCCAGTGTTGGGTGGTAAACTGGGAGATCGTATTTAGCCTTTAATAAATAGTAAATAGCTAATTACTCCAAGTAGCTATTTACACATTGAATTTATTTTTCTTGGCATCTTTAATGTCTGATTAACATTTTCTTCCTACAGCTGGAAGACACTTACGCAGAATAAAACATTCCCTTATTTAATCTCAAGTGGAATATACGATAAGTGTGATCGCTTTAATTTGCGTCACTTATTAGCCGGAGAGAGGTATTGGACAGGTGGGACGCTCCATCACATGCCAATTAGCAGGTGGCTTAGAGGGCAAGAGGGAAAACTCTTCCATCCAGGGGATTGTGGAAACCACAGAAGGAGAAGTTCAGCTATAAGAAAATAGAGAAAATGACATTGGGATGCCTGGTTTTGGAGACTGGGGACAGAGCTTAAAAAAGTAATGACAATTCTGTACAGACATCCCCAGAGAATACTCAGAATAGAAAGTCAGGCGACTTCAATGTAAGAGGGAATTTCTATTTTTAATCACAAAAAAAGCACTATGAAAAGTTAGATCTAAAGGTGAACCTTGTGAATTTAATGAAAGAACATTATACAAATGAGGAGGCTGAGACACAGCAATGTCCTGCATCACTGTCCTGTAAATACTCAAGACAGACAGATGTGAGAAACCCTGGAAACAGATGTGCAAGTCTCCTCTTCCACCTGATGTCCTGAAAACTCACATAGTAGGACTTCTTGCCACCAGTATGCTTTTCTCAGTTAGTTCCCTTTGATGGCCAGCATCAGAATGGTTCACTACATGACACTCATATTGAAGTAGGATCTAAATTATGTGTTGTAAACAGGGCCACGGAAGGCTCACACATAGCAACAGAGATCAAAAGAAGGTACAAGTTATCTGAGAAGACCATGGTATTTGGAAATATCTGGACAGGATAGTGAACTCATGAGAAAGACAATGTGGGTTTTGTCTAAGAGCAGGGCAGTAGTTCACTGTTACCATCCCCGGCCTGTTGAGCTTTGTTTTTCCTTTAGTTGTTGGCATCCAGTAGTTTCATGTTGAAGGAATCTGTATTAGGATTAATTTGGTATTCATGAACTGTCCGCATATCATAGCTGTCTGTTGCCAATCTCATCTAAATCGGAGCATAAAAATACTGCAAAAGCAACGTTTTGTTCATCGTGAAGGAGGAGTGGAGTGCGAAATAAGTATTTACTGGATGAGTAAGTGTAGATGATTTTGTGATTATGTACATCGTGTCCTATACGAAAGGCCCAGCCGGGGGCATCAGGAATAGCTGAAGTTTCCTCCTTGCTGATGACCAAGACAGGCATTCCAGAAATTGAGGTCTCTGACAGTTTTTTACCACAGAAGGGGGATTGTTTACTAACTGGTCCACTTCAGAAGGCGTCTTCTTCTTTTCCCAATCTGTATAAAGCACTATGTACATCCAGCCGCAGGCTTGAACATGTGTAAGTCATGATGACGGAGACAGAGGCTGTGAGCTTCGTAACCTGCGATACAGCCTTGTAAAGAAAGCCCTGTTACCACAAGAGGATCACCCGGTAACTGGTAAAGGGATCCTAATAAGTGTACAGGAATTATTTCGTCTTTCTGTGGATATGTTATTCCTCTCCTATGCTTTCAATTTTCTTAGCATTTGCATCATTTCGTTGAGGAATTAATGATAGTCTCTTTTGACTCCTTCAGGTTGTCAAATAATCTTTTTATGATCATGTAACACCTCTGAAGACACAGACGCATCTCCTTGTCTTGAACATGTATTGGGAATTCATCACAATATTTAGTAGTCCTATCAACACACATGATTGTAACACCCTTAGAAGTGAGAAGTAGTCAGACACTTCTGTTCAAGCCTTTTCAATTTCTGGCCCTGAGTTCAGAATCAATTTCATTAACCATCTGGGGAAGCACAGTGGCTTAACTGAATGCAGCATGGAATGAAATATTGGAGGTGCCAGACTTCTTTGCTAGGCTAGTGTACTGGGAGCTGATTTCCCTTGGTATCCTGGTATAGGCTTTCCTAGTGGTAGGATGATACTTTTTTTTTTAACGACTTTTAAATTATTTCTTGAAATTATAATATGATCACATCATTTCTTCCCCTCTATCCTCCCTTCAAATGCTCCCATATACCTCCCTTGCTAGTTTTCAAATTCATGGTCTCTTTTTCCAATCATTGTAGTTACACACACACACACACACACACACATACACACACACACACTCCCATACTTAAGACTCAGGAAACATTGTGGGAAAGGGGGCATATACTTTCATTTTAGGAGCCAAAGGAACAAGGAAGTTTGCTATGAGACTGTGTCTCCTAGGTATGTCAGAAGCTACATCTATAAAGCCTTACAGACATGGTTACCTAAACATGAGCTGTACTAGGACAATAATAGATACACTAACCTAGACTGGGAACAGCCCAGGAGGCCTCAGCTCTATACGAAGAACTGCAGGCAGCTAGGGAATGCTGAGGGAAGGAGAAATAGTCTTCCCTGGGGTAGTCTGATACTTAAAGGAAGACAGCTCCCACTGGGTTCGCTAACTCATTCCTCATGATCCTCTACCCTCATCTGGGCAGACAGACTTCCATGCTCTCTGGCTTGTGGAATGGTTCAGTCAATAGGGAGGCCTGGGAGGAGGTTAGATGTGGGAGAGGAGTCTGAGAGCTGGCTGTTTCCCACCCCCCTCTAGCTTCTTTCTTGCATGCACATTTCAAAGTTTTATGATGTGTGCTCCTTTGTCTAAGATTCCAGTGTGGCCTTTGAATCATGACTCCCATTCCTAAAAATCAAGTTGCTTTTGTAGTTTTTCCTGCTATCACTCACACTTTTAGAAGCAGATGTTTTATTATGTCGTCCTGGAATGTTCCAATTCTCTCATCTTGATGTAGACTGGTCCCACTCTAAAACTGGTAACAGAAGTGTGGCTCCTAGGATATACCTGGCTTCTTTCCTACTATGATGTTCTCTTTGGACAACGCTTCAGTTCGGTCTGGTGGAAAGTTACCTCCTTCTTGTCCTGAGTTATTTCAGTTCCTTCCCTGTGTTCTCAGAAGACGAGACCCAGGATTTCCTGGATCATCTTCCTTCACGGGACCAGGCCCTAAAACAGCTTTCTGCCAAGTTATGATTGCAGTAGGACTAAGCAGCCTGTGCCTTTCCTTGTTTATAATTATCAGGACTGTACCCACACCATTTCATTTGTTGCAAAAATACTCCTCCCTATATTACATCAGCCAAAACTTCCATCTGCTCTTTGCCTCCCAGGGTTGGTGCCCTGGTGTACATATTTTACAAAGTTACTGGCCCTTGATCTAACAGGGTAATAACTTTAACAGATTAATTCCTTAAGTTTGGGACCTTGGGTTATATAAAACTAAATGAGTTCCCTGATGTTACCAGTCCTATAAATCCAACATTCTGTTGTATTTACATAAAATGAAGGTTCATTAAATTTTATCTTCCTTCTACTCTATCCCCAAAATAGTATTATAAATTTCTTCTCCTGGAGTTCTTAATGATTCAAAATGTACTCTTCCAGGAGATCGACTGACAGCTTTCTGAAATATAGACACGCTTTCCCTAACTACGGACTCTTTTCATAAAAAGCCTGGCTGCTGCTTCTTGTGAGTTTGTCTGAAATCGCTACATGTAAAATAATAATCGTTGGATGCTGACACGCAGCGGGTTAGAATACTTACATCCTTCTATCTGCATGCTAGGGATGAGGTCTTGCTCAGGCAATATTCATGGGCAACTAAAGGGCTTTTGAAGTAACTGGACTTCTGCTTCTTAAATTTCAAGTCGGAATCAACAATAGCTGGAGGCTTGATTCTTGTGTGAATGGAATATGAGAACTAGACACTGTCTAGCATGGCCTAGGTAGTGAATGAGGGGGTGGTAATTGATGAAAAACTATCAATATACCTGCTGTTGAGTTCAGTAGTAGTAATTATGATACAGAAGAGTAGATCTTGGGCAGATGTGCAAACCAAGGAGACACTGAGGGTCTCCCTGAGGATGACGTGTGTGTCACAAATGCCCTTTGAGAGGTTATACGGTTCAGAAAATGTCCCTGTGTTCATTTGTTTGTGAGAGAGATGTTCTCAGGAGAATATCCAAGGAAATTTCAGACTATCCATAAACTACTTTGTCTTCTAAGTTTCTGAGGCAATAAATAATCCCCTGAGATGGCTCCACACAAGTCATTAGAACTTGAGATTGTCAGAAAACGCTATTACCTGGCAGGTTTCAGGGCAATGTTTAGAGACGGAAAGGATGGAACTACTTACCTTTGTTTTGCTTTGATAATGCACTGGAATCGACTAATAGAATAAACATCAGCTAATCACAATCAGATTACTGAATCTGTTAGTGACAATTTGGAGAATTGGGATGATTGAAAGTCCAAAGGTAGTGGCAGTGTTGTTGCTATTAGTATGTATGACTTGGAACCAAAACACACGCTTGATTTCAGATTATTTCATTTTTAAAATTAAATCTATTTATTTTTCTCTCATATAATCCATCCTGACCCCATCCTCCCCTTCCTCCACTCCTCCCAGATGCCCCCATCTTCCCTATCCCTCGCTTACCCTCAAACAGAGCAGGTCTCTCAGGGTTACCACAGGACATATCAAGGTGGAACAAGGCTGAGGCGAGCCCCTACATTAAGTCTGGATGAGGGAGCCCAGCAGGAGGAAAAGGGTCCCGAGGGCAGATAAAAGGATCAGAGATCCGCCCTACTCCAACTTATAGGAGTTCTACAAGAACACCTAGCCAGATGACCATAAGCTACATGTAGGGGACCCTGCAGGCTCCATCTGGGCTTCAGTCTCTGCGAGCCCCTAAGCATCCTATTTAGTTGATTTCATGGGGTTTGTTCTCCTGGTGTCATCTGCCCCTCTGGTCCCTGCAATCCCCGTTCCCCCTTTTCATCGATGATTATTTCATTAAAAAGAAAATAACAACACACTATGTTATGACTAGCCCTCTCCAGTCCCACCACTGAATCTTGTAACTGCTTGTCTTCCCAGCAGTACGTCCAGCTTGTCCTCTGCAGAGCCTACTGGGTCTTCCAGCTGTACCCAGGGCACGAACTCCCCTGTCGGCACTTATTTTCCTACTTTGCACATTTAGATAATTCAAATTATATCCAAATCTCATTAAATGAGAATTGGAATGTCCCAGTCTCCTCCAATTCTCCACTGTCAGCTTTGAACATGTCCTATAGTAAACACTTTGATAAGATAAAAGTGGACTGATAAAGTATAATAAACAGAGTTCGTTAGGCTGGGAAAGCCAGGACAGTTGGGCCATTAGCAGTTCCTGGTTATCTTTACTACGCTGGACATCTGATAGTACAGTCACCTGGTACGTACTGTACACGTATTAAGCTTGTTAAGCGTTCTGTGGTCGGATATTTCACCATGCATATATTGAATTATTGAGTGAAATGCGAATGAATGAATGCATAAAAGAATAAGTGATTGAGTCATTCATTGCTGACGAAGTCCCATTGTATCCTTTACTTGTTGAGCCTGAATATTCTACACTGAAGACTAAGCATCATGCCAGACTTTAAGATTCATGACGGAGAGTAAAAGGACAGTTATCGAGTGATCTCAGGCTTATCATCATGTTAGTCCATGAGTCATGCTTTGAACAGAGGGCCCGTGTTTCCTATTACTGTTTCACGCTGTATTCTAAACCAGATTTCCTACTTTCGAACTCCAGGCTTCTCTTGATTAGACCTCTGATTGCTGCCGCTATGCTTCCCAATACCATGTGAGTCCAGTTAAAGACACTGAGTTGGATGCTAAGATCCTTGGTGAGTCTTGAAGGATTTTAAATGTGTGTGTAGCCTTCAGTCAAAGCTCACTCCCGAGTCTTCATCCAGGTGGGTGTACAGGAAGACCAGGAACCCTGAGTGATAATGCTCCTTCTCATACGCTTCTCTACAGTCTACAGCACGCCTGTGATTTTCTGTTCCTTTACCCCATGTACCTCTAATTTGGGACAAATTTCTCAGTCCTCTTCTGTAATTCCTACTCAGTTCGTAGGCATCACGTGAGATACGACCTCCTTTGCAACTTCCTGTACATTTCTCCTGGTGTATTTCCCAGTCTCTACGCACCTGTCCTATCAAATGTAACATTGTGCTTGTGCTGCTTCTCAGTGCCGGACTAGATTTCTCTTAACCATTTGATGCCAAGTTTCTTGAGAGAGAGTACTACTCCATTTCATCATTGACTGCATAATTTGTTTTAAGCATGAATGTATGTATGGATGGATGGATATCAGTCTCTCAGCTACTTAGATATCCTCTGATTATATTTTGGATTCCCAAGATAGTAAAGAACCCAATTGGGATTTAGAAAGAAAACATGTACCTGCTTTAGTCTGCAGATTTTCAGAAGGGTACATGTCACAACAGAAGAGGGAGGGGACAGGAAGGAGAAAGGGAAGAGGAGAGGGAGGAAGATGGGGAGAGAGAAGCAAAGAGACAGAAATCCAGGGAGGGTTTATCTATGTAACTCAAGATTTATTTTCTAGAAACGTGCTTGTAAAATAAATCATTACTAAGGTAAGTGGAGTTACTGAAAATCCAAGAGCATTTGACAGATTCTTACGGTGTGATGAGCGCCACCAAAGCCCAGAGGTTTCCTTGTTTGCCGGCTTCTCGATGTGTGAAAAAATCACTCAGACACACACACACACACACACACACACACACACACACACACCCCTGCACAAGCTTGTCAAACTGCAAAGAACCACATGGCTGAGGGGAACGTGTTCAGATCCCTAAATTACAGAGCCTTGTTCTTTAATGACACAAAACGCCAGTGTTTCTGAGTTATAAATTTGGAATTTTGCAAAACGGCTCTTCATGAAAGGTTTATTAAATGGGTGGGAGAATTGGTGAAGGTGGAAAACTGAAAGAGAAAACGGATGTGAGGACCAATCAGAAACATGGGCGCCTCTTTGTATCCCTACTCCCCCCCTACCCCAAGCCCTGCAGAGAGCAGGCAGAGATGACTCCTTGGGAGTTCCACTTGGCTTTGGAACAGAGAGATCTTAGGTTCTAGGTGTGAGGGGGCACTGGTCTCTACGGAAAGGGGACTTGGTTCCTAAATGAAGACAAGCGGAGCTTGGCTGGGTGGCTTTCATTTCCGGGGAGGCTGGCATGTCACAGGTGGAGCAGCTTCAGCAGGAGCTGTTCTTGGAATCCATCACAGGTGCTGTGGGTCAGGGTACCCACCTCGCTGCGGTTCAGGAGTTGCCATGTACAGTGCCTTCAGCTGAGGGAAGCTGAGGTCCTGAAGGGTAATGAACCTGTGCTTTGCTCTTCCGGCTTTTGATAGCTTTCGCCTCTTAAGTCCTTAGGAATACCGGGTTTCCCATAAACTTCTCACTTTGAAATGGATGCCTCGCCCACACCTACGCCTTCGCCTTAGGCAATGGACTTCCTTTTTGACTTGTCTTTTTGTTTACCTTTGTCAGAAGTGTGAACTTGGGAGGTGTGGCAATCTGAGGCAACTGCCCTCTCACTATTGGCTGAAAGCCAACTCCTTCCTCATCCTCCACTGCGCTCCTCCGAACTTAGCTGCATGCTGCCTGCTCCCTAAGAGAGAGAAGGGGCACCAAGCCCTACACAGGACCCTCTTGCCTTACAACCTGGCAGCTCTGCTCTTTCTATTTTTGCTCCAGTGAGTAATTTCAGTTCACAAAATGTAAGGGAAATCCAGTCTTCCAAACGGAACACGGTATTAATGGTACCCGGTGGGGGTTTCCTTGAGGTGTAAGTAGTAAATTCGTTTTGTCCGTTTTCAATCCTGTTAGTCTCTGGGCAGCTCTGTCACAGGCCAGATGCAACAGAGGAAAATGTTATTGGGTTGGTGTCGCTTTCATCTCTCTCTCTCTCTCTCTGAGGTCTTTCTTCTCCCCTTAGCTTCGGGGCACTACAAAACTAAGGGAGAGATTTGGGGTTTAAGGACTCTCACTCAGAACATGAACTGCAAAACTGAAGGTTCCCAAAGCCATTCACAGGTCAGAGACTAGCTTCAAGTTCACAGCCCTCTAAACCATCCCTGGGTTCAGTGATGCATAGATGGATTCAGAGTTTACTGGCCTGTCTCTTGGCTATGGCTTATTATAATAAAAAGACACAGATTAAAGTCAGACAAGGAAGAATGGCATGGAACAGGGTCCAAGACAGGTACCATCCTCCCTCTGTTGAGTTGACTTCAGTCTCCATTTCCTCTAAAAGATGAGATGACCAAAAACATTTTCAAAATGGCCCTAGTCTCCAGGTAGACAGAAACACTTTTATTTATGTTTATGTTTTTGTGGTTCTAGGGATCTGACCCAGGGTCTTGTACGTGGTAAGTAAACACTCTACCATGCAAAGTAAACACTGAGCTGTATCCACACCTAAAGACAGCACAAGAAGCAGCACATTTCAAGGGCTGGGAGATGAGTTCCTGGGAGGCAGATGCATCATGAGGTGACTTAATCCTTTGTTGTGCATGTACTTCACACTCAACAATTGAAAATAGCTGGTTAGCTAGCTGTGCCATTAATTCAAATGTTTTCTCTGACTTGTTTTCTTTGCTTCTGTTTATTCTCCTTATTTTCAATTTCCTGGGCTTTGTGATAAAATAATGTTGTTCTTCTCCAACTGTTCGTTTTGATAGTTTATTTTTCAGCCAGCAGATAATGAGGATTTGGGGTTTTGCTCTCCACCACCTTGTTATTAGGCCGTATGGTTCCAAAGAGAAGCTTCAAACTGAATCCCCACAAATGCAAACCCTTGTAAACAAGTGGGTAAATAATTCATTTTTTAAAATAGTAAGAATCTTTTTTTTTTTTTTTAACTCAGTCATGTCTTGGCTGTCTTTGCTTTCTAAGCTCTTTGCCAATCTTGAGCAAAAGGCTTGCTGCAGGAGGAATTGAAGATGTTCTGCCTCGCAGCCCAGGTAGCAGGGACTGACAGCATCACCAAGAGCCTGAGCGCCATCTCACAGTCCACAGCGCTCATTCCCAAGGTCGTACGCGGCCTTTCTGTCTAGAACCTTCACTCTGTCCTGCGGGAGTCGAGTCCAGCTCTAGTCCACACGGGGATCCTCAGTCTCCACGAAGGTGGATAAACAACGAGGCTGTGACAAGTGAACGCAGTACTTCACTCCTGTATGGCATCCATCGCTATACGCACCCTAAGCGACAAGTATAGACACACCTTTGTACGTGAAATTATTTTAATAATAAAAATAAAGAAATTGGAAGAGAAAAATTAACAATGTACACATTGGGGAAAAATTACAAGACTCTCCTATAGACAGAGAGCTGTCCTGACTGAAATAGCCAAACTGCTAACTTCTTATCTAAGGAATGCAGGTGTTCAGGCATACATCAGTGCAAGAGTGTTGGTCCCCTCCCAGCTGCAGGCTTCTAATCGTCAAGGTTAATTTTAGCGGGTAGTCTTAACACAATAGTCTATTAATGAATAGCTGATTTTAGGTCTGTATACTTGCTACAATAAAGGGGGGCAGGCACTCGTGAATTATCTATTTGCTTTTTTAAGCTTGCTGACCTACTGTCTAGACTTCATTTCTGATCTTGACTATGGCTTTGTCTCTATGGGAAGGCCAGTTCTACCAAGAATAATTTTTTATATATCTACAGAAAGCATGAATAGTATTCACACATGCCAAAAACTTGAAGGCCAGTAAGACTGTTACAATTACTTAGAGTTGAGATGGCAGTGCTCCTCTCCCAGCCAGCCCAGGAATTGATTTGAGTTTTCACTATAAGGCCAAAATAGACAATATTATTGATGAGAGGCTTTTGTCACCGAACAGTAAAGATGAGAAAGGGGCAAGGCAGTTGGTGGGCTTCAGACTCCTAGCAAAGGGAAAAACCAGGATCTTTGTCAAGCTGGTTACGTCCACAGCCTGGGTATCATTGGCCCTCAACAATGGCGGAAGTGCTGGTATGCCAAATCTTGAGTGCATTCCACCAATGAAAAGCAATTTTCTGTCCCACTTAAACCCTTCATTGACGGTTAAGCTGCCTAGAAATTCAAATTTGGGTGTGGTAGCGTGGACTCTGGATTATCTTTCCACAATCCCTAAACTGCAATTTGATCGATGTTAGAGCATTTCTCCTAAGCTGTCCTGTATCCGGGGCACATTGTCTGTGTGGATATAGGCCAAAGTATGCTTCAGACACCTGAAGAGACCCTTTAAGACACGGCTGTTTCTTCACTAAATCCATTTCCAAAGGTCCACTTGCTCCCCGTTACAGTCTCTCACCGTGATTTATTGAGTCCATTTTGAAGGTCTCTGAGTCACAGGGAAGCAAAGTGTCATCCAGGTTGTGTCTCTGATGAAAGTACCCCACACTTGTGTCTCCTCCATTCCCCTCGGGGAACGTTTATAGGCATGTACTCCTTGGCAACGGATGTTTATCCTTTAAGGGAGGAGTTTGGAAAGAGGGCATCGGCAACTCCTGGACCTCAAGACACACTGAAGGGACACACAGGTCAAGAATTTCCATAGTGATGCTGCAGCGTGATACACCCTTTTCACGGTGCAGCGACGGCACGAAAGTCACAGGGAATGAAACCTCCAGCCTTTGAATATTAGTCGAGAAATGGTCACAAAAACCAAGAGTAGCCATCACAATGTCCATGGTACCTCAGACCTCTAAAATCTGTTTTTTTTAAAAGGCTATTTTCAACAAACAATGCAATTTATTATTTCTTTCAGCTTGATTCTTTTAAAAAGATTTTAATTCTGTTACGTGTGTGAACTTACACACATGTGTTGAGATGCTCATGGAGGCCAATAGAGGGTATCAGAACCCCAGGAGCTGGAATTACAGTTGTGAGCTGGTTGACATGAGTCCTGGGTGTGGGCTACAGTGTGAATTACTCCTCTTGAGTAGAATCCCATTATTTCTTGAGGGGACACACACTGCGTGTTTGTTCAGATGCGTGCTGGTAACAGACATTTGCTGGAATGCACAAGATCGAAAACAGGAAAATCTGAACTCCGAGGTAAAAGAAATGTGAATTTCTGAGAACTTTTGTTTGCCGCTGTGAGCTTGAAATCACTCTGCCTTGATGACTTTCTGATGTATTAAGTGGTCTCAGAAGTAAGAGTAATACAAGTTAATCTTTGATAGTAGGTCACAAAAAATGTGAGCACTTGAAGGGTGAGAGTAACACAATAATATAATATTTTAGCACTCGCTGTGAAAGATTAATACATTTTCGCATAAAAAAATAAAAATGTCCAGGGTGCGGTGGGATGTGACTATAGTTCTAGCGGATCTGGAGGTGGAGAGAGAAGGTTTGTGTTCAAAGTTATCCTTGGCCATTTTTGTAGAGTTCAAGGCTAGCCTGGGCTATATTAAGGTCCTGTTTCAAAGCAAAACAACAACAAAACCCTAAAGAGTAAAAGGTTTCACATATATATAATTTAAAAGTCCTTATGTAATTAAACTTCAGAAACTTCCCTTGACTAAGGTTGGTATAGTTTTATAAAATAATATCCAAAATTGTCTAGAAAATGCTAATAAACTACTCCTCTTGTTCTTGGGCACACAACTGTATGGTCAGTTCCTGTTCTGAATCCAGAACAGGAGATGAGGATGTTGAGCGCTTATGGGGATCCAGCATTAAAGGGAGTCACAAAGGCATGGGAGACCACATCACTCTTCTTGCAAAGTGTTTTTCTGTAGAAAGTAATGTTACAGCCAGACTTTCCAGCACTTGGAGGCAGAGACAGGCGAATCTTTTGTGAGTTCAAGGCCAGCCTGGTCTCCAGAATGAATTCCAGGACAGCCAGAATTACAACAGAGAAACGCTGTCTTGAAAAACAACAAAAAACAAACAAGCAGAAAAGAAAGTAATGTTGCCTTTTATACAAATGTTAGTTTTATAAGTTTTAAATAAATAATGAAATGTTTGTATTTTAAATTTTAATTTATGGTATAGTAGATACTGGCATATCATTCTGTCTGTCTTTGGGGCCTAAATAAGCTTTAGGCATGAACAGATACAAATTGCTCCTAGTTCTAAGTAAGTGGAATCAATAGTGGCAATTACCATTCAGTGTTGTGTGTGTGTGTGTGTGTGTGTGAGACAGAGAGAGAGAGAGAGAGAGAGAGAGAGAGAGAGAGAGAGAGAGAGAGGGAACGTGTATCATGCATTTCACTTTGGCCTCATTCTTTCTTTGTAATGAAACACGGTATCCTGGTCCTGGTTGGCTTTAGCCTTGGGGTGGCGGTGTGCATGTACCTTTAAGTCTTTTCCTAGGAACTGCTTCCCTTCGGAAGCCCTGCCCCACTTGCCTCTACTTGTCACATCTCATGAGCCTGTTGTGTGAAAAGATATCAACATGGCAGGTGCTGACACTCCGTGTGGTCCCCAAAGCAGAGAAGCTGAAGCAGGAGAGAGTTTTACCTTCTGGACGTTACGTAAAAGAGAAGTGGAAGAACTCAACTCTTTGTTAGCAGTTCGAGGAGCTGAGAAAGCCTGTCTCCGTAGGTTTGAGGCAGATTCTCTATGAATCTAACGTAGAGTGCTGTGTGGTCCATTTTGAATGGTTAGTATTGAAGTCTATGGACAACGTTCAAATGTGTGTTGATTTCTTGACTATATTTGTTAAACCATTAAAAATCACAACCAGGGCGTTTATATTACTCTAATCTTCCCTCTCCCTTATCTCCAGGACAGTGTGAGTTTGGAAAGTGGGAGGTTCCATAACTACAGAATTTCGTGCTACAAAACAAGTTCCCCATCCCCATATCCTTCTCGGGCTTGTTTCTTAGAAACTTCATGGATGCAGCTTTGGATTTGATGCTCTGAACCAGTACACTGCAGCTGCTTCCGGCTCCAGGGATATGCGTTGTTGTTAGGCTGCTGTAGGGGCTCACCGAGGATGACAAGGAGGCGATTTTATAGATGTAAACCCTGCCAGACCTCAGCAGAGGGAACCGCTATCTTGGCCAGAGCCATCCTGGAGTGTGGAATCCCAAGAGTCTGAGTTCAGGTGTTTTTATTGATCCAGAACTCCTCAGGTGTTCTACTGAGAGCATGTGCAGATCATTAGCAAGCAAGCATTCCCCATAGAAATCTAAAACCTGCAAACAATGCAAAACACCAAGACCTAGGGAGCCCCTCACCCAGAACTGCATAAAACAAATTTTATACACAACTAAAAATAAACTCCTACAACAGATATGTGCCGTTTGTGTGCCCCATCTCTGTTCTCCTGGGTCCTCAGCCACAGTGTCCACCTGTCTCCTGGCTTTGAAGGAAGCATCCCCCATCAGAGGAAGAGAGCTTCTCTGTCCACTTGTTCTGGGAGACCTCTGGGAGGAAATTCTACTTGAAAACTCATAGGGAATGTCTGTGTCCATGTTTCTGTGTTTGGCAGGTGGGTGGAGTGGGTGATATGATTACTGGCTGGTGGAATGGGAGCTGTGAGACAGGTATATCAAGGCCTTTCCAGGTTCTTACTGTCCATGCCTGGCATTCAGTACATTTAGATTGTTTGTTCAGGCTGGATGAAGCCCAAGATGAATGCTGTCAACTTATAGAGGCAAAGATCTGCTTTGACTGGCATACTCAGATCGCTCCATGGGAATTGGCATGAGGTTTTTCCAATGAACATGAGATCAAAGTCTTAACGTTGTAGATTCTGGCCAAAGAGTGACCCTGTCTCCAGGGAGCAAGGTGGATTGAAATATAGAGCAGATGTTGTCCTCTGTACTTGTGTGCACGTAACATATATAGATCTACACACACGACAGAGAGAGAGAGAGAGAGAGAGAGAGAGAGAGAGAGAGAGAGGGAGAATACCTTAGTGGTTCATTGTAACTTCAGTTTTGAAAAGTTTGTTTTTTCAGGGTCTTGCTCATACTCCAGACTTCCATGAAACTCCCTATATAGCTGAGACAAACCTGGAATTCAAGATTCTCCTGTCTCTGCCTCCCCAATTCTGGGATTAAAGCCATTTGCCTTATTATAATGTTAAATATTGACATTCTCTTCCGATGTGTTTAATTACCCATGACTTAGTTGTTCATTATTATTTTTTGGTAAAGGAAATAACATTTAAGGTCTCGGTCCATCTATCTGGGGAAAATTAATTTCTTATTAACTTGATCTTATTATTAAATCAGTTCTCACACTGTGGGTTACATAAAATAATCCATCCCAATGGTTGTGGACCAGAAGGACCCATAGTTCAGAACACAGCAAAGGTTGAAGAGAGAGAGAGAGAGAGTCAGGAGCTGAGAATAACATGTTTTTGGTTTCCATGGTGCAAACGCAGAGGTTTGTCACTGGACACAGTCTCCCATCTTGTTAGGTCGCCTCAGGAAGAAGCTACCTTACCCCTGACTTCTGAACCCAGGAAGTATTTAAGATGAATTGGAAAGAACTTGAAATCTGTAGGGAGAGAACGGGCCTCCAAGAACAGCGAATGGCTTTCTGTGCACAGGAGACATTGGAAATTGGGCACCATTCTTGCTCTCCTTGCCGGATGGTGAGGAGGTAGAAAATGTTTGAGGATGTGGACGTTCCCAAACATCCCCACTCTTAGGTGAAGGAATGAGCTGAAAACTCTAAGTCACGTCTCTGTCCAACATGCAGTTTATAAAACATTACTTCCAGCTGATCCTACAAGTACATTTTGAGGGTAGTTAGAGTCCCCTTAATTTACTCATGAATGGGCTTTTGTGCTACATTTATGAGGTAAATCATGTAGGACATTAAGAAGAGATTTGCATTTTATAATAATTATGTTGATTAATTTCCTAATAGTATGTCTTTGGGCACATTTATATACATTTTTATTCAGTGTTTTCAAAGCACTGAAATGATGTCATCTCTATAAAAACAACTTAGCTAACTCATATTCATTTATTAAGTTTTTATTAGGAAAATTTCAAACATGGAGGAGAATTAATTCAATCATGTAATGAACACCCAGGTCTTATCCAGCTGAACTGAATGACTCTGTGCTTTCCATCATAATAGCTTTGTAACTTTTATTCAAAATAATCCGTAGACTTTGTCATAGTCCATCTCTGAATGGTTTTAAAGTCGCTGTCCAAAACACACAGTCCTATTTAACCACCATTCTGATCACATAGTTCCTAAGCTATTAATATTAATGAGCTGCCTGTCTGTACTCGAATAATTTTCTCCACTGGTTCTAACGTGGCCTGCCGTGCTGCCACGTTCAAGCAGAATCCCAAACCACCCATGTGTCCCATTTATTTTTTATCTTCTGTTTTTTCACTGGGTGGCCATGCTCCCTGCCAACTCTGTTTCCCAATGGCACGACCTTGTTGAGCTGACCCAGCCGTCAGCCCACAGAAAGCCCCACACACTCCGGAGGGATTTCTCCGACAGCTTCCCTGTTCAGCTTGCTACTCTCACGGCTGCTGCTCCTGATGACTGGAAGTTAGGCTTACAAGTTCAAGAGGGTGTAGGGGAATCCTTTATGGAAGTGCCTCATGTGTGAGCGAGGAGGACACAGATGGATTTGCCTCCCCTCAGTGCCAGGGGAGATGACGGGCATTTGCTTCTGCAGGTTAAAATGTTTGCAGTCATTTTTGTGTTTTGTGACTCCTTCCCGTTATTCTGGACTTAAACTGACCAAATCTTAGTGAGCGCTTACTAAAGCAAAGTGTCACATAACGCAGTCTACAAGCGCGTCACCAACATGAAAAGAGATGCAGTGTTTTTGGGTGCTTCCAGATAAAAGCAGAATTGTGATTACTTCTTAATGAGACATTGCGGAGTAAAAAAGAAACAGCTGCGTCTGAGCTGCAACTTTCCCTTCTCTCCCCTTTTCCGGGTGGGCAGTGTGTGTCTGACATCTAACTGACCTTACTAGCACTCTTTAAGCCTGAATTTTTTGAACAGTGATTGTGTGTGTGTGTGTGTGTGATGTACGTGTGTGCCATGATGCACATGCAGATGTCAGAGGACAAGATAAATTAGGGGAGTTGTTTCTCTCCTTCTACCATGTGATTCCTAGGTTTAGAACTCAGTTCATCAGGCTTGGAGACAAATGGCTGTTATCCACTGAGGCTTCTTGTCAGCCCAAGTTGCACAGCAGCACACACACACACACACACACACACACACACACACACACACACACAGAGGGAGTTTTGAGGGAGACTCTTTGATGACAATTGGACAGTTGGGCTAGGCACCGACCTACAAGGATAACAGAATATAGTTAGGAATAATCTCCAGGCTTTTCCAGTTTCCAGTTCCTAGCCCATGGAAGAGAGAGAGGGAGGAGGGATTATGGGGACCAGAGGGGTTGAAGACACCAGGAAAATAAACCCCAAGGAGTCAACTGACCAGGACTCATAGGGGCTCACAGACTGACGAGGCAGGCATGGAGCTTGCATGGGTCTATGCTGGGTCTCCCACATTCATCTTAAGGTGTTTGTCTTGGTGTTCTTGTAGAACTCCTAAAAGAGTCTCTGACCCTTTTACCTACCCTTGGGACCTTTTTCCTCCTGCTGGGTTACCTAGTCCAGTCTTGACATAGTGACTTATGCCTGGTCTTTCCCATCTTGTTACGCCCTGTTTGATTGGTAACCTTGGAAGGCCTGCTCTTTGCTGAGGGAAAGCACAAGGAGAGGGTAGATCTGGGGAGAGAGGAGACAAGGAGGGAGCTATGAGGACTGGAGGGAGAGGAGGCTGGGGTCAGGATGTATTGTATGAAGGAAGAAAAAGATAAATAAGTTTTAAAAAGATGTTCCACTATCAGCGTGTGTATCTGTATACGTATATGTGACTATACCTACTATGTCTATGCGCATATATGTACGCTTATAGACACACACATATGTGTGTCTATATTTATTGTGTTTATTATCTGTGTTTATTCCCCAAAGCAGTTTTGAACCTAAGGCGTGCCTGGGAATTGATTGCATTTTAGAATCAAGGGGCTGCATAAGGAAGACTGTGCTGGCTTGGCGAAAAGTGCACAAAGAAAATTCTCTTTCTTCCATATTGTGTGTAAACTCATGTCGTCTTCTGCACAGTGATGCTGATGCGTTAATAAATTTTAAGGAGTTTTGTTTTCACTGAGAGTAGCACTTTTAAAGCTCTTTGGTGGAGGGACATGTGGCCTGGCTTCACTGATCTGCAAACAACACCCCCTCTGAGTACGATTACCATCCAGACGGTTTTCTTACTGAGCAGTTATGAAGGTTTATGAGCAAGTTATAAACAGGAGAAGGGAGCTTATGGTAATGAGGTCAACGCTGTTTCTGTTATGTCTTTGACTTATTAAACAGTCTCCCAAAGAGAATACCTATTCCAAATGTGCTAAACAGAGAGGTAAACTTTTGCCAGCTGAAAATGTAAACTACAACTCTGCTCAAAGACATCCCGAAATATCTAAAGATACATGGAGCCATCCAGGGGTGCACATTTCACACCAGCCTCGTACTAATATTTATACAATTGCCCGTATAATAGACCTGACCGACTTAAACAAAGGAAAATTGTCTTAAAATTCTAGAGGCTAGAAACACAAGATCAAGGTGACAGCGGATACAATTTTTATCTTGGGGTCTCCTCTTGGATTGCACACGGCTACATTCTTACTGAATCCTCACATGAAAGAAAGGGAGAGAGGAGAGAGATAAGGGAAGAGAGGGAAAGAGAAAGAGAGAGAAGGTGGGGGAGAGAGAACTCTCTGGTCCCTTTTCCTGCTGGGATACTCTTCTAGGATACAGACTCCACCCTGATGACCTCTTCCAGCCCTTGCTGTCTCCTAAAGTTTCAGTGTCCAAATAACATTCCCGTGAGGAGTCAGAGCTTCAATATACGAATTTTGGAGAGATACACTTGATCCATAACAATCTTCATAGGGGAGGAAGTGTCCGAGGAAAAGAGTTTTTCGTTATCGTTAGGGTCAGCCTCTGAGAATTTAGATTGCATGAATTTTATTCTCCAGCAATTAGGTCTTGCACCAGAGGCAATGCCTATTATAGCAAAGGTCCCTGTCAGGGGCGGTGTGTACAGCAGCCTAGAGTTAGAAGCCACATTACAGCAAAGTTGGAGCACTGAAGCTGTGATTGACAGCTGGTATGGAAGAGGCCCTTCTAGATGGATGCATAAGACGGTGATGGGCACTGTTGTACTCGGGATGCATTATCAGTTTGCATTTATCCACTTACCCAGGATTTGAATAGCCCTTAGTAAGGAAGTCACTGGCTTGATGTTGGGCAAAGTAGGTAACTGGACAGCTGCTCTTGCATACCAATGAGGGTTTTGTGAATGCAAATTTGGAGATCCACCCCCCTTTAAAATTTAGCCTAAGTGTCTACTTTGAGCTTCCGCGTGATATGTGATATGAGACCATTTAGCCAGCAAGTTTACCTCTAATTTTAGCTTCACCTGAATTAAAACCGGCGTGATATTGCATGCTGCCATAGACATCAGCAACCACGAAGAGCAGAGAGAAACTGAAATTAGATGCCGTCTGAAGGAAGTGTTGTTTTCAAAATTTCAGGAAGTCTCTGGTGAATATTAGGGCAAAAGAGTTAATTTGCTTCTTCACAGGAAAACATTTTTAATGCCACTTCTTTCCTACGTTGGCAGCTTAAGACAATCAGCCCACATACAAAGGAAGAAAACAAAATGCAACAAGCTGTTTGGGGAATTGGTTCTCCAGCAAATCCCTCTCAATGGTCCCTAGTGTGGAGGAAGACTGATGCTTTGCAGCTAGGTTTTACTCCTCAAATACCTGGTTATTGGGGTGCTGGAATGTTCTATCAACCAAGATGACCAAGTCGTCTTTGTCCCATTTTATTCCGGTCATTTGTCCAGGACAGGGGTGTACATTTATCTTTTCTGTTTTATTAATTTCATTTCCCTCCCTCTCTTCTTCCTCCCTCCCTCCATCCTTCCTTCATTTCTTCCCCCTCACCTACTTTCCTTCCTTCCTTCTTTCCTTCCTTCCTTCCTTCCTTCCTTCCTTCCTCTTTCTTTCTTTCTTTCTTTCTTTCTTTCTTTCTTTCTTTCTTTCTTTCTTTCTTTCTTTCTTTCTTTCTTTCCTTCCTTCCTTCCTTCCTTCCTTCCTTCCTTCCTTCCTTCCTTCCTTCCTTTCTTTCTTTCTTTCTCTCTTTCTTTCTTTTTCTTTTGCTATGTAGTCCTGGTTGGTTTGGAACATGCTATGTAGACAAGGATGGCCTGAAACTTTTGTTAATTCTCCTACCTTTTCACCCAGTGCTGGGATCATATACCACCATTCCCAGCTAGCTTTGTCTATAGAATAAAGGAGGAACGCATGCTTCTTCATCTTCACCTCTGGGTTATCAAAGTGAGCACTGCATGTGTTGGCTTACAATTATTCCTTCCTCTATGTGAAGCTTGAACATTCATGTCTATCTATAATCTTAGCCATGTTGAGACTCACTTGCCAGAGAAGTGAACTGAGACTGACATGGAGCTGCTTTGCAGTAATGGCAGATAGGAAAGGAGATCATTAAAGTGCAATAGCCTCAAAGCAACAAGCAGCAGACATCCTATAGCTAGTGAGGGATATCCAGGCACAAATATGAATGTGTTAATTAGTTAATGAAATAAAAATTACATGCAGGGAACTGTTGTGAGATTTAAAGACCTAAGGATGTTAAGGTATTTTGGCTGTACCTTCCAGGGTTGGCAGAAGCGGGGAGGTGTCTCTGAGCTGAGATAGAGTTTGTACCGTTGGCAAAGGAAGCTTCCTTGTGAAGGTTAGAAAGAAATTTCCTAGGTGAGAGAAGTCATGATATTGAGGAGAGGAGCCTGCAATAAATATCAAAAATGTAAAAAATGAGGAAATCAAGCGCTCACTCATCAGCCCTTAGAGAAGGGGAAATTGCTTCCATCTAGTGTAGATAAGAAGACAGACAAGGAAACCGAAGGGAGCCCGGACATACTTGCAGTACAGTTTGAAGGTCACGTGTGCTTCAACTTGAACCATGTTCCTTGTGTGCACATCTTTGGGAACCAGGCCTCGTGAGTGTTCTAGATGTGTGTAGAGATGGAAAGTGTTAGGTTAAAGCAGTCAGGGCTGGTCCTGCAAATGCCATTGGCTTTCTTGTCTATGCATTTTCTTAAAGCAACAGTAACACCTTTCTGTGAGACACGCACACAGAATGAGCTTCTTCCTGACTTCGGTCTAGCTCCCGTTAGTGTAAAACAGCACGAACAAGAGCTGAGGTCTGGCTTAGGCACAGGGTGGCTGCTAGCATGTGTGAGACCCTGCATTTGATCTTCAGCGTACCACGAGATGTGAAGCAAGCAATAACCGTCAAGGCTCAAAAATCATATACGTGGCAACGTGATGATGCCATGGGAAAATGAGAATGTAGAGTTTACTCCTTTTTGATGTAAATTGAAGCAGGGATCCCCGTGTTTATTTTTAATTGATTCTATGATAGCTCTTACAGTGATTCTGAAATTTTTTGAAGGAAATGACTTCTTTTATTATATCTTTCCATCCTTGGGCTCCTGAAGGAATTATTGTACTTTCCATGTATGTCAGGCAGGACATTCTTAGCACTGTGTGAAGAGTGGTATGATGGTTAGTGTTCACTGTCAGTGCAGCAGGATCTAGAATCACTTGGGAGATGGGCTTCTGGGCAGTTGTGTGATTAACTTGATTAGAGTAATTGAAATGGAAAACCTGTCCACTGTGGGTGGCACCATTCCCTTTGGGGATCCTGGGCTGTAAAAGCTGAAAGGAGCTGAGCAGCAGCATTCATTCATTGCTCTCTGCTTCTCAACTGGGGATGTGATGTGATCAGCTACTTCAAGCTCCTGAAGCTGGAACCTTGAGCAGATTAAACCATTTCTCCCTTATGGGAATACTTATCACAGCAACCAGTAAAGAAACCAAGACAAAGGGCTTCTCAGTTGAGAGGTCCTTAGGCTGTTATGGGATGGAAGTTTTTCTTTTCAATATTCTTCAAGTATGTTTATTTCTAGCTGAGGAAATATGGTTGGGCAAACATCCACCTGTGAGTACAAGCTCAAATAGCAAAGTCTGAATATGAGTGTGTTGTGTAGATGTCTACGAAAACAATCAACGAAACAACCTCTAAGATCCTAGATGTATTCAACAGAGGCGTAACCCTGTCAGTTCCCTCTGCTTAACCTTACAATCGTTCACTGATGCAGACCTTTATAAGAACAGTTTGCCATATGGAAGGAAGGCTGCAGAGCTACAAGTGGTCAGATGGAACCCTATTTCTCACTAGTGTCTTAAGCAGCTCCCTGAGATCTCTAGCGAGCCACTTCATTCCCGGAGACTTGGTTTTAATAGACTTTTGGTTGTTGTCATTTGTTGTTTTGAGACAGGGTCTTGCAGGGTGGCTCAGGCTTCCTGGAACCGGTGAACCCCCTCCTCCGGCCTCCTGAGTGCTGGGGTTGCAGAGCGTGACACCCTGTCTGTATGTTTCCTTCTCTTTTATGTGAGACGTTAGACTTGAGACCTACGGAAGTCTTTAATGCTTCTAGGGATTCTAGCATGGATCTAATTTCAGAAAAGCAGCTTTTGTAAAATCATCCGTATTCTTTCAGGAATGTGCACATCACTGGATCCCTGCAGCATCCGTTCTACTTAGTTACCAGGATCCGTAGCCCATTGCATTGTGGTGAGATTCAGGGCTCTGGCCATACTGCCTGGATTCTGATGTCATGCCATTTAAAGCATATGGGAGGAGATGATGTATGTAAAGTTACACTTCTGTGGGTGACTAAACCTCTTCCCAGGAAAAGGCCTTTCTTCTCCTGTTTTTGGCTGCCCCTGAGACCTTTTGCCTATGCTACCATTTCCATTATCTGTGCTGATGTTACAAAGACAGAAAAAATTAATACGCGATGCTGCCTCTTTGATAACTTTGGGTAGATCTGTTATAAAATGGGAGGTGGCTTGTCAGACTAAACCAAGACATTTCATTCCGTCTTATAACCTGAATGACTTGCTAATTGCTATGTGGTGTTGTTTGATATTTTCTTGGAAACACAGACATAACCCATTTCTATAGAGAAGAAAATTCCAGCTAGGGAGATTTAATGTATGGTAGGAATTTATTAATTAGTCCCTTATTAATTAGTATTTAAAGACTGGGTATGTGAATCAGTTGGTAGAATGCTTTCCTAGCATGCACAAGACCCTGGATTTGATCCCAGCAGTGTATGGGCATGGGTGTGAATGCTTGTAATCTCAGCACTCAGAGCATGGCTGAGAGGATTAGAAATTCAAGGCCAACTTTGGCTACATAGCAAGTTTGATGCCAGCCTGGACTACAAGAGATCTTATCTAGAAAATTATTTGATAATAGAACTATATATTTTTTGAATTATACATGTGGCTTACTTTTGATGTAGTTAAAATTACCTAAGAGACTTAGAGTATAAACACAGAATCAAATCATATCCAACCATAATGTTGTATTATTCCACAAACAATGGCTAGTTATGGTAAGAAACCTAATCTAGTTCAAGCCTAACGGATAGACTCTCAAGTGACTCATGGAAATGTTTGCATATTAGAGCCCCCTCTCCATTTGGCTGGGAATAGCTAATTTAATTTTTCTCCAACTTGAAATATGCACAATCAATTATAACACACCATTTCACTTCTTAAGAAATTCTAATTATTTGGCTCCCATGATTCCCTGTCATTTACAGTAGTTCAACCCTGCAGCTTTTTTTTTTTTTTAACTGTTCAAGTCTAATTTCAAGTCTGAGTGTGAGGTACTGCCACCTTTGATATTGATTTTCAATTATGGTTGGAGGATGTGGACATCAAGGGGAAATCAGAGTGTAATCTGTTTTGGGGAGGATAGAGTAATAACTGAAGGTCTTTCCGTTTGATTTAGAATTCTGAAACTGCTTTCTTCTGAGGAAGTCAGAGATATTGAGAAACCATGGATAGAAGGCCTTTTGGTCCTTACATGTGTAGGGTGTGTGTGTGTGTGGGTGAGAGAGACAGAGAGAGAGAGAGAGAGAGAGAGAGAGAGAGAGATATGAATGTTTATGTGTATGTGTGCACATATGAATAAGGCACATATGCTCAGGCATGTGAGTATGGAGACCATAGGCTGCTGTCAAGTCTCCTCCTCTGTCTCTCTCTTCTTTATCATTTGGGAATCAGTCTGTCACTGAACCGAGAGCTCACTGATTTGGTTAGACTGGCTGGATAAGCCGCTGGGATCCTCCTGTCTCCATCTCCCAGTGCTGGGCTCACAGACTCAGACCTGCCACGTGTGGCGGGTCTGAACTCAGGCCCTGTACTTCCACGGCAAAACAATTTACCCTCCGAGAATGGCTGATTCTCTAATCCTAGTGTTTTCTGTAGTTAGTTAAAAACTTGGGTAGCAATTCCTTGTGTCTTATTGTTACTGTGCAGAAATACAGTAATTCCATTTAAAACATGGAAATGGGATGTTCAGAATCTCCTAACACGCCCAAGGTATTTCTACTCAGAGTGATTCATGGCTTGAGGCAACTGTTTAAAACCTCGTGCCTTTTACCAGGTTCAAGAAAGTGCCAGTTTACCAGGTTCAAGAAAGTGCCAGTTTACCAGGTAGGAGGGGCAAGAGGCTCTGCTCCCCTCTGTGACGACCTATCAGGTTCTGCAGATTTCTTTTTCTACAGAACAGAAGTGGGGAACTTGCATTCCATGCTCTGACAGCCTTCTTTTACCTTAGACAAACAAAACCCTGCTGTACTGAGCCTGTAGGTAATTGTTTCTTCCTCTCTCGCCTGGATACAAAAGTGGAATCTGTGTGGAATAGTTCTCAGGGGCCGGAAGTATTCCTAAATAGTGCTCTGTGGAAAGTTAGTATAAACCTTTTCTCATCTCATGGGCGCCGGGAGTTTTGCTAGCCCCTGTACTGAAGCATCGGAGGTTCACAAGGCAGCCTGGCGTAGCGAGGGGACAGCTGTTGCGAGTGCTCAGTGCAACAGCGGGAGGAAGGAATAATGCTTTCCACCGAAAAAGATCCCCCTCAAATTGATTCTGTTTTGAGGAAGATCAGACGCTATCACCCCCCCTCCCCAAGTATTCCTTTTGTACGATGAATTTTGATCATGCTCACTCCACCTTCAACTATTCCCAGATCTGCCCCTCCCCCATTCCCTTTCCACCTAAGTTTATGTCTCCGCGATTTTTTTTTTGTTTTTTTTTAGGAAAAGAACCCCTGGATAGAATAATGAACATAAATGAGTATCGTACTTCACACCCTGTTTTCCACATAGAAATAGAGTATCTCAAGAGTTTTTGAGATATAATGGGAAATGCAGACAGTACTTCCGGTTTCCGTCTGCCTCTCAGTCTGCTCTTTGTTCAGTCGGTGAAGTTCTGTTGTTGTTACTGTGTTGACATAGGCTCTCACTATGTGGCCCAGGCTGTACTTGAACATGCAACTCTCCTGCCTTAACAACCCCAGTTCCGAGAGCAGATGGGGACCACCATGCATAGTTGTTTAGTCAGTTTTAATCTCCTCCTCCCCTCACCCCTTCCTTCTCCCTTTCTTCTCTCTTCTCCCCTCTCCCATCTTCTCCTTTCTTCTCTCCATCTCATTTTCCTTCTTTTACCCTTTTCCCCCCTCTCTCTTGACTCAGTGATGTGTTTAACATTGTCTTGCTCACATTTGGAAAGGACAAGTCTTGGGTGTCATGCACACTGTGTATTGCAAGGCAGCTTGCGATCTCCATGCGCTAGAGAGAAAACAGCCAAACCGTCGGAAACACCCAACTACTCTGAAGAGGGTAATGTCGTTTCCCCTGGTGCTTCCCCTGGACCATAGGCAATGGGTCTCGCTTAATCGTCTTAGACAGTTCTTTCATATTGTAGAGGAGGAAAAATTCAAGGAAGGGCTTGAGTGAGGAAATTTATATAAAGAGTTTTAGCAGCAGCTGGGAACTTGACAGGTAGTCTTGAAGTCCTCTCTTTCCTTCTTAGGGAAAGCCAGTCTCTGTGGACATCATCCCAACAAAGGACTAACACTTTCCATTTTACACTTCAGCCTTCATGGTTATTTGTTCCATGTCCTGGGTGTGTGGCCAGGAATCATTTCTCTGTTACTGTAAAGGTGGAAGTACAGTGAATGGGCACTTTGATAATCCAGAGAAAAATTATACTCTGCGGATCTGTTGAAGGGTGCAGTCCTCTATTCTTTTAACCCCCACCCCCACCCCAATTCATTTACCTTAGATGGACTGCCAAGCAGAAAACACAGTAAATACGCACTGCCATGCAGGGCCTTGAACTCAAGGCACGCTAGCGGACAGGAAAGCCATCTACACCGACAGGATGTTCGCTGTGGCACAGAACACCGAGCTCCAACCGGTCATTTTTATTGGAAAGCTGCACACGGAGCAGATGGGTTTTTATGAGTTTTCTGAAGTTTGTTGTTATAAACTGAAACTGTTGTTCTGAGGATTCTTTACTTTTTATTCATCTTAACACCACTGCTTGCGTCTGGTGCTTCTGCAATGCAGTGGGCATCTGAGGACACTGTGAACTTCCCTTGCCAGGACCTCCAGAGAGGCCTATGTGCTGTATGTGGTCCTGGTGCTTGGCTATAGGAGAGACTTAGTAGTAGAGCCTCTGACCAAACCTTACGTGTTCTCTCGGGGGAAATCATGCTGCAAAAATGCATTAGCCCCCATATCTAATATAGCATCCGCCATGAGCTCAGCTTACTATGTTAAGTTTATTGTGCAGTTTCAAACACGTACATGATGTATTTTTTATCACACTCCCCATCATTACCTTCTCTCTCCCCTCCCCCTCCTGCTGAGTCTCTCCTTCCTAACTAGTCCCCCTTTACTTTGATCTTGTGATCCTCTTTTCTTCTTTCTCTGTCTCCTGAGGGCTGAGTCAGATCATGATATGATTTTTTTTAAAAGCAGATTTGGGATGGAGAAAATATGGCAATATGTAGATTTCCCAGAAGAAAAGTTAAATATTCTAACGAGCAAATATTATCACCAATATAAATATTGACATTTAACTTTCTGTCTCTGTCTCCTCTCTCTTTCTCTCCGCCACCACGTCCCTCTCTCTTGGTAGATTCCCTTGCCTGAGCTCTAATGGTGGGCTCATTCAGAAGATTTTTCTTACTAGAGAGTCTGTCTTGCCAGTTCCAAGTATTCACTCACTAGCTAGAAGTTTAGCATATCTTCCACTTGCATGTTAGCGGGGATTTTGTTGCTTTTGTTGTCTTGTGGAACTGGGACCTATTTGTACATCATGCTAGATGGCAGAGCAGTGGCTGTCTCTTCCAGATCCCGAGGGACATTTACAACTTCTGCATGCTGACCAACGGAAGGTCTAAGGTCCGAAACGACTGCATCAGAACAAGTATTGCAGGTGAGTTATCAGACTCATGAGCTGAACACATCCCTTAAAATGCTAACACGAAAACAGATGGTAAGCTAACTGATTTAAATAATAAAAGATAAGCACAAAAGTTTTTTTCTATGAGTTTCTTTAGGGTCTCTGGATGTGGTTTCTTAAGAGATTCGGTGAAACTCATCAGCAAAACTTCTGATAACAGGCTTCTTTGAAAAGGGCTCAAAACCGTCCACCGTGGCTGGTGAGATTGCTTATCAGGGATAGGTGCTTGATGCCAAGCTGAAGGACCTGAGTTCGATCCCCAGCACCCACACATGGAAGGAGAGAACCAACTCCTGTCAAGTCATACTTTGACCTTCACACACGTGTCAGCATTTATCCACATACATGCACACACAAATGTGTTAAAAAAATCATGAGAACATTTTAAAAGTCTATCAAAAGTAAATAAAGAAAAGCATCCTTCAAACCCCTGACCCCAACATTTAAGAAGCATGTTTCGTCACCCCCTGATGCTTACATAAGATTTGTTGCTAATAATAAAAGACCCTGTAAACTCCAGTTTCTCAGCTCTGACCCTCTTTAATCAAGCTTTACTTACCTTAATCAAATACTCCACCTCAAGACACGGAAGGAGTTCTAATAGCGGAGCTAAAATGGGGACTCAAGCTTGAGGGTACATTTCAGCTTAACAGTTCTGGTTGCAACAGGTGTTAGACACTTCTCCCTGCCCCCGGCCCCGGGAAGTATGAGACTGAGGTGGGATCAGGAGGTATCTGCATCAGGCTGAAAGCCTGGTATCTCTGCCTCCACGTGGGGTCTACACTTTGGAAGAAAGCACAGAGGTAAGTTACGATCCTTAACCTTTCCAGTCATCTTGAATTTCAGGAAGACCAAAAACCTAGGATGGACCAAGCTCCAAGATAAGGACAATTACCCAAGAGGGGAAGGTAGCATGCAGTGAACAGAATAACAATCTCTCGCTTTATGGGACAGCTTTGCAGGATGGAATAGAGACGAGACAGTGGTGGGCAGGACCTCTTGTTGACCAGAACTTCTTAATTATTAAACCTCTTGATCTGCACTCAAACCTTATGTCAGTGATTAGTAGGTGGATTGAGGGAGGGGCCATTCATCTACTTCTTTTCCAGTCATGGCCTTGCCGAGTATATCTCTTCTTTGATTAACATCATCGTTTGCCTTTTAAACTAGCATGTTGGGATGGGTGGCTGAATCTACCCTGTTAGGAACTTAGGCTTTCAGTCTAAAAACCCTGGTCAGTTGACGACTTTACAACAGTGAACCTTAACGCTTCATGGCTTTGTATCATTCTTCCTAAAGCCACACACCTATGTCATTCAATTCGAATAAACTCATCACGAGAGACACTAGAACATTATTGACAACATCTCTTTTGGTGGTTTCTTAGAAGTGTTTTTATTATTGCTTCCTTTACCTTGGATCTCAGAGCTGTCACATTCGTTCACGTGATCTCCTGGGAACCCTGTTTCTGTGAATCAAATACTTAGTTATCCCGTCTCCTATTGTAGATTTTGGTCTAAAAAGATGCACAACAAACACCATGCGTCCTAATGTTCTAAGGACATCAGGGCAGCCAGTGTGTCCCCTTTGTTTCTGTGGGAAGTGGAGAGGGTCGGACATGAGTTCAGAGAAGCCACAAAGCCGTTTATAGAATTTGAAGGGGGTAAGACAGAAAAGAGTCACATGTGAGTCACAAAACATATTATCAAGAAAGTTATCATGACTTGTTTGAGAGACCCTGGTGCCTAGATCAGTGGCGGGCAACTGAAAAGCATCCAACGCCTGTCTGCTCAACAGTGCATCAATGGTACCGCTAAGATTCCGTTATAGTATGGAGTGGGATGATGGGTGCACGTCGATGTGATACATCTCGACAAATCGTCACAGAGCTGGGTGATAGCTCAACGGGTAACGTACTTGCCTCGCAAACTCTAGGATGTGAGTTCGATCCCCAGAGACCACAACTAAACAAAATGTTGGATATGGTTTATACAAGCTTGTAATCCCAGGTCCAGGGAATCAGAGACAGCCAAATCTCTGGGGTCTCACACCTACTTTGGGAGTCGTAATCTAGTAAGAGATCCAACAAAACCAAAAACGAACAGACGAAACCTGGTAAAATCTGCCTGAGCAATGATACCCTACTACCCTACGTTATTTTTTAGCCTCTACACACACACACACACACACACACACACACACACACACACACACACACCAAAAAGTAATTATAATGAATCAAAATACAACACGTAATACTGCAAAAAGAAAATTCTTTTCAAGTAGCTACTTGGGTGAGGAGGAGGAAAGAAACAGAAGCCGAGCTTGTGCTTTGGTATGTCACCGAGTACACTCTCTTCTAAATTAATCAGGGCTTTAACAAGCACTCGTTCGTGTGGTCTTTGTCACAGACATAATTTGCATTTTATTTTCATTTTAGTGTTTTTGTTTTTTTTTTAACTGAAAACAAAGATCACTTAGGTAACTCACTCCCGAACAAATGGAGCAGCTGGGGTTCGGGCCAGACATCGATTCTAGGATCTTTAATTTCAGCTTCTATACACACTCTGGGTTTCGGCAGATGATGCTTTTGTGAGCTCTTGGTTAGAATGTTGCACTTTTAACACTATCTTGGAAGGCTGGGAATATTTTTAAAAAAAGAATTGAAAAACAAAAACTGTTAAAAATGGATTTCCCCGTGGCTCATTGAACTCAAAACTAATTTTCTAGAAATATGACTAGAGGAAATTATCTTTGAGAAATAAATAATAATCTTTCTTCATTTCAAATTCTGGGGAAAAAAAAAAACCACGCTATTTCACTGTGTTACCAGAATGTTCTAGTATCTCTGTGCTTTAATTAGCAGCTGTTTCTAAGTGCGATAGGTGATTCATGCTAGTCTTGATAGTGTATATAATTGGATCTCAAAGGCAAATTTATCTGTCAGAGTGAAATTGATCTACAAGTAGTTCCCTCGAGCTAATACCTAAATGAGTTTCACCTGGACTCTGCCCTCTACTTCCTTCCGAATTGCCCCCAAGGAAGGAAGCTAACAGCTGGCACAGGAAGCAGCAGGGTTATCCTGAAGTTTCTAAGGTAGGTCCAGGCTGACTACAAAGGAAGAAGAAACCTAAGTGGGTTTACAGGCAACACTGGGAAAATCAAGCCTCAAACCCATGGCATTTTCATGTATTCGAAACCCACCATTCCACACATGCTTTGCTGCATTATTGGTCAAGATTTCCCATGGATGGGAAACAGAATTTGGGAAGTTTGAGATGCTGGTGTCAAATGTGCGTCATCGACCCGTTGTGGTGATGTGAATAGGAATGGCCTCCACGGGATCATATATTTGAATGCTTAGTCATCAGGGAGTAAGCACTATTTGAGAAGGGTTAGGAGATGCGGCCTTGTTGGAGGAAGTATGTCACTCAGGGGTGGGCTTTGAAGTTTCAAATGCCCAAGCCAGGCCCATGGTCTCTTCCTACTGCCTTTGGATCCAGATGTAAAACTCTCAGCCACTTCTCCAGCACCACGTATGCCTGTGTGCTGCCATGCTCTGTGCCATGTTCATAATGAAAATGAACTAAACCTCTGAAACTGTAAGCAAGCCCCAAATTAAATGCTTTCTCTTGTAAGAGTTGCCATGGTCATGGTGTCTCTTCACAGCAATAGAATAGTGACTAAGACACCCATCACGTAAGCCCTTTTCCTTAATTCTCTTTACTAGAAAGAGTAGATGAAAACACCAAATGCACAGATATACTCATGGAATTATGTACAGAGACCCCAAAGTGAAGACCCACGGGATGTTTGGCCAAAGTCAGGGAACTCTACTATGACTCACATTGGCCTAGGAAGATGAACGTTCAAGGGAGCCAGGAATTTTCCAGAGAGAGCAAGTGAGTTTGTGGAAGGAGATTATCCACAGTGAGATGGAGTGAGAAACAATGGTCAGAAAACAGCCCGGGGAAGGAGAGGAAAGTTCGTAGCATTTCCAAAAGGGGACATGTGGCTCAGAGACAGTCGGAAAGACAGTCAGAAAGGAAAGTAGAAAATCTTTTTCTCTACAGAACAAGTTGTGGTTTAAAAAAACATTTTTTTTTTGTAATGAATTCTTATTCCTAACCTTAACTATTCAGAAAGCATGGCTCTGATGAGTTAGTGTTAAGAAAAAAAAGTGTTTCATGCAATTGCTTCATAAAAATATAGAATTAGCTTTCCTTTCTGTCCAGGGTGTATAAACAGCTTGCAGATACACAAAGGCTCTCAGCGCATGTGTGTGATGCTGCCCCAAGGGAGATGGAGCAATATCTAACTAGTACAGAGGTCTAGCCTGACTGGAAAATCTATTTTCTATGGAAAGAAAAAAAGGCATCTCGTGATGTATATTTCTGGAGAGGAAGCATTTCCAGAAAAGCCTATATTATTGTAAATACCAAGCGATCCCAGTTCAGTGTATTCGCCTTACGATTTATTTGCCTCGAGTTGATAATAATAATAACGTTCTTGCTTTCACACTGTCTCGAATCCGAGGATGTCTGAGTGGTTTGGAAATGTAAATCAATTCTTAAGACACTCTGGTGAGACAGGTAAAAACCGTTAACTAATATTTTATGAGGAAGGTAATAGATGGGAGACTCACCGACATCACAGTTTTTCATTTGTTGGTGCCTGTGACTCTGGGATGCAAGCCTGCACCTGCACACATCATACAGACACACACACACGCACACGCACACACACACACAGAGACATGCACACGTCACAGACACAGTGCCACAGTGGACCTTCCTTATGTGAAGCCACAGATAAAAAGAGACATGCAACTTATAAGGAAATCATGATGAAGCAGAAGAAGCAGAAGCAAAGAATAGGGTGAAACCTTGACTCAAGGGACGAAATGGCCACCTTTGTTCTGGGAAATTAGAATTCACTTCAACGAAAGGATGCTTGATCACATCACGAAAGATGATAAGGTGTTTGGAGGATTGACAGCGAGCTAGACAGAAGTATATGTCTGCAGAGCAGCCGAGGTAGGAAACTAAAAGGAGCCACAAACTTAAGTGCCCACCAGGTCAGGCAAGTCACACAAATGACTCTGGTAGCCTGGACTTCACAGCAGGTAGCGGCTGCTACTCAGAGCTAGCCGAGGGGTCTAGAGGCTTCGTTTGGTTAGATGTCCCTTTTCAAAGAAGATAGAGATCAAACTCATTGGAAATGAGTTTGAGTCTTTTGAATGCTAACACTTATTTTCATGTTTAAAAAGTTGAGTATGAAAATGAAAATATCTGCCACATCTGAAAGATCAATCCAGCCCTTTTTGGAAGTTCTGTTATTTCTTCAAGGATCAGGGAAAGGGCCTCTTGTTCTTCCTCTTGACTGTAAACAATAGGAATAAAATCTGTTTCCCCCTACCGAACATGCATAGACACCGGGCAGACACCAAGGGCAATGGAACGTATCTAGGGTCAGACCACAGAAAAGTGGCCATTCTGGGCTCTTGCTGGCGCTAGGCTGGCAGATCCCAATGGCTAGTGTCAGACACTGGGCACATTTATGTGACATATGATGCCCCTCGGTAGTTTTAGTCTCGCCTTCAGTCCTGGTTGTCTGAGCCATGGTAAAGGCCTACATCCAAGATGCTTAGGAGAGGGGCTCAGGATGGTTCATCCAGTTCCACAATAGGGGAAAGAGAATCTTTTCTCTCACTGACTGGAGTTCAGTAGCTCAAAACGGACAAATGTTTTTATCCAACATGTACTGTGGTGGTGTGACAGAACACTTTCAAATTTCTCCAGAAAGACTATTTCTCGAAATACTCTTAGATTATTTTTAGAACAGTAGTTCTCAACCTGTAGGTCACGGTCCCTTGGGAGGTCGAGTGACCCCTTTCACAGGGGTCACCTAAGTCCATCTGCATATCAGGTACTTACATTAAAATTCACAGCAGTAGCAAAATGACAGTTATGAAATAGCAAGAAAATAACTCTATGGCTGGGGGTGGGTCACAACGTGAGGAACTGTATTGATAAAGGGTTGCACCGTCAGGAAGGTGGACAACCACTGCTTGAGAAGATCACTCCATGCAATGAGTGAGACAGTTCTTCTCTCTGGCTTTATTTCCTATGTGTAAAAGGCTAAGGGGCTTGGTCCAGAAACATATACTATCTTAATACAATTCTGTAATTTTATGGTTTCCTCAGACATTTTCACATGTGTACACCACAGTCCGGGAAACAGGCTTGTCTTCTGTAGGGTTTCCCCATATCTGCTTAACAACGATTCTACTTTAAGTGATCATGTTCGTTTTCTGATTAAACTCTTCAGTAGCTGCACGTGAAACTAAACAATATTCCTGGTGTGTCTGTGTTGTGATCAAATGTGAAGTGTCCTTAGAAGGGGCTCATTCGTTGAAGAGCTGGTATCCAGCTGGTGATACTCATCACCAGGTGATTGGGTCACGAGAATGGGTTAATCCACTGGCAATTTCATATACCTGAATGAGCTATTAGGAGTGGGGCCTAGGTGGAGGAAATGGCTCTGTTGTGGATGTTTATTTTTAGTTATGTATAAAATAATTGTTTTGTGCACTGTTGGGTGAGGGGCTGCCTAGGTCTTGGCATTTTGCATTGTCTGCAGGTGTTGGATTCATGTAGGGGACGGTTGATTGCTGGTGATCTGCATGTGCTATCAGTAGAATACCTGAAGAGTTCTGTATCAATAAAAACACCTGAGCTCAGATTCTGGCATTCCACTGTCTAGTATGGCGCTTGCCATGATGGTGGTTCCCTCTGGTGAGGTCTGGCAGGGTTTGCACCTATGATAATGCCTCCATGTCTCTCTTGGTGAGCCCACACAGCAGCGTACTACCACATGGCTCACTGGGGGTGCGTCTTTGAAGGAGTGTCTTGGCGTTGGTCCCTTCTCTCTGTCACTGCTTCTCTAATGCCATGCGCTTGAGACATAGACCGTCTCAAGTGCATTTCCCACCATGGCTTCACCTTAGGCCCCAGAGAATGGAGGTGGACCATCTGTCTATGGACTTCTGAAGCCATGAGTCAAAATAGACCTGTTCTTAAGTTGTTTGGGCCAGGTATTCCATCACAGTAGCAGAAACTGATTAGAGTAGTCTGACATCCCTCCTTGAGCCTGCCATGATCTTTGCCCACACTCATTATGCAGCAGCCTCCCTGAGCTTTTGTCTAAACACTGCACTTGCTAAGCTTGTTCCCAGCCTCACCCCTTCCAGTGTCACCGAACGGGTCCTGCTGAGACTTCAGGCTCCAGTGCAAATGCTCCTGATAGAGAATCCCCATTACCTTTCTTTTCTTTCATAGTTTTTATTACATTTTGAAATGATCTTATCTGTGTATTTAACAACTGGTTTATTTATATTTTCTTGTCTCTTGAATGCAAATGTGTCGAACACAGCACCTCACCAGCACATATAGGGAGCCCTAAAAGGCATTTTCCATGGAAAGTCTGCCGTTGGTATTTGCTCCATAACTAAGTGAATTTGGCAAGTAGTATTCCAATGAAATGTCAGAAGGAAATTAGACTGTTCTTACAAAGTTCTTGTACTTACCTAGTTACTCAAGTAGTATAATGTAATTTAAAATCATTTAAAAACACATAAATCATACAAAGGAAGGAAAGTCACTAAAGTATATTAAATGTTTAGAGATTGACTTTATGATTTTTCTGTCCTCCTTATAGCCAAACCATAAATAGAATCCTAGTAGTACACTATTGGTGTTTGACTGTTTGTGTATGTAACTTCTACAATTGATTACAGCATTGTTTTATCACAGTACCCATGTTCAGTACCAAAGCAGTTAGCTGCTTTCTTATTGTTAAACATTAAGCCATTCATGTCTAGATTCTTAATCTGTAAACTACAATATGACTCCCCATTTCTTAGGGTTATTTTGTTCATTGAAAAGGGTTATTCAAATTATTTCTTTGGGGTGTGTGTGTGTGTGTGTGTGTGTGTGTGTGTGTGTGTGTGTTTGTACCACATGCATGCAGGGGTCCTCAAAGTTTGGAAGAAGCTGGGGATCCCCTGGAACCAGAGTTACATGCAGAGGGTTGTGAGCTGCCATTTGAGTGCTGGCAACGGAAACCAGGTCCTCCACAAGAGCAGAAAGAACTCTTAGCTGAGCCATCTCTCCATCACCTGTAAGACATTTTGATGAATGTTAATTCCTTAGCATATTCTTCAGCGGGTAGCTAGCACTCAGTATAAACGAGATGATAACAGTTGCTAATAGTATTGACTCTTCCCACCCAATCTGTAAGATTTCGGGAGAGGCATAAGCTCTAAATAAGTCAGTGGTCAGAGGAAGCATCTTATGCGAAGACAAGGTGCAGCTTGAAGGGCTTGTCCTTCTGTGTGAGCAACGCCGGGATAAATTAGATGTAGAACCTTACTGTTAATAAACAGCATGAGCCTTTGTAGTCCCAAACAGAATTCTAAACAGAGGAATGCATCTTAATTTCTCCAGCTTAGTATATATTTAATTTGTTCTTCATAGAGGGAAAGCACGTGGCTACCTTTCCTATAGCTATCTATTGCTATCATACATACAATCCTTATTATTTGTCCTCCATAATATTTATCCTCCCAGAAACATAATTTTTGAGCTACTTTACCCAAATAGTTGAAGAACAGATGCTGACGTATTTAAGGTATCGCAGCATCATGACGGTCTTTACCTCGTTCTCCCCTCTGTGGATAGCTTACTTCTCAGGAGCCCTCTTTTATTTTTCTTGCAGTGCTAGGGATTGAACCCAGGGCCTTGCGCACACTAGCCATGCATTCTATCGCTGAACCCCACCCCTAATTCTTAGGAGTCCCTCTTTTTTTTACAATTGGGTCATGTGAGTCATCGATACATCGTCATAACAAAACTGATGGTTCCTTCCTGGAGCTTCTGACCCAGAAGCTTCCATTGAAATCTGAGGACATTTTATGTGTTCACCAAACCCAGATTCAAGTTCTGATCAAAGTCTGGGAAATGTCTCGCTAATGAAATTGAGTCCTTCCTTAATTACAAGTGTTCTTGGGAAGGGGATGTCATTTAGCTTACTGTTTATGACTTTCTCTGGGTTCTTAGGAGAAATAACTGGGAAGGTACAGTAGTATAAAAGAATACCAATCTAATTTGCTTTATAGAGGAAGTCGTATATGGTCCATTTCTCAAACAAGAGAAAAGCAATTAGACATATATTTTCAGAAGTGGTTTCAAGAGGGTTCTACCCTGTGTCTGCTGGGACAAAACCTATCAAAATCCATTAATAACACCACTCGCATTTAGCTTTAGTGCTCAGTAGCTACCTGTGGTGAGTAGCTTCTCTATTGGATGTTTCTGTTACCATGGAAATATCTATGGGGCATTGTTGTTACAGAAGAGTCATGGCTTAGGTATTCGTATAAATAATTTATTATTTTTTATTTTTATTGAAAATAGATTTTTTTCATATGATATATTCTGATTACAGTTTTCTCACCCCCAACTCTTCCCAGATCCCCCAACAATTCCTAATCTACACATGTCCACACCCTTTCTTTCTCTCTCTCTCATTGAAAACAAACAGGCATCTAAAAATAATCATAATATAAAGACAAACAAACAAACAAATGGGAATAGGACAAAACATACAAACGGAAGATATAGAGCCAAAGAAAAAGCACAAGAAACAAATACAGATGTGCAGATACACACGTGCACACACAGAGACATCCCATAAAAATGCAAAACCAGACCATAATATATATTCAGAAGACCTGTAAGGTAAAGAAGAAAGGAGGGGGGGAAGGGAGGGAGGACGTGAAGGAGGGAGGGAAGGAAGGAGGAAAGAAGGAAGGAAAGAAAGAAAGAAGGGAGGGAGGGAGAGAGGAAGGAAGAGGGGAAAATGCCCTGACAAATCATTATGGGACATAGAACCTCTAGAAACTGAGTTCATTTTTGTGTTGACCATCTACTGCTGGCTTGAGTCCTGCCCTTAAGAGTGGTTTGCATACAACATAAGACTCCATTGAGAAAAATTCCTTTTTCCTTAGCAAGCAATTATCAATTAGAGGTATCCTCTGGGTTTGGGATGGGGCTTGTGCTTACTTTTGTCTGTGCTGGGAGCCCATCTGGCTTAGACTCACGCAGGCCCGGTGCATGCTGTCCAGTCTCTGCCAGTTCATACGTGCATCTGTCCTGCTGTCTTTAGAAGGCCTTGTTTCCTATGGTTTCCTCCATACCTTCTGGCTCTCACATGCTTTCTGCCTCCTCTTCCTCAGGGTTCCTGGGACCCTGAAGGGAGGGGTTTGATGGAGACATCCCATTTAGGACTGGGTGTCCAAAGGTCTCTCACTCTCTGCACATTGTCCTGTTGTGGGTCTCTGTGTTTGTTCCCATCTACTGCAGGAGAGAGCTTCTCCAATGATGGCTGAGCAAGACACTGATCAGTGGGTATAGCAGTCGGTGATGGGTTCCATATCATGGAACAGACTTTAGAATCAGAAACTGTTTGACTGTTTCCATGAGCTTTATGCCACTATTGCACTAATGTATCTTGAATGCAGATCACCGTTGTAGATAGAAGAATTTGCAGCTGGGTTTGTGTTGATGCTTTTCCTCAGGTAGCATACAGAGTATCTTCCAGTGCCACGAACCTAGTCAGTAGGGGTGGAGAAGGCTTTAGTAGGCACTGGCTTGACTTCTTCATGTTAATGAGTTGTGTAGGCGTTATCGTCGGCAATAAAGCCTTACTATCAGTTTGTGGAGAGCAACTGTTAGCCTTAGCAATAGCCTGGGTTGTTTGGGAGGTTTGCATGAGGCCCCTTTGACCAACAACTCGATTCGATGTAACCCATTTGGTGATGGGTGATGTCTAGTTGGGACCTTGTCTTCTTCATTATTTGGTGATTCCACTTAGATTTCTTTAATATGTGTATATATGTCAAGAAGCTTCCACTGTAGCAGGTTTCCCTTTGGCCCCTCGGATGACCCTTAGATTTAGCTGTCCCCATATTTCTTACCCACCTCTTCCCTCACTCTCCCCGTTTGACCCTCCCATTTCAGCCCCTTGCCACCTCATTCATTCACAGCTATCTAGTCTATTTCCCCTTCCTAGAGAGATGTATTCCTCTCCAATAGTCCCGTGCTCTATACCTAACCTCTGTGGTTATACGGGTTGTAACCCGATTATTGAAGACTTGACAGCTAAATCTACGTGTAAAAGAATACTTATTATATTTGTCTTTGTGGGTCTGGGTTACCTCAGCCAGAATGATTTTTTTTTTCCTAGTTCCATCCATTTGCCTACAAATTTCGTGATTTCATTTTTTTTTAACAGCTAAGTAATATTCCATCATGTAAATGTACCACACTTTCTTTATCCATTTTTCTGTTGACGGATATCTAATCAGTATCCAATTTCTGGCTATTATGAATAGAGTCACCATGATGATGGTTGAGCATGTGTCTCTGCAGTGGATATAGGGTCCTGTGGTTACATGCTCAAGAGTGGTACAGCTGGGCCTAAAGGTAGATCTATTCCATGGTTCCTGAGGAACCAGCACACTGATTTCCATGGTGGCTGTTCGAGTTTTCACTCTCGCCACCAGCCATGGCTGAGCGTTCCCCTTACCCCACATCCTCGCCAGCGTGAGCTATCATTTGTTTTATTGATCTTGGCCATTCTCACCGGAGTAAGATGGATCTTGAAGTAGTTTTGATTTACATTTCCTTGATGAATAAGGATGTCGAACATTTCTTTAAGTGTTTCGCAGCTATTTGTGTTGTATCGTTTGAGAAATTTCAGCTTAGATCTATTCTCCATTTTTAAATTGGGTTATTTGTTTTCTTGATATCTAGTTTTTTGAGTTCTTTATATATTTTGGGTATTTGCTTTCTATCGGCTTTTCTGAGTCCCCCTCTGCTTTGCGGGGGGGGGTCTTTTTCTCTGTGTGTCTGCTCTGAATGTGTGTTTCCTCACCACCAATACATAAACACCTTTCTTCAAATGCTGGTTCTGTCTGCAGTACTTGAGATCTCTCTGCTGCTACCTGTTGCACTTCAGATTGTTCCCGCATTTCAATTCTTCAACTGGCAGAGAAAACAAACCCGATCAAGCTTCCTAGCCTATACCATTTCAAGACCCCTAAACTGTATCAGTAGGATTATATTAGAAAGACAATAAATTGATTTTTAAAACACATGCTCTCATGTCCTTTAAGAGGTTGCACCAGGGAACATAGGTTCACTCCAGAATCTGAGCTTTAGCCTTAAGTATGAGCATCCCGTCTATGGAAGCATTTGCAGCCCTGTTGAGGTGCAGACCAGTGACACCTGAAAGAATACTGTCGGGGAGGGAATGAGGACAAGCATGCTCCTGGAGAGGTTGTCATTGAGTGTTCAATTTGGTTTATTAGACAAGGTGTGTGCTGAGCCTGGCACCAAGCATTATGTGACTTGGGCAAATGACTGGTCCATGGCTTTTGATCCACTGACATGGTGGATACAATCTAATTGGTATTTCTCTCTCTTTCTTTCCTTCCTTCCTTCCTTCCTTCCTTCCTTCCTTCCTTCCTTCCTTCCTTCCTTCCTTTCTTCCTGGAATGATATTACTCTCAGTGCAAACTAGCCTTGGGATCATAGTGATCCATCCTCCTGCCTCTGCCTCTCCAGCGTTATTACAGGCCTGTGTGGCTTGAACGAAGCAAAACGAAAACAAAGAGAGAAAGAAGCGAGTCTGTGACATAAAATACTGTGGAAGTTCTAAGTGAAATATTTAGATCTTGGCTCCCATGTTTAAGAGCTGATGTTTTCCTGAGGCTGAAATACTGCATCCTGAGAGTGACTCCCATGCAAGTGACATTTCTCAGACATGTATATGGAGAGCCCAACTCTGAGTTCAGCGATGCTTCTCAGCTTTCATGTCTCCTGCCTTGTTGAAAGCAGAGAAACCTGTTGCTTTGCAAGGCTGGCTCACACACCCCTCTGTTGTGAAGGAGTGGCAGGGGCCACTGGAGAGGAACATAGAAGAGTCACTGGGTGTCTTTTGGACCTTTTCACACCATGCCGTATATGTAAATAATGGGTTGGAATGGGGAGTGATGAGTCTCTCAAGGAAATAAATACTGCACACTCATTAGGAGGCTCATTAAGAATAAAGTGCAGGAAGGGGGCTCTGAGAACAGACCGTTATCCTGGCATTTCCTGGGACAAAGCACTCTCACTAATAGGGCACCTCGAAAGCCCTCTGCCGCAGTTATCAGGCAGTGGCGCTTTTACTGACTTCAGCTTTGCCCTTCTCTCTGCCTTAGTAAACAGTTGACAACAGCACCCTCGGGTTCCGGGCTCTTGCTGTGAATGTGTCCTCACTCTCCTGCGGAGGAGTCCCATGCTTCCAATCTGAGAGGGCATGTGAAAATCAGCTCTCCCTTTAGAGTAGAGAAAATGGAAATCTCCCACCTTACTTCATCGCCCCTCTCCTCTGCCAAGTCCCTCTCCCCACCTTGCATTTCACAGAATATTCTCTAGCTCTTTCTCGCTCTCTCCTCCCTAAAGGCAGACCTTGGCAAACTTTTGCTTTAAAGGACTGAGCACCTCAGGTCAGTGAAGATGTTAAGCTTAGTGGCTCCCAACTTACTGTTGCAACTCTGCTGTCGGAGTGCAAATGTGTCCATTGACCATTCCAGCTCTGAGTGGGTATCACGGGTGTGACAGTAAAACTTTATTTACTAAGAAGTGGCAGGCCAAATTTGACTAAGTAGTTAGGATGTGGACCTCTGGTTAAATGTTTGTTCTAAGAAGGAAGTTCCATTTCACTTACAAAACACAAGGTACTGCGGCGTTTCCCCAAACACCTTCAAACGTATTCATTCCATGGCTCATCAGTTACGGTTTTAGTATCTGTTATACCTCAGCCTCTAGGTAAAGTCCAGGTAGAATGGGTATAAAAACTCAAGGATCACACGGTCTTGTGGTTAGACGTACAGATAGACAACAACTTCATTGTGATAAGTTTAGTGCTAAAATGGAGACTGGATGTAGATACCTAAAGGATGGAATATTCTGGAACTTTAAGAAATCAAGAAGATTGACTGGATTGGGGGGGATGTTTTAAGACAGAGCAATACAATAAGTGTGCAGAGTCTCAAGGAAATATATCCTGTCCCCGAGTCTCTGAGTGTGTTACATGTCTCCACCGCAGAGGATGACATAAGCGCTTATGGAAGATGGGAGAGATGGAGGAGAGAGTGTTGGAAGAAGGGCTCAGTAGGGAAGTCTTGTGTTCCATATAAGGCATTTAGATTTCATTTTGTAGGCCACGAGGAACCAGGGAACAATCCTTAGGCTCAGGAAGGCCAGGGTGGATTTACCTGCATATTTGTGGGAAGCAGGATGTGATGTGTGATCCACGAGCTGTAACTCTCAAAGCCTTGGTTCTTCCTTTGAGAAGCTGTCCAAAACAAGCAATCAGAAAGGCACCTTCAAACAGGCTGGGTGTTCCTCCTGTTCACTTGCTGGCTAAGCTAGCTGGGCTCACCACATGGGTTTGGTATTTATTTCCCATGGAGATAAAGCTCTCTTAGTTCTGTGAGAAGAGGACAGGAGTCTTCCTGGACTAAAATGTCAATATCTTCAGTGAACAGCTTCCTTCTAAGTATGATCTGAGGGGAGCCAGAAGTTCCCTGATCGGAAATAGCACATCCATCCTGGCTCTGTGGCATTTTGATTCCTCTAGGTGGCACGTTGCCTGCCCTAAGCAATGACTTTTAAAACGCAGGTGCCCTTAGATGGAGCGTTACATTATGTCAGTCATAACCAGGTGTAAATGAGACTATAAATCTGATTCTGACTCAAGAGAACCCCTGAAACAAACAGGGAAGGTGCATATGAAATACAGAACCCGGGGATGGAGAAAGCACAGACCAGAACATTAACTCCGCCTACCTCTCAATCTCGCCTGGGGAAACCTGGAGCCTAATGAGGTGGACAAGGAAAGAAATGAAATAGTGTTTGATTAATAAACACGGGCAGGGGAAGCGTGCATTTCACAGGGTTGGAATTCTTACAGCCTCATGATTCCTGAGCTAATTTGTAAATCTGTCTGGGAGTGTTCAGCCTGTGAGAGACAGATGCAAGAAAGGGGAGGGAGACAATTAGGAGGCTAAAGATGCTTCAGACAGGGGACAGGGCTACAAGTGACAAGTGAATGAACCCCCTCCTCTGTTACTTCTGGCAGCTCTTATTCTTCTCCCAACAAGCTCCTGCTTGCTGCTTTGTCTCCTGAATGCAGAATGAAAGTGCTTTGGCTGAATACACAAGAACAGCTTTGTTGAGGAGAACCAGCGCCCAGTTTCTGTGGGCTCCCTGCATATTCCTGAGCGGTACTCATTGATTGGGAGCTGGTGAGGGACACAGGAGGACAATTGCTCGGTGATGACAAAGCCACCACACGGGGACCGCAGACTGAAACTTAGCCGAAGTCTACCTACTCCTCGCATCACCGTACTGAACTGAAGAAAGACTTCTCAAGTGGCTTCCTGCCAAGAGCAGTCCCCAAACCAACCCTCATCCCTTCTGGATGGACTTGCTCACGCATTCAGTATTTAACCACATTTGTTGCAGATCTACTGTGCGCTAAGGGCAGGGTTGGGGTACTGATGAGATTTGAAGGCACGTACAGGAGTCACTGTTACACACACTTGGCACATAGAAATGGCACACGTATCTTGAGGACCACGAAGGCAAGCCTCCTGTCTGCAAATGAACACAAATGGCAGCTGATGCTCCTCGGTGGCCGAAGCAACCCAAGAGACTGTGGAAGTTTGAAAGGAGAGTTTCTGTTACAACCCAATGTGTCCATCATGGTGATCTTGATTAATCTGGTAATTAAGGAAATTGTACTCAGCACCAGCCATCTGTACCTACACAGACTGAAAATCCTATCACCCTGTTCAAAGAGCAGGGAGATGTTTCAGTGTCTTTCAATGTTCCAAAATGTGACGTGCAGTTCTTTATCGCCCACCCCTCTCTCTTTCTCTCTTGAGGTACCAGGATAGGAAACCATATCTTTGGAAAACTTGCTCTCACGGAGCTGAAATCCCAGCACCTGGTTTTACTTTATTTTGGGTTATACTAAGTTGCCTATGCTGGCCTCAAACTTTCACTGTAGCACAGGCTTGCCTTGAACTTCTGATCTCCCTGCCTCAGCCTCCCTTGAAGCTGCAATTAAAAGTCTATATTATCAGTCCCGCACATAGTCACTCTCTTAACCCGTTTCCATCCTTCTTCTCTCAAAAAGAAAAAGGCAGTGTTTTATTCTTTGGGCACAGGAAGAGTATAGATCCTCATAGATATCAAGATCTCTCTGGCAAAGCTCAGCACATAACAGCACATGCACTTGGGCTACCAAGTTCCCTGCCCCACTGCCAACCCCAACGTATGCAGAGACAAGTGGAGAAGCATCACAGGAAGAGGGCATAATTACAGCAAATGCCCTGTGTGGAACACATCCCTCTTATGTCTACATCTTGTATCCTTGACCATGTTAGATTATAAGGTATGGGGGTGGGGTGGTGGTGATGCCGATGAATTAAGGTTCTCACACAGGAGTCCTTCAAAGTCTAAGGGGAAGGGAATGGATGCAGTAGGAAGGCATAGAGAGATGTAATACTGAGCAGCAGCCTTTGCAGATGAAAGGAAAGGACACATACGGATGAATGTGGCAACAACTACAAGCATCAGGAAAGATCAGGGCACAGACCCTCCCCCCGGAGTCACCAGGGGAGTTCTTACCTAGAGAGCAGTAAGGTCACTAGCGTATTGATGTAAGCCACAACAGTTGTGCTAATCAGTTATGACAGCCACAGAAAACAGATATGGTCCCTAAAGAGAAGTACAGCTCATGTTTGAGATGGACAGCTGGGATAGACTGTGAGAACTGCAGTAGGAAAAAAAGCTGGAGCACAGTGGTGGGCCAGGGTGCACAGTGCCCTGTGGTCCTTATATGCTTGATAACAAGATCCCTTATGGGAAAGGGCTTCCGAGGCTCTGCCTAAGTTGGGGAGCTACTAGAGAGACATAGCCAGTCCATGCTGCTGACTGTGTAAGGGGGAAAGGGGGAGTCAGTTTTCTTCAGAGAAGAGCCTCTTGATTGGTTTCACGTGCTCAAGTGGTTAACTCTACACCCATGTACACACAGGCAGCACTAATTGGATTCATTAGGTGTGTGTGTGTGTGTGTATGTGTGTGTGTGTGTGTGTGTGTGTGAGAGAGAGAGAGAGAGAGAGAGAGAGAGAGAGAGAGAGAGAGAACAATAAGTAATTATAGATGAAGATGACATGAGTCTGAAAGGGAAAGAAATGTTGGGAGAGCCGTGAGAGGAGTTGGAGGGGAGAGGAAGGGGTTAGATATGATAAAATGCACTGTACTGAGCATGAAATTCTCAAATTTTTACAAGATTCTCAAAGAGGGCTGAAATACGGCTTAGTGGCAGGTGGTGATTCCTTAAAGTGCCCAGGGTTTGATCCTCAGCACTGTATAAATAGGTAGGTAGGTAGGTAGGTAGGTAGAGATAGATGATAGATAGGTGGGTAATTACATATATATATATATATATATATATATATATATATATATATATATATATATATATACACAGATGGAACACCTGTCAGAAGACCATTGCACCTTGCAAACATATTGTGGAAGTGCTGGTAGTAGAGACTGGGGAAATTGCAGGACAAGGATTATATGGGTGCTTTGTAACTAGAAGAATCTTCCTCCTATCAGCTGAGATTAGAAGTACTGCAAATAGAGCTTGCTTGAAGGTGGGGCATCAGAGTGGGTGTTCCTCAAGATTGTTTCATTTGAGATGCTTGTCACCTCCAAATGAAGTTGATTTTAAAAATTCCTTTGTGGAGCTGGGCAGTGGTGGTGCACGTCTTTAATCCCAGCACTTGGGAGGCAGAGGCAGGCAGATCTCTGTGAGTTCAAGGCTAGCCTTGTCTACAGAGTGAGTTCTAGGACAGCCAGAGTAACAACAGAGACACCCTGTCTCAAAAAAACAAAACAAAAAATTTTTCTGTGTTTATGATGTACGTATGTTTGTATGTGAGTGTGTTTCTGTATGTTTCTGTATGTTATATATGTTTGAGTGTGCGTGTACACAGTGCCTGCCATAACTTGTGTGTAGGTTTCGCTCTTCACCTTTCAACATATTTGAGAAAGGGTGCCTTTTGCTGGTTACCGTTGTGTACGTCAGGCTAGCTGGCCCACAGGCTTCCAGTAAGTCTCCAGTCTCGGCCTCTCATCTTCCCACATGGGTATGCTGAGATTTCAGACAGTTGTGTGCTATGGTTTCCAGGTCTTGGGTGCATTCTGAGGATCTTAACCCAGTTTGTTGGGTTTGTGTGCAGGAAGCACTTTACCTACTAAACCATCCTCAGCTCTAATGATGCTGTTTGTAGGATATATATCCTACAACACACATATATACCCTACAACATATATATGTATATATATATATATATATGTGTATGTGTGTGTGTGTGTGTATGAAACATCTGATCTGTGCATGTGCATTTGTGAATCTCTAGCATATAGATTCTAATTTTTAAATTACTTGTTCTACTTTTTGAATTTATAATATAATTACATCATTTCCCCCTTCCCTTTCCTCCCTCCACCACTCCCCCCCTGCTCTTTCACCTTCATGGACCCATTTTGCATTAATTGTCACGTGCAGATACGCATGTATATACATATGTTCCTAAGCACAATCTGCTCGGTCTGTACAATTGCACTTGTGCATATGCTTTCAGGGCTGACCATTTAGTACTGGATAACCGATTGGTGTGAATGCTACCGAACTGAATGTTATAAATATGGGAATGTGTGAAAATGAAGACTGTGAACTGAGCCTCGGGAAAGACCCTATATTAAGGTGCTAATAAGATAAAGAATATTTTAGGATTCAGAAAGGGGGTAGGCATAAGGTAATGATAAATTCAGAAATGTACAAGATCCTAGAAGGTGAGATAGACGATCTGTCTAAAATATATCAAGGGAGATTAAGACATATCAGCAACCCCAGTAATGAGGAAATCTTTCTCAGGAAATCTCAGTGGAATGGTTAACAGTAAAAGCCCTATTGAGGTGGAATGAAGAGAGACTAGGAAAAAGAAAGCCTAATGCCACTAAGAATAGAAAAGCATTTCTGGAAGCTTTGAAATTTTGGGGAAACATCCAGCTGCTGTCTGAAGATGGTTTGGGGCAAGATTCCTCAAGGAACAAGTCAACCAGTTCCATGAGACCTACCCATAGAAATGGAAAGAAATAGGCCTTACAGAAACTCTCCTCACTTGATTGTTAATTGTATCGAAACATCTAGACTGATGTTCAGACACAAGCTGGATCCCATGGCTCAGCCAAATTGACACATAAAATTTACCATGGAAGTAATAGTAATTAGATTTGTGTTCAGGCATTTAAAAGGAGAACAGACTCATCAATGAAAACAAGTCCAGAGAGAGCAAAGCATTTGAGATCAGGGGGTGAGGGAGGAGCGGCGGGAAGTGCTTCCTTAGCTGGGCAAGGACGATGAGCTCAGGTGGCAGCAGAGGTTCTGAGGCTGGGTCAGGGTGGCGGCCAGCCCAGCTCTTGTAACTGGAGTGAATGAGTGGTGTATCAGCCGCAGAGCTGCCTACTACGGATAATTTTCCCGATGGCTTCAGTCACTTCCTATCATGACATATTGGTACGTGGTAATTTGAAGCATGATGATGGTAACGTGAAGCCAGATGATGATGGGTGTTGATGAATCAGCATCACAAGTCTTCTCCATCTTGTCAAACATTTTTAGGTGCGAGGAGTTTTGTATGTACAGCCGTTTTGCTCTGAGGGGGTTGCACAGTCTGTGGTTTCTTGCCCCCCTCTTCTCCATAGGGATGCCACTCTGACTGTGCTACAGAAAGCCAGAACCACTCTGTCTCTGAGAGTGTGCCTTGGCATCGCTGTTACGCACACCGTCTCTTTCCTCCCCACCCTTCTTAGCCTCCAGTGACAACCATTCCACGACCACCTTCTGCAAGACTGACTCAGACATTCCACACATGAGTGACCACAGTGGGTGTCCGTCTCCGTGCCTGTGTTACCTCACGTAACACAAGGGCCTACAGGCCCATCCTTGTTGCTGCAAGCCGTAAGATTCTGTCTCTTTTTTAAAAAAATTATTTTTGCTGTTAGCCAATTTCAAACACGTATACAATGCATCCTGATTAGTTCCTCTTCTGCTCACTTGTCTTTCTGCTATCCACGTAGCCCTCCCCTCAATTAAAAAATATCTGAATAATAACCCATTCTATACGAACATCGAAATTTTGTTTATCTATTTATCCACCGATGGCATCTCGGTTAGTTTCCTATTTTAGCTATTGTGGGAAGTAATAAAAGCAGGCTAATGGTATAAGAATTATAACTCCTTTGGAGCTTTGCACTGGAGCAGACTAGTTGGATTTGATGGATGGTAGCTGTTCTTACAGACTTCTCAGCGGCCTCCATGTTGTTTCTATACTAGCTATAGAGACTTCCGTCTCCACCAACAGTAAAAGAGTTCCCCCTTTCGCATCTTTGCCAGCCTTTGGATTTTGTCATTTTGATGACAGCTAGGGTGGGATAATGTCTCATTGTGGTTTTGGTTTGTATTTCTCTGATGATTAGTCAGACTGAACACTTTTCATTTATACAGCTTTTATAGAACATTTTACAGACCATTGATAGAACATTTTCTTTATAGAACTGTTCGTTTCTTCCTTTAGTGCATTTTGAAAAGATTTATTTTTCTCTCATGTGTGTGAATATTTGCCTGAAGGTGTGTATGTGAAACACGTGCATGTGGTGCCCACGGAGGCCAGAAGAGGGTGATGGATCCCCTGGAACTGTAGTTAAGGATGGGTGTGAGCTGCCTTGTGGGTGCTGATACAGCAGGAACTTTATTCATTGAGCCATCTGTCCAGCCCTGTTAACATCCTTTTGAAGTTACATAATATAGCACTAGGAGTCCTGGCAAGAACACCCAGGTGAGAGAAAGAAACACTGAGCATTCATATCGGAAAGGAAGGAAGTCATATTTATCAACATGACTCCATACATGCACAAACATCACGACTTCAGAGTGTCAAAAGTGGACCTCCTTTCCTTGATCCTGATCGTAGCAGAAACGCTCAGTCTTTCTCCGTTCAGTGTTATGTTTTTTTTCATATGCAGCTTCCAGTGTTATTCAGGTTGTGCTTTCTGTGCCTAATTTGCAGAGGTTTAATTTTGAACAGATGCTGAATCTTATTGAATGGTCTTTTAGCACCCATGGAGATGACTGTGTGCTTTTCCTCCTTCTTCTAGTGATGTGTTGCTAACCTTCTATTTCTGAGATGAATTCTCCTTGCCCATAGTGGATATTCTTTTTGATATGCTTTTGAAGTCAGTTTGCTAGGTTTGTGTGTGAGTGAGTGTGTGAGTGTATGCGTGAGTGTGAGTGTGTGCATGAGTGTGTGTGTGTGCATGAGTGTGTGTGTGTGTTGATTTGTTTTGAGCTCACTTTATTTTTTTTTTTGCAGTCTTGTTTTGAGCCTGTGCTCCCCTGGTCTTGATTTGAGCCTGTGCTCCCCTGGTCTTGATTTGAGCCTGTGCTCCCCTGGTCTTGTCTTGTATCCATGATCCTTTAATTTTGTCTTGAGCGCGATCCTCTGCTCTTGTCTTAAACCCACAGTCTTCCCGCCTCCTGGAATTTGAGGCTCACAGGCACCCTTACATTTGTTTTATTGAAACATTTTTGTGTCTATGTCCTTCCAGATTTAATTTTCTTTTTCTTTCTTTTAGTATTTCTTTGTGTGATTCAGCTACAGGGTTATGTTTGTTTCATGATGAGAGTTAAACAAATATATGGTTTAGGGACTAGAGAGATGGCTCACTGAGAGAAAGTACGTAGGACCTCAGTTCAAATCCCGGCACATGTGTGGAAAACTGGACTTTGGTCACATGTCTGTAACTGCAGCACTGTGAGGGATGGAGAAAGAAAGATCTATGGCTGAGGTTTGGCCACCAGCCTAGCAGCAGGCTAAGCGATAAGGAAGAGAGTAATAGAGCAGTCTTCCTCTGGCCTCCATGGACATGCAGATATGCAAACCTGCACGCATGCACATGTGCACCACACACACACACCACACCCCAAATCATGCATACACGCAAAGAAAAGTGATATGATTGTAATGTTAATGAAAGGTTGATAAGAGAGGCAATGATCCTGGAAGAAGAAAAAGTTCCTAAAAGTTTGGTCTCTCTGTCCATGGGAAAAGTGTTCTTGCATTTCAAAGTCCTCTCTAATGATCTGTTAGACATAGACCTAGATCATACACTTTTCATGAAGTTTAAAAAAAAAAAAAGGCCTACAAGATCATATTATCATAAAATCTCCAGCCTCTTGGTGGGAGGCATGCAATACATTCTTCCCAGGTACTAGGTAAATCTCTACATTGCCGAATATCATGGTGAGATAGTTTTGATCGGATGGCAGTACTGTCTGACTCTGTCTATAAGAAATATCCTACATATTAAGTTCTTTGAAATTCCCTTCTTGCCTAAAATTTTAAAGAAGAAAACACATTATTGCAATAGTAAGCAGCCATGTGCTTTGTAGAAATCGACCCCCTGTGGAAGTAGCCCTGATGTCATCAATGTGTATTCAAAGCCCAATAGGATATTAAATGGTTACTTTAATTCAGGAAATTCTTTGGGTTCTAATGAACTTCTTATTACATGAAAATGTTAGAAAATGTTTTCTCAAGTGTTTGGTCCTGCATTGAGGAATCACTCTGTTTCAAAAATTAAACGGGGGAAATGATAAATGCGTGATGGTGGCGTTGGATGCTTCGTAAGCTATCTCTGCTGCCCACACACTCGCCACATTAGCACAGGCTCATCGTTCAGTTAATTGCCTTTTGCTACAGTGAGCTTCTAATCTTGGAAATGCAACGATCATACACACAGAAAACCAGATAAACTGTTTGGGCTGCATTTTAGAAATGGGAAATCAGGTTTCTGCTGCTGATATATACAGGATTTCTCCTGGAGTGGCCGACAGATTGCTTTTGTATTAAATCTTTTCAACTACTGCCATATGCTCAAAGGGACACAGGAGTGAGGTCAAAAGGGGAAATTCTCAGCCTACAGGAGGGTATTTAAGTCCTTGTTTGTTTCCATTAGATTAGAGACCCATTAGGATAAAGGAGGAGATGGAAGGTTATCCATGGAGCCTGCACAAGGGTCTGGCTCCTATAGTGATTTAGAAAAGGGCCTTGGTAATCTTTATAATCAGATATCCCAGGCAATATAGCTCTTACCGTCGGATAAACCTTACCTATAGCTCCTGTAATTGTCTTATGCTGTCTTTCAGCCCCTCTGTTCTTTTTATGACTATTGGAAATAGAGAATCTAGCATCTAAGTGAGGATTTTGATATGTTGAAGATTCACTATCAAAGCCCTATTCACTGTTCTTTCTCTTAGGCCAACTCGGTTTCTTCTTTATTATGTTTGCAACAATTCAGTCCCGTTTATGGCCTGCTTTATGTTGATTCTTGATATTTTCTCAATCTTTCTATATTGTAGCATTTAAAAATGAGAGAAGTGGGGTGGTGCCAACCTCATTCAATGTTCTACATATACTTGTAAATTATATATATAATGAACATCATTCTAATGGCTTGTATAGCTTTTCTCTGCAGTACTGATATTGCCCACAATTCCATTTAAATATATATATCCAATATATTTCCACTCAGCATCATGGCTTTTAGAGGCTTTTTGTATCAAACGATCAAGTCTCCATTTATACTTGTGAGACTCAGTGGGTTAGTATAGTAGTTAGCCAATGTGTGGGCTCAGCAAGGAAGAGATGGAGTCCTGTCATACCTCGGTAGAGGGAACCATCATCCTGGTTCCCACCCATCATACCGTACTGGACAGTAGGACACTCCCCCCAAGTGTCTGAGCTCAGGTGTTTTTATTGATTCAGAACTCCTAAGGTGTTCTACTGATAGCACATGCGGATCAATAGCAATCAAACATCCCCCACATAAATCCAACACCTGCAGTTAATACAAAATGCCAAGACCTAGGTACCCCCTCACTCAACAGTGCACAAAACAATTATTTTATACATAACCAAAAATAAACTCTACAACAGATTAACTCTTTATTTTAATGATAAATATTTGTAGGAAACATGGAAATAAATCTCAAGTCTGTATTAGCCTGAGTTTTTAAAGTGAAAATTGAAATCAGCCACTAAAATACAGCTGGACCACTTTGGCCTTTTGCCTTAGTCAGGATAAAAACAAAAAGGTTTCCTCTAGTATATGAGACAGAGATGAACTCCATTTCATCTCTGCTTGTGTCTGATGGCTCTCTGAGAAGAGGACTCAGAGTCATCTTTAGGGTTGGGTCATAATATAGACAGGTTACAGTATAAAGGTTACAGTATAAAGAGAAGCTGGGAACTCTGCTGGAAGAAAGAATCATTGGCTTTTCAGAACTGGAAACTGAGTCTTTGTACCTTTGCATGGGCAAAGCCAACACAGTACCACTGACATACACCCTTAAAATCACTTGGCTAACATTCAGATGAAACCAGAATTGTAGTCCGCAGTGGTTTTGAATGTATTATATAGCCTCCGTTAGCCTCAATCAAATCCCTGAGTCTCTTGCTGAAGACTCCTGAGTGCTGGGATTGTAGCCATGTGGCACATGTTTGGCTATAATCAGATCTATATTCTGAACTTTGTAGCCAGCTGTGAAGGACCAGAAGCGAGGCCAGTGCATCTTGGGCTTCTGTCTGCAGGTTGTAGATCTCTTCTGGGCGATCGTTTGTCTTGAACACACGCACTGTCATTTGTAAGGAAATGATCTTTGATACCATGCAGGAGAATGCAGTGAAAGTTGTAAACTCTCATCTCAGAAGAAACAACAAACTTCAATTCCCCCAAGGCTCCTGTGATCTTTAGAACCCATTTGTGGATTCTAGTCTAAAAAAATGACTGGCGGCACAAGATGTTCACCCTGAAACCAGGTGAAATCATCACTCCAGGAGAAGGTGGGACATTGTGTGGTCATGGTCACATTCCAACATGAGGCTTCAGGGACTAATACAGGACCTCAAGGGGGTGGGTGGAGTGTGGTAAAAATCGGGAAAATTCATTTTGTCTTTATTCACCCATTAAGTACTAAGATGGAAGTACCAAAGAGGGCTGGAATGAGGCCTAGGGAAATTCGTTATCTGTGGTTCAGAACTGCTTTTAGTCTAAAATCCAAGCTAGAGGGAAGCAAGTGGATCTTTGGGTCCCTATGTTATTCTAGTGGACCCATCACTAAGAGCGTATAGTAGGACATCTGAAGCAAAAGTTCAGGTCTTCTTTTGCTCGTCAAATACTCAGAGTGACTACAGTGTACCGACCACTAAGGGCAAGCAGTGTATGGTCCTATAATGCCCATTCTTCTTCCTTTGTAACTCACTAATGCATCCATTAAAAAAGAAATAGAATGAAATTAAAAATTGGAGATGCTGAAACTCCTGACCCCTACAGGCCCGACATGACCATCAATAAATGCTCAATAAATATTGGTTGATTGATTAGTTTACGACTTCCCCCAGTGCGTTAGGTTCGTTACTAAATCACAGAACAGCTGGGGTTAATAAGAGTTTAGTTTTGAATGGGGCACATGGCTACATATACTAATTATAATAAAATATTAAAAAGCTACTCAGGGTAACACAGTTATGAACATGAAGTGCATACTGATGTGAGATTTGCTTTGATGTAAAGCATTTTAAAAATCAGCTATCTATCCTCAGAGTGGCCAAAATAGGAGCCCAGAGACGGACAAGGAGCATTTCAGATTCAGCAGTATGCTCTCTTATTGGCCCAGGGATGGCGATAATGCAAGTAGCAGCTGGTAGGAATCTGAGTCTATTCTGACTAGATCATGCTGCCTGAGAGTCTAATTTTGCTTCAGAAATAGTCTAATTTTGCTCACAGTGAGAAAAGTGGAATATTCCTTTAGTGTCAACAGACCAGATTGCGTCTCCAGTTTGTTTGATGGGGGAACTTGGTCCTGTTCCCAGATACGGCTCTCCTTCATGGATCATTGGGTTACACCGAAGTGTTCTGAGCAAAGTCAGTTTCAAAGCATACTGCTTTCCTCCCGGATCTTGGAATTCCTCTTCACACCAGCGCTCCAGTAGCCCGTGTGCCTGGAAAGGGGACTCCTGCACATATAAGTCACCTTACTTCTAGTCAATAGCCCCTTCCTCTGTGAATAGCTGGACCCTAAAGATTTCATAATGGGTCCTGGCTGTTCAGAAATTCTGGTTTGGGAAAATCTCTCAATTCTCTCTCTCTCTCTCTCTCTCTCTCTCTCTCTCTCTCTCTCTCTCTCTCTCTCCTTCCCTCCCTCCGTCCCTCCCTCCCTCCCTCTCTCTCTCTCTTTCTCTCTCCCTCCTTTTCCCTCTCTCTCCCTCCCTCTCTCCCTCCGCCCTACTCTGTTCATGTGTGTGTTGGTTCTATAGATCAGTGAATAGAAAATATTAAATGCTTCCTGTCCAAAATATGCCTGGAATTAGGTGAGTTATGCTTTGCTTTTCAGTTAGGGGACTTTTGATGTTTTCCTTTCCTTTGTATTTGTCCAGGAAACAGCTACAGCTAAAAGAATCTATTGCTTTGCCTTTGTTTTTGCCTTAGGAGTATTTCCAAGTGAGGCTCATTGTCCATTTGAAACCCTCAGGTTCTAAGTAATGAGCTGTGAAGGAGACCAGGTTAGAATGACCCAGGAAGGACTTGCAGCCTCCCAGGGGTCTTGGGCTCAGAGCTGTTGTCTGGATGAGGTGCCCTATGCCCCCAGCTTTGCTTCTCTGCACAGCTGCCGGGGTCTATGACTAATCCCAGAACCCTGCTCAAGGCAGCCTGCGCCCCACTGCAAGGCCAACTTTCTTAAAAGTGAGCCTGGAGCACTTTGCAGATGCCATACTTTCCATCTCATCCCCACCCCAGGAGCAGGAAGCAGGGGGGAGAGTTATGGGGTCTGGTGTGCAGCTTCACTCACACCCCACAGACAGTCTACCTCTTACCCTCACCGGGAGCTGACCCAGGGACCCTAGCCTCGTCTCTGGTGTTAAGTGGTCCACTGGACTGGGATGTGGTGTTAGTCTATCTGCACTGTCTTGGGAGATGGCGATCTACCCAGTGTTGGGGACAGTCTCGTGGGAGGAGGAGAGGATGAATCTGAAAGAAGCTTCCTGGGGAAATGTGGGTGTAAAAGAGTGTACATTTTCAATATGTACACACACACACACACACACACACACACGCAAACACATATTTTCTTACATTCCCATCTAGCTTCATGACTTGTAGTCCTGTAATTTTTTTTTTTGCTTTCCATTTTTCAAAATCCAAGAAAATACATCATGTAGCCTAATACATAATAAAAAATTAAAAATATAAGAGGCTTCCTTCACCTGGTGCCGCACAGGATGGGTTCTTTTTACACAGCCCTTTGAGTAGGATTTCACTCACTGCTCCTTTCTGGGGTTTGATGGGTATTTGGGGTTCTTGGTCATTTCCAGATTTTTTTTTTTTTTTGTTGGACAGGGCATGCCCTCTGGGGGAAGAAAGAATTTGGAGTGTGATTTAAAAAACAAAAAGAAAGAAAAAGAAAGGTCTTGGCTGCTGTGCACATGATTTTGTGCTGGCTGTTCTTTTATGATGTTTTGTTCCCCTTTGGATTGAATAAAGGCAGTCTCAGAAGTGGGGAAGTTATCCCTCACTCTGACATTTCATTTACCTGGGAGTACAATAATCGGAGAAAGAATCAAATACTTGAACATTTTGCTTCAGCGAGCACAAGCTACATGTTTGTACCATATTGAAAAGTGATAGTTTTCTTCAGAATTTAAACGAGAGAAAAGGGCGACATGTTCAGTGACTGAAAGCCACGGGCGAGAGCAGAGCTCTTCCGCACACTCCCGGGTACGAGGCCGGATAACCTTGGAATTAAAGCAGGCAGAGATAATATTTTATCAGCCTCTGTTTGATAGACTGGCTGAAGAGGTCTGGATAAAGGACCAGTCGGTAATGCCTGGAAGGAGGGAGGGTGTTTTTAGTGCGCTGTGGAGACGGGAGCAGCTGGACTTAACAGCTAACGATATGTGGGAGGTGAGACCGTGTTGAATCCCATGCGGAAGTTTGATGAGAGGGAGGGGTGCATGACACTGCCCTCCAAAGCAGAATAGCCATCTGTAATGAGCTCTGCCTGTGCGAAAATACAATGCTCGCAGACTGTCCCCAGTCCGTTGGTAGTTATGGCCCTGCAATACGCCCTGTGAGTGGTAGCTGCTGCTGAACCAAAATCAGTAAACAGCATTCCATTGACAAGACTTGGGTTTATGTTTTATTCATCTCTGTCTTCTACAGCTGACGTGGTACTTGATACCGGTAGGTGTTCAAAATGGCTGAGACACGAATGAGGACGCAGGCTTGCGGCACACGTCAGCCGCCTGGTTTCCTCTTAGGCTGCGCCTGTCCGCTTTCAGTTATCTGTTTGTTTTAATGAGCTGCGTGATTATCTGGGACTATGGAAATCTAGCATTGCCTGTCTCTTTTTTTGGTCACAAATTAATAATTAAATGTTTAGAGATGTCTGCTTCAGGTCACGTTCAAGTTTGTCATTATGAGGAAAAACCGAACACCAAGGTGAAGTCACCAGACGCATCGCAGGTACTCTTTCTCTTCAGGATCTTTGCAGTAGTGGCCATGTTACCTTTCAGGGTCATGTTCCTAGATGGCATGTGCTGGTCTAGCAGCCATCATTCCATCACAGATCTGTCCTGTCTAAAACATTCTCATATGTCCGAGACCTGAGCCGGGTGGTCAATGAGACACCACACTGTCTCCTCCCAGTTCTGCTCCAGGTGAATAACCAGACCTACTACAGACAGCCTAGGATATTTCTGATAAAGTCACAGTACATACAAGGTATGAAGGAACCAGGTCATAGCTATTCCATAAATCAAGAATGGTTACTCCTCTGTGTGTGAGATGCATATATTGTATAGCCATGCCTTTCTGTCTCTTTGTGTATATGTGTATCGTATACATGTGTTCACATGTATATAAGCAGTTGCATGTACATGTGTATATACATGAGGAGGCCAGCAGATCAGTGCTGGTTGTCCTCCTCCATAGATCTCTGTCTTATTTTGGGGGACAGAATTAACCCAGCTGTCATGGGTTGGGCTAGCTTAGATGGCCAATGAATTCTGGGGACCCACCTGTCTCTGCCATTCCCATCCCATTTCTAGGGTTACAGACATATGCCACCATGAACATTTTATGTGGGTGTTCAGGTCCTCATGTTTAGGTGGCAGACACTTTACTAAGCCAGCCATGTTTCCAGCCCTGTAAAATTAATGTAACCTCAGGGCAATGGTTTCCTTTTCATTTATTTTTTGGTGATTCTGGAAATTGAACTTAGGGCATCCTGTGTGAGAGGCAAGTTATGAGACGTCAATGATACTTAGAGCTAATTTTCTGTAGCCACAGAACAGAAATTAAGTGCAAGGATTCTGGTGTTAGACAGAAGCAGGTTCTTATGAGAACCATCAATCGCTGACTTTTTGATCTCTCAGCTTCTTCATGTGCAAAGTAAACATTGAAGTATATCAACTTAAAGCATTGCACGTCTTAGATGAGCTAATGCTTATGAAGTGCTTAGGAATATATGGCAAATGACCTTCATAAAAACTACCCACCACCCTATCACCATCACTATCATTCCACCATCCTCATCACTACCACTGTCATCCCATCATCCTCATCACCATCATCATCCCACCATCCTCATCACCACCATCATCATTCCACCATCCTCCTCACCACCATCATCCCACCATCTTCATCACTACCACCACCACCATCATCCCACCATCCTCATCACCATCATCATCAGCCAACCATCTTCATCACCACCATTATCATCACCACCATCATCTCACCACCATTATCTCACCACCATCCTCATCACCACCACCGTCATCCCATCATCCTCATCACCACCACCATTGTCCCACCATCCTCATCACCACCATTATCCCACCATCCTCATCACCACCATTACCCCACCATCCTCATCACCACCATCAGCAACCAACCATCTTCATCACCACCATCATCATTCCACCATCCCCATCACCACCACTGTCATCCCATCATCCTCATCACCATCATCATCCCACCATCTTCATCACCACCATCATCTCACCACCATCCTCACCACCACCATCATCCCACCATCCTCATCACCATCACCATCATCCCACCATCTTCATCACCACCACCATTGTCCCACCATCCTCATCACCATCATCATCCCACCATCCTCATCACCACCATCATCATCCCACCATCTTCATCACCACCATCATCCCACCATCATCATCACCACCATCATCCCACCATCATCATCACCACCACCATTGTCCCACCATCCTCATCGCCAATATCGTGGTTTCATTATATCATAAGTCTTTGTAAATTCCCAGCATTGCCATAGCAGCTTCAGTCAGGAGTTGTGAAGTGAACACGTTCTGAATTTAGAAAAACGTACAAAGCATCCTCAGATAACATGTTCCATCTTAGGTCTTCTACAGTTGTCATCACAGGGATTAAAAGAAGATACTGGCTGGCCAGTGCCTGCCATGTGGGGAAGGCAGTGGTGAAGACACTCAGTGTCCATCTCTGTGATGGTTATTTTTCTTGGGTTTTGGAATCTATAAAATTATGTTCATGTATCCTACTAAGAGTGAACAAGCCCGTTTAGACATCTGCTTAAATCAGATAAATTTAATTACCCACATAGCCAGTATATAAAATTAGCAATCCATTATACGCACACACACACACACACACAAAAGAGAGAGAGAGAGGCTCATCAACTTTGTACTGAGTGTAGGTTAAGTTTCAGCTAAATTTTAGCTGCTAAAACATTGTGGACAATGTGGAAAATTTCTTGAAGAGAGAAAGACAGACACAAAACCAAGAAGGCCTACGAGCAAGGAAACAACGCAGAGCATGTTCTGCAGGCATTTCCTCGCTGTCTTTATGCAAACCATACTAATTAATCTCACACAAACACGGGTATTTTTGTAAAGCAGGAGCCTGAGTGCCATTTTATGGCCATGTAATTTACAAGTCCTCAAATTGCATTAGAATCACCACACACAGTGTTTACAGTTTAATTACATGGTTCTTTACCATCCCCAATCAAGTGTTATTCACTCTGTACCTCTTTTCCTGATCTTACCTAAAAAAGAAAACACTTTTATGCGGGATTTGAGTGGTAAACATTCAAACTTGGCAATTCTGGAAGGCAACAAGGATGTGATGTGGAGTAAACAATCCCCATTGACAGAGAAAGCGGAGAACTCCTAGGGAAAAAGAAGACAAAAAGGGACTGACATTTTATGAAAATAACATTTTTATTACTTCTGTCCTACTGAGAGAAAAGAAGCCTATGTACTGCTTACTTATTTTTAAATCCAAAGCCAGCCAGACTTGTTATTCATATTTAAATTATTAGCTATTATGTGTGTGTGTGTGTGTGTGTGTGTGAGATGTGTGGATCGGCAGATGTAGTCATGTCATTCTCTCTACCTTATTTAGGTGCTGGGGATTGAACTTGGGTATTTATATTGTGTTATAAGTGCTTTACTCACTGAGCCATCTTGTTGAACCTCATGTTTCTTTTTATTAAAAAACATTTTTTTAAGCTGGGTGGCAGGGGTGCACGCTTTTAATCCCAGCACTCAGGAGGCAGAACTCTGTGAGTTCCAGGCCAGTCTGGTCTACAAAAAGTGTTAGCCAGATAGCCAGAGTTACAATGGAGAAACCCTGTAGCAAGAATCATAGTGTTCCAGATCTGTGATTAGAATAAGCATTAAAAAATTCAGATGTAAGTCTTCACTAACTGTCTTATAGATATTCCAGTGTTTGGAAAATGTTTCCTTATGATGCTCTCTTTTTCACTCGACGGTGAAATTCTGAGAATAGAAAACAATTTTCATCACTACGGAAGGATATTTGTCTTTGGACAAGGGGCACAAGCTCACTCGGCTTTGTCCTTCTTTCATTATGAAACTTCTTTTAGATAGAGTACAAAATGAAGGGTTTCATGACATTCTAATACCTGCATTTTGCTATGTTACCCCATTAAAATTCCCATGTCCCCCCTCCTTCCGGCAGAGCCCTCTTGTTCCATACAGCACCCCCCAGCCCCTGCTTTCATGCCACATGTATGTGTGTGTATGCGTGAGTGTCCTCAGATCTAGCTTCCACATAGGAAGAGAACCTGTGATATTTCTCTTAGGCTAAATCATCTAATTACCCATAAGATGTGGGTGTGAGAAATAAAATAATAACTAATAATCCCAGTTTAATAATCCCTCTATGCTACTGGGATAACAAATCCAACCAGAACTAAAAGCCCTGCTCAGGCCTGCCTCTGCAGCTGATTGGTGGTCTCTAAGCCAAGTCAACAGCATTCTTGGGTTCCTAGGTTGCCTAGCAACTTGTAAAGCCTGATACTTCGAACCCTTCCGGGGCGAGTGGGCAGTTCATCAAGCATCAGTTATCGGATGAGATAAATAGAATGGCATAGAATGGTTCTCAGTTCCTAAGACACAATTTTGAGTTATTTCCTTTGGAAACCAAATTTTATCATAGTGGTTCACTTGTGAAGCTGTGGGACTACCTGCACTTTAAAAAAAAAAAAATCATAGTTGGCAACAATCATAAAAAAAAAAACCAGGCATTATCACCTACATTTTGAGTGCAAAGACATAGTTAGTCTGGTTAAATGCTTGTTTAAGTTTACTTAAATATTCCAATTTTCACAAATTGAGATTCAAAATATTCACTTGTCTGTTTGTCTTGCCCACCGACCAGATTATCTTTTTAAATGTTGGTGATTGCTCCCATTTCTCAGATCATCAATCAGCTTCACGAGGCCTCAGAATGTATGTGTATGACTATTAGAAGTTAGTTTTGGTCCAATATTAGATTACAGGAACCTATAGACCATGTAGGTCCACTGTGGACGCTGTGGACGTAACATGTATTTATATTGCCATGTGCATTTCCCGCATTTTCCTTTGGAGAAACAGCACTGACACATGTAAAAGTGGTACTTAAGGCTTTCATGGTTAATGTTTAAAGCAATGTCTCCTTCTGTTTGCAATAGATACAAATAAAATGTAGTCATCTAAACCAGAAGGCTCGCCTTTGGACATTGTTGGCCCTGAGATATAAATATTTAAATGACTCTCAATCTGGAAAGAAAATTAAACATATGACATATCATTACCACCCAACAATTAGCCAAATACCATCTCAGATATACATTGATTTCGAATAGTAAAGCTTTGGAGAAAGTGCTGCAAAGCTGTGCACAGAGGAATACGGAATATGAGCCTATTTCATGCAGCAATTGTTGAAAATTGGGGAAAGAGTACAGCTGCGCGTTGATTCTGTCCGCCCTACTTCATATTTGCTTCCAAGTCAAAGAAGGAATAAAGCAATCTAGGATTTAGATTTATCCACAACACAGGATGGGTGAGGGAGAAAACAAGCAAGGCAGTCAGCTTCATGATTTATGTGGAATTTAAACAACTGGAGATTTTCTTTGGGTCAGCCTGTGAAATATTAAGCATGAACTGGGGGGAGATAGTTAGCAGTAACGTAGTAACTGAGTCCTTCTGGTGACGCCTGAATCATAAGGCACTTGGGTGTTCTGTATATGACGACTAAAGTTTGAAAACAAGGAGTTGTATTAATCAAGAAAAATGACGGTAAAAACGTCTTAATGTTGTACTTTTATTTTTCTAAGCACGCGCTGTCCAGTTTAATTTGTAGATACGCTATTATAGTATAGTTTTGTGTGAATGTATCATCTCTTAGCGTCAAGGGACAGTTGATGTTTTCACTCAATAAAGGAAAATCCAATTGTTTTCAGACCAGGGAAAACCTAGAAATGACCTTCTTTGACACTCCGGTCTCACATGTGAGGCAGCAGACCCAGGAAGTTAAAGGATTTGCTTACTGATGCTCGGGTAAGCTACGGCAGAAACAGGGCAGAACATTCTTAGGAAGGAGGCACTTTCCAAAAACTAATAAATGAAAGTGACAAGAATTCGCAATATTTAAGACTGAGGATTTTCTCTACACACGCACCTGCACTGATCCATCCATTTACAAATGTACACATGCGTGTGCTCACGCAGACACACACACACACGTACACATACATACACACACACACACACACATGGGGGGGAACTGAAGCTCATATTGTGTGTTATATGAGCGTATATATCCTAAAATAAATGTATGGGTGCTAGATGGTGTGTTTATGTTGTCATATTAAATGCTACTGTGCGTACACAGAATATGGAGTCATTGTCACATTAAAGCCGAGAAAACAAAGTCAATCCACACTTTGTGTGTGTGTGCGTGTGTGTGCATGTGTGTGTGTGTGTCTTTCCCCAGGTCATACACTCGGTGCCAAAGCTAGATAGAGCTCGTGTCTCTGAGTCTTGGAACACATGTATATTCTACCTGTCTTACCTGTGACCATGATGTTTTCCAGGGACAAGAACGTTCCTGCATAGATATGGTGAGCAGAGGGATAGTAAGGAACAGATGAACTCCAAACACAGGCACACGGTGAACAAAGAAAGCCAGGAAGTGAGATCAGAAGAGTTAGGGTGAACACCCCGGAAAACTGCAGGCTTTGTTATTAGGCTTTGTCTTTACTAGCGAGTTTTTCTTCATCACCATAGAAGTCATCTGAAGACTCTCAGCAGCGTGCATAGCATAGATGTTACAATCGACTTAGGAGTTATCAGAATAAAACCCCCAGGAAGAATTACAATTAACTTCAGTCAATTATTTCTCAAGGATTCCAGCTTCAGCTTTAGCTAACAAGAATCCTAATGAGACAATTAATGTTAGCTAATATCAGCTTGATTGATTTAGAGGGTGCATGTAATTATATAGATGTATGCATATGAAAGTATGTTCTTCTGTGTTGGTGTGTGGCTTCTGTACATATCTGTTGCAGTCACAGTTAATTTTCAAAATATTTTGAAAGCAAAAAAAAACACACACACACACACACAGAAAAGAGAGAGGTAATAAAAGAAAAGAAAAAGAAAAGGGAAAAGATGAAGGTTGAAAGTCACTTGTGCTGGAGAGTTGAGGTGATGGGAAATGACCCCAGACAATCAGATTGATGTAGGAAGTAGCGAGGCATTGGTGAGTACCAAGCCTTCCCTAGCCATGCAGGATGATTATCTCCTTATTCTTCCAAGCTTTGGAGGCACCATTACTATTACTATTATTATATATTATTATTATATATTATTATTATTATTATATTATTATATATTATATTATTATATATTATATATATTATAATATTATATTATTATTATTATTATATATTATTATTACTATTACTATTACCATTACTATCTCTGTTTTACACAGTAGGAAATGGAAGCCGAGCAAGATCAGCAAGGACAAAAGAGTCCCAAGGACTGTTCAGTAGCTTCTGGTGTGCGGTAGGAAATATACGTTAAGACTTCCATACATTTTATTTTTGACTTGCCCGTGATATACTCCTACACAAGGTTTTATTATTGCAGAGAAAACGGATGCTTTTATTTAAACTAACCAATGGCCAACATCCTCATCCTATCAAAGAATTCAGATCAGAGAACCTGAGACCAAAGATAGCTCTTTCGACTCTGCCTTGAAACTGTGCTAGAACATGGGACAGAACGTAGTCACAAGTAGCTGCTGGGCGTCTTGTACTGAAAAGGGGTAGATAATCTGAACCTCAGAGTACAGGGGGCTTTGAGGAGCCCCACCTTCAAAAGTCTCCCCAGGACTTCTATCTGTTGATGAAAGCTCTGACCTCAAAATTTGGGTGTAGACGTAGAAGAACAATAGAGATTTTGTTTTTATTGAGTGGTTTCATTTGTATTCTTTAAAATAATACAGCTAGTTTCATAACTCATCATTTGTGGTTTATCACTTCAGTCTAGTATAAGAGAATTGGCTCCGTGCCTGACATACAGTAGACATTCCAATTTTGTTCTATATTGCATAACTGTGCAATAGCCAAACTGTACGAAGGTGTGGGATTTTGAAGATAGATACTTGTCTTGATGGTAAAACATTGCTATCTCAGCAGGGCAGCTGTGGTGCATGCCTTTAATCCCAGCACTTGGGAGGCAGAGGCAGGAGGATCTCTGTGAGTTGGAGGCCAGCCTGGTTTACAGAGTGAGTTCCAGGACAGCCGGAGTTACAACAGGGAAACCCTGTCTCAAAACAACAACAACAAAAACCCAAACAAACAATAAAAATATTTCTATCTCTAATAACAATGGTACTAAGTCCATTTAGAGATGTTAGATACCTCAGTGCTTAAAATTATAAGCAATATGAAGGGTCTCATGAATGAACAGGGAAATAAAGCCATGGCTGGTATACCCCCTTCCCCAGTCAAGGCATCTTGGCCCCTCCTATCTCCTCTCCTGGTGAATAAATTCCTTGGGGTAAGACTCATGGAGGACCTCGTTTAGCTTTGGTGTTTCACAGTGAATGTTCTATATAGAGTAGGAGCTTAGTGGTGGCTGTTTCTTTCCTCTGCATCTCCCAATAATCAGGGTGATAAAACTCCCTAAACACTTATGCTTTGTACTTTATGCTAGAATTTTTTTAAAAAAGCCTAAAGGATCTCCAAAGAAAGATGAATTGGGGAAAAATACTAAAGAGCAGTAGAACACAGATTCTGTTTATTTTCTTCTATACATGGTTCACTCCCAGCCCCCAACCCCAAGTAGCAAGGACTCAGAGATGAGAGTCATTGCCTGGATCTCAGGTTGTTAGAAGAGGTCACGTTAAATGTAAAGGTAGAGATGACAGCAGTGTGGCATGGCATGAAGAGGGTTGAGAAGAATGAGGGCTCAAGGCAGGGCGGTGAGAAAATGTTTATCTAGAATAGGAAAACATGCATTTACAAGAGTCAGAGATAAAAGCTAGAATCGTAAAGCTCTGGGGCCTTTAAACTTGCCCTTCAGCTATAGTAAGAGTTAGAGGTGGAGTCCCTAGTAATTGAAGCGGTCGAGAGAGTTTCTTTTTTTAACATTTAAAGCAAGGTTTCAAGAGGTGACATCATGATTTACTGAGATTTATTTTACTCTGGTCTGGTTGAACACTTTTACGATAATTTTTTGGGAGAAATGCCTGTCATGTGACTTGTTCCATGAGCTATTTCAAACGGTCTGCTCATCCCAGATAGAGAGCACACCCACAGATAAGAGAAATGACCCAAGTCTAGCTTGGCGAACCACTTCATTGATTGGTGTTACTTGCAGAAACATGGACAACTCAAAAGAAACTGTCCTACCAGGAAGTTCCCTGGGTGACTTATGGGCAGTTGCCATACAGAAGAGTCCCAAATGCTAATCATCCTTCCACCTCCAGCATAACCCTGTGGGAAGTAGGTTCCTTATGAAGACTTATGAGCCTCTGTAAATCCCCCCACTCCACGAGTGAATGCTAGCAAGCCCCATCTCCTAGGAGTATCATGTGGGTAATCACAGATGCCAGGATTCAAGATTGCAACAGTCCTGTCCAACCAGGAGGAAATAGCTACACAGTGAGCCTCATCCCAAAGCCAACAGAAGATTCTGAAGGGGTGCTAAGGAGACATTGTTTAGTTTAACCCATACCTTAGAAGGAAAAATCCATTATCAAATATGCCCGACCTGCCCAACGCATTCCTAACCTGAGTCGCAAAGTGTTGACGCTTGAGTCAGAAGTAGGATGCGTGTGAATGTGGGGTACCATCTTGGTGTCACCATCACAGACATTGTCAACACTCTTTAGAGACACAGAGAATGGTCCCTTCTAAGCTTTCACTTCAGGTGGCCTAATTGCGTTTTGCCTTTCTGCTTCCTGAGGGCAAATTGTCCTCAATTTTATACACTGATTTAAGGACAATAAGACTTTAAACTAGTCTAGTCCATGATCATCGGTTAGTACACAACGATGTTTCTCTGCTCATCTTTTAGAGTCTATATTGATTCAAAACCAAGTAGGCTAAAATGGTTCTAAGCTTGAGAGGGTGATGACCCAGGTCACCTAAAGTTACCTCTGGTATGGACCCATTTGTCTGACTATTTTGCAGGGCTGACAAGGGAGATTTGAGCTGCAATGATCTGAGATGACTTAAAATACCAGGGCTTCTAGTTTTACTACTTCAGAGGTGTGATTAATCTTCATTGTCAACCAGACTGGATTTAGAATCACATAGAGAAATGGCACAGAGCTGGGAGGAATGGCCCCGAATGTAGACAATGCCTTTCCCATAGACTGGGGACTCAGGCTAAATGCAAGAGGCACAGGAGACAGCTGGCTGAGGACTGGCATCGTACTGACCCCTCAGCTTTTTGTCTGCCAGGAAGTAAAGGCTAGCCTCTGCCATGTGCTCCTGCTTCCATGCTATTCCGCTCAGTCTTAAGACCAAGTGTTGATAGATTTAACCCTTTGAAACTAGACAAAAATAAAAAAAAGAAAAAAGGCCTTCCTTCGGTAGTTTCGGTCAGGTGTTTGTTCACAGTGATGAGAAGGGTAGCTCCTGAGAAGGTCATCAAGGTCTTAACTCTCAACAGCAATGTTTTGTGGTAGAAGGCATTTCCCACATAATCATAATAGATTTACATCCCTGGTAGAAGAAGGTATAAATGAACCATTTCTACCAGGGGCTTGGTCTCGTCAATGTTTTGCTCTGGGTCTCAGAGAGCAGACCCCAGCATCTACATGTTCTATAAACATGGCAGAGGCTGAGTTGGGATAAACTGCCTCTTTGTTTTTATAGTTTATTAGGTAACTCATGCTTTCCCTCTTTTTCAGATGTTCTTCCTTTAAGAGAGGGAGGAGAAAAACAAGCTGAAAGTTTTGTTGGGCAGAATGCCAGCATCCATTCTTAAGTGTGGTGTCCATGCTTCATTGCTCATAGAGAAAACATTAACCTTGGGGATCATTTAAAGAAATTGTAGGGGAGGAAAGATATTCAAAGAAAAGATCTGTGAATTGTATGCTCAGGATGTGGGGGAGAGAATGCCAGACTCTTTTAACCAGAACTAGAAAGACCTCTGAATGAAGGTGGGACTCAAAGACAGAGAGCTCTCTCCCTCATCTGAGTGTCCTGATGTCTGAGATCACACATTTACATCTTTCGTATCCTAGGTGGCTCATTTTATTCAAGGAAGTAGGGTGACAGACTGGGTTAGGTGATTTCCCAACGACACCTTCTAATTTATAGTCAATGTCATTTAAAGTAAGTTAAAAACAGTAGAACTTGGGAATAATTCCAGTGGAAGCATTTGCTCTTAGAACAGCATACATTATCAACTTACATGCCATCTGTTGATTCTAGGTACCCCAGATGTCTCAACATGGATTTCAGTATTATTATTATTATTATTAAATAGAAAACAGTTCTTGTAGAGCAGGTCTTGTTCATTTTCCTTCAACATCCCATCTTAGAAGGTCTGAACAGCTACACAGTCATTGGTGCTCTAATACAATTGTTACCCTGTTTGGTCTCCACAGACCAACCCACCCTCCAGGTTTCTCAGAGCCGAATGTGGCATGAATCTTATCTACCTCACTCCAGATCGTTTATGAACCTTTTGTCCCTGTGTGCTTCTCATCTCCGGAGTTCTCTCTGTCACCACTGGACACATTTAAAGACTCAACTATAGAAGAGCGCTTTCTGTGAACCACACCATCCATTTGGTGTGATTGCCCCTCGGGACTGACTGACTATCCATCCAGAGAACAGGAAGTGAGCTGAGGTTGTTAACAGTCTTCCTGAAGGAAAGAAGGACGGTGGCCTTTGATTACTACTGTTCTTTTTAAACCTATTATGTTAATCTTGTGCTTTACTGTGATTAGCTTATCTAAAAGTCCTACTTTCCAACAGAACTGACCAAATACTCTTCCCATCTTTGTGCCCTGCTGTAATCTGGAGCTGCACGCAAGCTTCCTAACAATGACGTAGTGCTGTGACGATTGTCTAATGCAATGAGAAATAAGCGGTGGTATTCCTTCTAAGCGTCACTCCTGACTACTATGGGGCTGTTAAGGTTGGCGTCTTTCGTCATTTTTTTTTTTTCCTGCCTTCATCTGAAATACTAAGGGACAAGATGGTTTCAAAGTACACCTGCACACAAGTAAGTCCAGTGCGAGGAGCCTGGAAACGCTGGAACAGATGCCAGGCGTGTAAACAGCTTTCCTTAGCTCGGTTCCTGGATTTTACATCCTCCTAGAAGACTCTGTACTGCAGACGAGGGTTATTGGTACAGATGGTAAACTGCTGGAATGCCCAGAAGGTTCAAGCTCATCTGTGTTTTGAAGGAAGAGGAGGTTTGACTGTTTGTCGGACTCGCAGGTGTCTGGAAGCCTCCAAATTACCTTCAGGTTTTTCTGTTTTACTTCTCTTTAACAGATGTCTTGGGTTATGTGTTGGAAGCATCCACTCCTTATGGTGTCCAAGTGTTTAAAATTGGAAAGAGCGCCCCAAGAGCAAAGGGGCGGTGCTGAGATCTTGGCTCACAATCCAACGCAGTCATTGCAAATGGAAGCTCTGGGCTGTGCTCGTCTCTGGGCTGCTGCCGCTGATTTTCTCCTTTGGTCACTGGGTCTTCGCTTTCCTGTTTTTGCAGAGTTCTTACTGTACAATCATTTTGGCACAGACATTTCATTATTCCCGACTTTAATGTTCTTTGTTCCTGTTTTAGTCTCTTGCAGCCTGTGGCCACAACAGGTGCACCCAGGCGGTGACCGCACACTTCCAGGTGTTCTGTTTGAGTGGTTTCTGTGAAGTAACAACAGAATGACCCTTCTGTTAGAGCCAGAGACTGCAACGGAAAAGTATTGGCTTCCTTCCCCAAAGCAGGAAACTTTGATCCTCAACGAGAAAACTAGCAGAAGAAAAATAAATTAGATCAGTGGCTAGTGGGACCCTCTTTGCCTAACTTACACCCAGGGAATCATTCAGCCTATAGTGTTCCCTCTCATGGGACTCATCTCTTACTACTTTGAATTAAGAGTCACATTATTTGAGAATACTATTTCCTAAAATGTATTACGTGGGAATGTTTTAGTAGGTCAGATTTGGGGAAAACCTGCGTCGACAAAGAAGTTGACCAGTCCTCAGATGTACGACAGTAAATAACTTTTTAGGCTCTCAGAGCATCTTAGAGACATTTAAACATGTTAATATGCAATTCAAAATCTTGATCAGATCATAAGTTAGGATGTACTGACATTCCTTTAAGTGAGAGAACAAAAGAAGTATGTCAGAAGAAAAGTGTCCCTTGGAACATGCTTTCAGAAATATCTACTTAGACAAAACATTAAAGCCCAGGAGACCCATAGCTTACCTTGGGAAGCTGAACACTTGATTAATGATGCTGTATGTATCAGAGTCTTGGGAGAGGGGAAGTGACTTTAAAGGACTTCACGGACTACAGCGAATGTTTTGGCTGTTTCCCCAACACCAGTAGATGTTATACTATTGGGTGTAGCACCTATTGAGTCCTGTTCTTTGAGAATATTGTCTCCACTGTTACCATTTGTTCTAGACTGAACTGCGTCACCACAAAGTTCATAAAGCCCAACTTCAGTGACTACATTGGAGACACTGAGCCAGTTACTGTTCAGGGGAGTCATGAGGATAGAGAGACGCAATCCAGCAGAGCTGGTGTCCCTGTGAGATGAACCCAAGAGACCAGAGAAGATTATGTTCAGAGCAGCAAGGGTCATGAGAGGACAGAGTGAGATGGAATTCCTCTTTAATCCCAGAAAAATGAAAAGACCTCAGGAAAACCCAGAACTGACAACATCTCGATCTCAAACCTCTAAGTCTCCAGAGCTACGCAAAATTAAACTCCTGCAGTTTAAGCCATTTAGTCTGTGGTATTTTGTTATGGCAGGCTTGGTAAAGTAATATGTCACCCATGACCCTCTGTACTGAACTATAAGCAATCCACCCCATGACCGCACCAGAATTGTCTCAGATAGCTCTGATCTGAGTCACTTGGCTTACAGATTTTCCCTGGACATAGCAGGAGGACTCTGGTAACACAATCCTAGGTGGATTTTGTTTACAAGCAGAGAAGCATGTTGTTTTGTTTTTGACGTGTGTGGCTAAAAAAGCATGTAGCTGCAGCCACTATGGGCCAATGCCCTGCAAAGGATATGCGAAAGAAATGTGTTTGGAGCTCGGATCGGCTTGTGCCCTAAGACTGAGCGGTTCAATTATGCGAACGAATAGGTCTCCTAGATTGCTCAAGCAATTGTTGTGTCATTTCCTTCTATTAGTGGTGAAAACCATCCTGACTGGTGTTCAGGTTGCACAGAGCCCACAGCAAACTGAACGCTAGGCCCCAAAGAAGGCTCCCAGGCCGGTGTTGGTTTGCAGACCATAGTGTGTTACCATTCCCAAGTTCCTCGGCAGTAAATTCAGTTTGTGCCTCACTGTAGGTGTTAACATACAGACACATAGGGAATTTATAATTAGGTATGCAGCATGTAAAGCTGAAAGTCAACAGGTTTTGTCTTGGATCCTCCTGGCTACACTGGAAATATGACTCTAGAATCCTTTTCTTTTTCTCTTCCTTCTATGGTTCCTGGTTAGAGTTGACCAAAAGCTGTATTTACACAGTTTAGAAGTTAGGAGTGAAGCAGCTAACACACCGTGAGGAATTTAGTCATGGCTGGATGCTGTGAGAGGAAGACACAGGCCAGGCAGACAGTTCTACCTTCTCTCTGCTCGCCCTGTGTCCGCTCCTTGGGGACCCTCTGCTCTTGCCTACCTGCCGTGACCTCCGCCTAGTCACCAGAGGCAAAGGCGAGAGCCTTCTGCTGATTGCACCAGCTCTTCCTGACAGGCATCTCAGGCCCATGTGCTTGACCTTGCTCCTGCCATTGTCCTGCAAGCTCCTAGACACAGGCATGCGTTCTGGAAATGAAGCAGAACAGGGAAAGGGAAAAATACTACTGAGGAAGGAACGACACTTTAAATAACACATCCAGAGGGCTCTCACCTAGGAGGAGGCCTGGCGAACACAGAGCAGAGGTGGCAAAGAAAACAGTTTAAAAAGGCATTCTAAAGAACATGACGGGTATTCAAAGAATAATCAGAAATATGAAAGGTTTGGCTCCGGCAGTACTAATAACTACATATCTTACAATGCTACATAAACACAATAATCACGGAAAACGCTGTGTGATTTTCTTCAGAGCCTTCTTTTAGAAGTTGCGCTTTCTAAAACCTTGATGGCGTCTCGCTGAGGCAAAAATCAAGGCTCGGATTGTTCTTCCAGTTTCTCCAAAGGAAAGAGGCTCTGCAGGTATGAAGCCTTAGGAATGAAACGCCCTCCTTAAGGCGCATTGCTCTGCTGACTGCTGGAGCTTAGCCGTCTACTTTCCTGAACGCAGGGCTCCCCTCCCGCTCTGCCCTGCCTTTGCAAGAGCCGGGGAGACGGGCCCCTGAGATGCAGAAAGTGTTAATTTTTTTTTTTTTTTAAGATCCCTCACTGGGACTCACGAAGTCCAACTTCTTGGTTTTAGAAGGGATCTGCACTCAGCGGTGTGCTCCACAGAGATGAAATCGCTCAGCCAAACAATGCACTGAGGTGGGAGCCTCTGCTCCTGAGTTTTTCCTGCAGTTGCTCCAAGGAGTTGGTTTCCTGGCAACCTGCCACGGTGCCTTCTCGCCTTGAAGCATCAGCTGCCTCTAGGGGGAGCCCATCGGCTGTCAACCTCCTAGGATCTCCTCCTCAGAGGATGGCAGGCTGGCTCCTGCAGAGCGCCAAAAAAGGGTTACTTACAAGGCAGGTAGGCATTTGATAAATTGGTGTCTCAGGCCTCTTGTGCCGTGGGCGACTCCCTGATGGACAAAAGCAGACTTTCTAGACTTTGAAGCTAAAAGATATGTAGGAGACTGAGGTCTCGTGTTTTTGGATCTTAGCTAATCCAGGTCTTCCCTATCTAAGGATCACAAATCAGCAAAAAATCCCGCTTCGTAGTGAAAAAAAAAAAAAAAAGCCTGTCTCATTTCTGGTTTGTTTTATTAATAATTGATTATTCATTCGTTAGGTTGTCTAGTGACTTAATACAATTTAACAATTATAGCGTGTACTCCATTTTGTGCACCCATTTCCTGCCTCTAACGATTTCTTGGGGAAAAAAGTCACACAAGCCAGGAGCAAGCACTTTAGTGAGAAGATCTGACCATGACCTCTGGGCACGGGGAAGGCCACTGAAAAAGAAACGCGTCCTTCTGTGGGCACTGTGTCCTAGCTCTCTATTCCCCAGCTCTTCCAAGCCAGTTGACATCAGCACAGAAGCCTGCTCTCTATGCTTGTGTGCATACCTTGCAGCTTAAATCAAGCCATAAACTGTTCAGTTTAACCTAAGGGGAAAATAACATTTTATCTTTTTTTTCTTTTTCCCCAAGACAGGGTTTCTCTGTTGTAACTCTGGCTGTCCTAGAACTCACTCTGTAGACAAGGCTGGCCTGGAACTCACAGAGATCCTCCTGCCTCTGCCTCCCGAGTGCTGGGATTAAAGGTGTGTGTCACCATTGCCTGGCTTGCGAGATAACCATCTTAACTGGCTTCTTTATCTTGGCTTTCTTGCTTTCCCATCCCCCTAGCCAAGTGATTTCGCTCTCTGAGCAATCTGCTAGGAACTTTCTTTAGTTTGCCGTGGTTCTTAAACGTCACTGGGACTTCATTCTCTTGTAGCTCTGAAGGCTGGAAGTCTGAAACCAAGGTGTCGGCTGTACCAGTGCAGAGCTCTCACTTTTGGTACTGCCAGCGTTGCTTGACTCAAGCCTGGACGGCCTTAATCCCTGCTTAAAAATCTCACTAGTATTGTTCTGTAGCCAATGTCCTTGGCCTCCCCCTTCTAAAGATATCTTGTCATTGTATCTAGCACTCCCCAGATCCAGAGGACGGTTTCATCTCGGTCGTGGCTTAATTACATCTTCACAGATCTCTTATGAAATGAGGGTGAATTCACTAGTTCTGAGTGGGCTTATCTTTTGCTTTTGCTTGAGGGGCACATAGCACTCAGCTCCGTGTGGAGCTCAATCCTCATCTTACAGTTCTGTTCCAGGTGGGGAGAAGGTACACACGTGGAGTGTTCTGTATGCAAAGTGTATTGAGAATGCTTCTGAGTAGCTCACGACTCAAGCGTTAGATGCCGGCCATCTAAACCCATCCTTTCTTCAGCCAATGCAGAAGACGGCTTCTGTACATGGAAGTAGTTTCTGTTTTCACTCAACATTTGGCTTCTATTATACTGAAGTGAGTAATAACGCAGAATGTCTTTCTTATCTGTAAAGTTGTGTTGTCTTTATACTGTTTCCATGGTGGCGGGAGAAGCAAACATAACATCTCAAATAATTGCTTCTCTTCTGCTCTTCTTCTCTTTCTTCTTTTCACAGTGTGTGCTGTGTCTGCCCCTCTACTCTGGGAAGATGTTGCCATCCTTGCCTTTAAATTCAGCACTGCTCATTGCTTTAATACTCAAAATATGATGAGCCGAAGCACGTATTTTGGGTGAGCTGGAGATTGCTAGGGTCTTAAGGCAAAGGCACCATTGGATATCATCTGAGCCAGTTTCTTCCTTTTTCAGATTACACAAATAAGACCTCCAGCTTGTAGAAGCCCACAGACATACCAAGGGATACTGCTGAGTACCCAGGCAGGTGGGGCTTTGGTTTGCTATGTTCCTTTACATGATATAAATTTAGAAAGCGCTTGGGATTTTCCCCAAGGAGGAATTGTACCCATTACTGTGGTTTTGAAAATAAACCCTCTTTCTTTGCCAAACTCTGAAATCTTTGGGACCATAGTAGATATGGCAGAATTGAAGAGTCTGGTCCTCCCCTTATTTTATGAATGCAATCATTTGGGTTGCTGCCCAGGTAGGTCACTTTTCTCTCTACTGGTAATCCAAAGTGGTCCAACATTAGTATTTACCAGAAGGGATCAGCAGCATGTCTATTTCTCTTTGGAAGCTCTAAAGAATGAATCTCGGGATAAACAGAAAATCCCCAGACAGGAGAAAGTCCTTGCTAACAAAGATCTTTACGAGCAAGAGTTCCTTAACCAACGTCGTTTTCCTATAAGCCTTCTCCTTTTGTCCTGAAAGTATATAATTTTTGAGAAGAAGTTGACTTTTGGATTTCTTATGGCTCTTAGAATATTCCAGCCCCAAAGGCGGGGAAGATAGCCTACGTGATTAAATGCTTGCCACACAATCATGAGCACCTCAGTTTAGGTACCCAGCATCCCCACAAAAGCTGGGAACAGCAGTGCACATCTGTATTTCAAGCATTGGTATGGTAGAGATGGGAGGATGCCTGGAGCTCACTGGTCAGAGAGCCCAGCTGATCAGTGGACTCCGGGATCAATGTGAGACCCTGCATCAAAGAATATGATGGATAACTATAGACAAAGCTACCCAGTGGCAACCTCTGGGTTCCACATAGACTGCCAACATGTGTACATGAACACACACACACACACACACACACACACACACACACACACACACAGATGACAAATGCATATCAGATTCCTGTTATTCACTCACCTTGAGTGTCAAAAGGACTACTGCACGCAGATCAGTGTGAGCTCATCACTTTCAGTTCACTGCCGAGCCCCCTTTGGAGTGATAGACTCTGATGTTTTAAACTAGTCAGTCGTAAGACAGAGATCAACTCACAAGAATAGTCATTTCTAATCAGGGACAGATGCCTCTGGTCACACAGTGATGGAAGATGCTGTGCCATTGGTAGTAATCGGTAATCTCCTCCTCAGCCTTGGTCTATGGACCGGAAACAGGTTTGGCATTTTCTTGCTTTTCTCAAGATCTGGTAGACATGTCTGAGGTACAAGTTTTGATTAAATTATTTTGAAATGAATGTTTAATTTGAATTGAGTGTTTAATTCTACAGTCAGATCTTTGTATGAGGCGATCTATCTGATTCATCATATGCAAAACATCACTAAGTGGATTTTTCACGTTTTATGATTTTTTGTTACAATATTTACACTACTGCAAGGAAAGCATTTTCTGACACCCCTAGGAGCTGTTCTGTAGGATTAGATACTATCTTGGGACTCAAATTGAAGGAAAATAGAAATCAATGCCTATTTCCTATGGTGCCAGTCTAACCATGATGCTAGCTTTATGCCAGATTCTCCCTCCCAAAGGCTTTGCTGCTTCTCTGGGTTCTATTTGATATTCTGTTTTCCAGACTTCTCTTGAGTTCGTATGTCTCCTGGATTCTCTCACTAGCTCCTCTGTAGATGGTAACTATTTCCATCACTTGGGGTTGATCCTGTCTACATATTGTATACAATTAAAATACTAACGTGGGGCAACTCTGTACCCTACTTACTATTTTGTGCTTTCCAAGAAATGTCTTAGATTCTTCCACAAAGGTGAAAGCCTGCAGAGAAAAGCAAGCAGAAGCCGCGCATACTCATGTGGTTAAGAGGGTTCAGCTGAACTCAAGATGAGAGGTGTAGTGAGGGTCCAGATACAGCACTGGAAATGCCAATGAAGGAGTTTGGACTTAAATAGTGACTCCAATACGATGATGTAAGCATAGCATAGCATGACGTCATCGCACAATGTATGGAGACATCTCTTAACCCAGGATCCATACTCCTGGATGGGCAATTTCTTCTCAAGACCAATGTGATTGGAGGTCTTGCACAAATATCTCTGCCAGTATCAGATAAATGCCAATCAAGTTCATTGTCCTCTGGCTTGATAGGCTGGTGTTAAGAGGCCTGAAAGCTAGACCCATGCTTCAAGCCAGCATTGGTCTTGGTTCTCCAACTGACGTCATGGTGTTCCTCTTAGCTTTCGTCAGCTGACAATTCAATATGGGTCATCATGTAAAGAAAAACGAATGCTGAAACTCACGGGATGGTTATGGCACAGGAAGGCTTCTTTTGAAACCCCAGATTGGAAATATGCTGTCTGTTCTCTCGACAGCAAAACTGCGGATCAATAATATCTACTCACTCAATCTGTGCTGTTCTTAAACATCCCCAGCTTGCTTACCTAACATGCACACAAAAATATGCTGAATTGGAAAGGTATTGTAGGGTGTTGTACTGTATTGAGTAGCAATATAGCCAAGAGGCTAGCAAAGTGTCTCTGTCCTAGGATAAGAAGCAGAAGGCTAACAAGGGATCTGATATGTATTCCCAAATATATACATAAGCATATACATTATATTACAGTAAACATGTAACAAGTAAATATACTCTATATGTTATAAAATATTTATAATTTATCTATACCATCTAAACCATAAATGCTTATATATAGCATATAATGTTACCTATTATGCAAACATATTATATAAATGCACATATATTTACAAATAGTATCTGAACACCTGAGTATATGCATGTATATATATTATATAGATTATATACATTGTACCATATATTTATGATATTTTCGAGCTTGCGTCTGTCTTCTTACCTATAAAGTGAGACTTCAAATGCCAATTTCAAAGATTCTCCTTGGGGATTAATTGATTAAATCGATAGAGTGTCTAGCCTAAGGGATGACATCCATGAGGAGCATATTTGCCTCGAATCTCTTTTCCCTAACACTTAAGCACCAGAATGAGATATGTGAAAATCATGTGGAAAATTCTGAATAAGTATTACTTCCAGTGATTACCAGAGGAAAAAATACCAAGAATATATCTGTGTAGCGTGTGTGTGAATATTCTTAAATGTGTGGACACATGTGTGTGTGGGTCTCTCTACGAAGACCCAAGGTTGATGTCAGGACTCTTCTTTGATCTTTCATGTTATTTTTGAGACACAGTTCCCCAATCAAACACATAGCTCACTAACAATGGTAGTCTAGTCTGACTGGCCAGCTTTCTTCTGGAATCACCGGTCTCTACCTTCTGAGGTTAGAATTACAGGCGGGCTGCCATGACTACCTGACATTTACATGGGTTCTGTGACTCCGAACTCTGCTCTTCTTACTTCCATGGCAAGTGCTTCAACTGTCACGGCAACAGCTTGAGCTATCTCTTCAATTCCAGGATAATGCTAGTCTAAGTGGGAGTGTCTAATTTATATTCAGTAAATCAAAGCATCAAAAGCAATGACTAGTTTTTCTGTGTCTACTTATTTAATATCATTTATCAGAATTCAAAATCATCTATGTCTTAATATCAACTTTCTGTTCTGTGCATTGGTAGGTCTTGACCTAGATACAATTATCTATCTTTAGAAAAATTAATTCGTTTTATGAAACTTGACCATTTTCAGATTTGCTTTCATTTTAGTTTTTGGAATCTGGATTGGCATATTCAAACGTTTAATAAGTGAGATCATAGCTGACTTTTATTCATGTGTGAAGTGGATTAAATAGATCTCCAAATTCTTTGATGTTCATCTCCTTGAATCCAAGAAGTTTCGAAAACAGACTAAAATAGTTAGTCCCAAAATAATACTGCACATTGTTTCTAGGCTCAGGCCCTAAGATAGGAGCTGTGTCTACTTCTTGTCTCCAGTCTCCAGTAGCCTGGACCACTAAGTGAAAGTTTGATTATTCTAAGGCTACTATGTTGGAGAGGTTCCGGTCAACAGTCCCAGTTGGATCCAGACTTCCAGTCATCCCTGATAAAGTCACAAATGTGAGTGAAGTCATGTGTCTTTTCTGTTCTCCGCTGTGTCTGCCTATCAGGTGAATATTCCCAGTGAGCTTCATCCAGTGCCATGTGAACAGAAGGGCTGTCCAGCGGAGGATGGCCAGCTCTCGCCATCCCCAAACTGAGATGTAGCTAAGCCACTGGGTTTGGGGATACTTTGCTAATTAAGAACAGTAAGGACAATGAGTTCACACAACAGAAAGCAGAATATGTCTTTTCTGTACTGAATATTGCTCTTGAAAGTCAGGATTGTGTCACGGTTCCTGGGTAATGAGAATGGATGGTGAAACTTTGGGTGAAAAGCAACTCTATTTTACCAACAAAGATATTGTTTAAGTATTTATTTACCATCTTATAAAAATTTGTAAATATTTCATTAATATGTTGCTGAAGTTTATTTTTAGTTATATATAGCATAATTGTTTTATGCACTGTTGGGTGAGGGGCTGTCTAGGGCTTTTGTATTGTTTGTAAGTGTTGGATTTCTATGGGGGATGTTTAATTGCTTATGATCTACAAGTGCTATCAGTAGAACACCTGTGAGGGGTTCTGAAAGAACTAAGACGTGAACAATCTCTGATACAAGTGCCATTATAGGAGATTTCATATACTATTGTTTTCTGGTAACAGCAAAGTATAGGTATGAATAACAAATTTGGTTTGTGGAACACAAACAGCAGGTATTGTTTATAATACTTCTAATAATAATTTTCACACGTAGAAAATATATACCAAAGTAGAGAAAGCACGATAATTACTTTTGCCAACTGAGTGCTCAACTATGTTAAAAAGCAGTTGAGATAAATGGTGTGTGGGTTTGTGGTTTCCTCTCTCCTCAGTCCATGCCCCTAGTGTTCATCTGTAATTCTAATGTCTCTTCCTAACAAACATTTCCCTGGCGCAGAAATTGGGGATTTCATGTATTCGTCAGCACTCAGCATACATTTGAAGGGACTCAGATTCATGCTTCTAATGTTAGAATTTTCACCAGGTTCCAGATCCCTATTTTAGATAACATAAAAACAAACAATCTAGTAACTCAAGCCAAACTTTCCCAGAAAAAATGACCCAGCGTGACCCCCGTGTAATCGTTCAAATCTATCAAGCCAGAAACTTTGGAGCCACTTTATCTCCCCTGTTCCTCATCCTATAGATAATTAAACTTCAATTCCCATGATTCCTATCTTGGAACCATTACTTCTAGCTGGCCTCTTGTCTCTCTTTCCACACAATTATACCCACATCATCTATCTCCTGCTCTGTGCTATAATCTCTCTTTCGAGGCAAGCCACTTCAATATTCGTCATTGAAAACTTGTCTAAGGAGAAACAAAGCCCAGCAAGAAAAAGGGCCCTTGTAAATGTAAGACTAGAAATAGCCACTTCCCATCTAAGCCAAAGGCAGTTTTCCTGCATGGTGACTTAATTACTATGAAATGTTGACTTTCTGTTATGCCTCAGTTTCTCTAATAAGGTGTACACAGGCTTACATAGAGCTCAGTGAATCTTCACGAAGCAAACTCTCTGATGCAACTACCACAGGGAGAAGAGCATTCCCCAAGAGCGCTTTGGGGTTTCTCCCCACAGACTCCCACGTACAGGGCTTCTGTGGGTATCCTTTGCTCCTTCCCGATTGTGGAAGAGAGCTGTGTCTGCCTTCTTTTGCTCAACTATAAAATCCCTGTTTACTTTTTTATGTAGAGTAGTGATTTGTTTATTCTTATTTTAATATGAAATACATGATATTTAATTACCTGGATATAACCCAATTTATCAGTCAGGTCTGCCACTGATTGACATTTGAATTTTTGAGTTTTCGTCTATGTATAAAGAATGACACTGTAAAGAATTTAACATGACTTTGTGAGCAAATATGAACTCAATTCTGCCGGATGTATTTCTAAGATGGCAATTGCTGGGTTCTAAGGAAATTTATCTTTGTTGGCCTTACCAAATACTTTCCCCAGGTGGTTGGTTATATGGTCTTTTTGACCTTACTTCTAATAGTGGTGTATGATAATGTTTCTTCATTCAAATGTGGGTGCCCCTTAGTGTCCACAGTATGTTTAATAATAGCCACCTAGTGAACATACAGTTTTATGCATTATGTTTTTAATTTGCTCTCTTTGATGACTGTTTTGCTATACTAATTAGCAAGAGAGTGCCATTTTTTTTCTGTAAAATTCCAGTTCAAATATTTAAAATATTTTTGTTGTTTTGAGACAAGGTTCACTATACAGTCTTAGCTGGCCTGGAAGCATCCATGTAGACCAGGTTGGCTCATAACTTAGGGTCCTGCCTCTGCCTATTAAGTGTTGAGATTATTACCATATCCAACTCCACATTTTGAACATTAAAAATACTTATTTGAGCCAGGCAGTGGTGGCACACTCCTTTAATCCCAGCACTCGGGAGGCAGAGGCAGGCGGATCTCTGTGAGTTCAAGGCCAGCCTGGTCTACAGAGTGAGTTCCAGGACAGCCAGAGTTACAACAGAGAAAGCCTGTCTCAAAAAACAACAACAGCAACAACAACAAAATACTTAGTTGATTTCCCAGGCTTAGTGTTGGGAAGATTTCTGTATTTGGTGCACGATTCTTTTGCTGATAAATGCGTGTCAAGAAACATTTTCTACTATGGTATGTCTTATTATTTTTTAGAGTCGTTTTTATAAATACGGGCTTTTGATTGTAGTGCGGACACATTCATCAGAGGTTGTCATTTGTTTGGAATCTCGTAAAACAATCTGTGCAGAAGATAGATGCTTTTAGTGAAACGCTTTTTTAAATTTTAATGTGGTGATACGTGGGCCACTTGGATTGAACTCCTGAGCATGAAGGGAGGTATGAGGAAAAATTTAGACTTTTGTTGTTCTACATGGATATTCAATGGGCCCAACCCAAAGTATCGGAAGAAGCTCCTTTCGTTTCCTGTCATATGGTGTTATCTCTTTATAACTCAAGTGACATTGCGTCTGTGAGTTACTCCTTGATTCTGTTCCATTAATCTGTATTTTATTGTATCAATCTGTTTAAACAACCTTGTCATACAACTCCATCTGAATAATTGGAGCTTTATAATAAGCCTTGTCACTTAGAGGTCTAGTCGTGCGTCGCCTTTTCAAAATCACATGGGCTATTCTTCTGACCTTAACATTTGTACACTTTACCGAGTGAATTCACACCACTCTCTCATCCACTAAACACAGTTCCTCAAGGCAGGGCTTGCTGCCTTTGTTCTACTTGTGCCTGGTGGAACAGCTTTCAGATGCCCAGAGTTCAGCTACCATTTATTTAATAAATGGACAAATTCCCTTTAGAGAATTCTAATTCTAGCACCCTGGAACAATGAACTAGGAAAACTTCACAAGCCTTTCATGATTAGCTGATTCTCACTTGGTGCCCAAAATAAGCTAAGGGAAGAGAGATGACAAATGTGTCTTAGGATTTTGTTCAGTGAGATTCATCAACCTCTGTTATGGTTACTATCGACTGTCGATGGGGCTAGGTTCAAAATCACCTAACACACATGCCTATCAGCAGGCCTGTGTGGACAATTCCGGAAAGGTTTAACTGAGGGAGGGAAGACTTACACTGATCATGAGTGTCTTTTGGGCTTGGGTTCAGAACTCAGTGAAAAGGGAGAAAAGGAGAAACCAGTTGAGTAGCAGCATTCCTCTCTGCTTTCGCTTTATACTTCCTTCACCACAGTCAGAGCTGCTCCTTCCGACGTGCCTTCCCACCATGAGGGACCCTCAAGCTTCAAGCCAAAACCAACCTTTAAGCTGGTTCTTGTTGTACCATTGGAAGGGAAACTAACATGCTGTCTTGTCCCAAGCCTGAAACCACATCTTCTGAATCAGAAATAGGAGCCTGAGTCTGTATCCCAACAAGTACTTGTGATGACATTTGGGGACCTTAACTCTTTTGAGATTCAGGAGCCCAAGCTTTTTGGATTATTCTTTTAAATGACAGCCCTAGATCTGTGAGCAGAGTTATTCAGGGATGGGGCTTTAGGCTGACTCCCTGGCTTCCATCTTCTCTAAGAGAGTGATTAACGGTTTAAAGTTAGGGTTCCAAGGGCTGAGAACATAGTTCAGTTGTTGAGAACTTGCCTGACATTTATGAATGAGACCCTTGTGTAGGGGAACACTTGGAAGAAGTTTTTGTTATTTTGGTTTCTTTAAAAATGCAAAATGGCGTATGGATTAGGTTTGCATTCCCACCCCAGGTGTGGCAGATGTTTATGAGTTGGATTTAGAACGCTTGATGCAGGTGGCTATAATTTGGTTTGGTGCAGTCGTTCTGGCAGAGGTAGCTTGTTTGTGGGATTGTGTGCCTCATGGGTTTATGGGAACTTTTGGCTTAGGGTATAAAAGGTCTGAAGTCCCAGAGCCAGGGTGGGTGTTGGTTGGTGGTTCGTTGGTTGGGTTGCTGTTGTTAGTGTGATAATTCCTAAAAGAACAAAGGTTGGAGGGATTGAGTTCACAGACCGTGAGCTGAGACGCTAGTCTGATTAACTGTCAGCTAGTCCTCTTCAAGCTTAGGACAGCCTAAAAGAGGCTGCGAAGATTTCTACCTTTTTCTCATTCTATATCAAGGCTGCTTGCAAAAGCGGTGAAAATTTCTTTCTATCCTTCCTTTCTCCTTCCCTAAATTGACGGTAAAAGATTGTAACGTACTGCTACTACACTCTTGCTTCAATCTCCAGCACCAACAGGAAAAAAAAAAATGTGTAACTAAATAGTCTTCTAGGGTCGGGGCAGTCTGAAGACGTTAGCAGCATGCTCTTTCAGTTGAGCAGCATGTATAAAACATGTATCCATGACCAAGAAAAGGAGAAGATTGAAGGAAACTATGTCTCTTTTGTTACTGTGTACCTTTTCCACCAAGGGTGCCAGCCAGATCAAAGGGTGATTGACTCTGTGGGGCTTGTCCATCCTGTTTTCATAATTGTATCCCCAATTAGAGTGGTGAAAGCAAGATGCAGACTCTGGCATTTACCCATTCTATGTACATTGTAACAGAGATTAGAAGACCATGCCTACAGACCAGGGCTGCCCTTCCTGACGTCCATATGCAAAGAAAAGGAAGGGCCAGTGAGTTGTTCATTGTCCATTCTGCAGCAACATCTGAATCCCAGATCTATTGAGATCACTGAAGCATGCGCATGCTCACAGACGTGTATGCTCAGATTACTTAAAGACTGATTTTTTTTTCACTCCCTTTTCTCCTCCACAGTATAATCCACTTATTCTACTCTGAGCTTTCTAATTTTAAAAGACCATATTTGGTGAATCTGCAGAATCATGTCACAGAGAATCAATTCCTGATAACAAAATGCTAATAGGAGGGGAAATGCAAAGAACTCACCACACTCTCAGGCAATGTCAGAACAAAGTATAAACCATTCACAGCCATACACAGAAGAGAAATTAGAAAAAAAAAAATTGGTTCCGTATCACTTATGATGATGATATTGTTTTATTTGTGACAGAGGCTTCTGGAGTCCGGGCTGGTCTCGGATTCACTGAAGATCATCTTGAGTTCTTGATCCTCCTGCCTCAGCTTTCCGAGCGCCGAGGTTATTGGTATGAGCAACCATCCCTAACGCAACATGGTTATGCCATTTCTTCAGAACGGTGTATTTCCACACCGTTTTTAGTTTGTTACAAGTTGGATTCTCACAGAGAGATGAGTAAAACGGCAAGACGAAAGAAAATGGTACTGTGTTTGGAAACCGTGTCAAGATGCTTGGGGAGAATGTAGCTTCTTGGACGCAGGCTTCGGTAGTCAGAGCCTACGCAGCGCTCTCACGCCAGAGCCATAGAAAGAAGGTAGACTTGATTTTATATCTACTAAGGACTCATTCCACATCTAGTCACTGAGGATCTTATTCGGGAACAGATCTACAGGAGAACCAATAAAGACTAACTGTTCTCAAGTCAGACCTCTCGGTACATCCAGACCAACGCTTCCTTCCCAATTTGACAAGACATACTGAACAAAGTAATGCTATTTCTACTTAATGGACAAACAATAGAAAGATGGCAGTGTAAGATAACAGGCCTCTAAAATGTCTCTAACTACAACTGAGCTTTAGAAGATGATCATAATGCAAGTGATGTGGACTGATGCTTTGCTGTTAAATTCAAAACGCTCCGGGGATTAGCAGATATTGAAGAGTGGTGAACAGGAAGGGACCAGGTTTATGTAAAAGCACCTGCTGGTTCCACATCCCTCCAACATACCATGCCATATCAGTAACCCTAAGTTCTCTAGCAAAAAGAGAAAAAAAGAAAAAAACCCAATGTTCACAAAATTATGAATTGCCCAGGGCTGATTCCAGCATAAAATTTGTCCCCGTCGAATAATGTCAATTTTTTTGCTCACAGTAGACTGTTGGTTTCCCAGATACTGTGAGAGCCAACGCGTGAGGAAAGGCAGTTCTCTGGTCAGACACAGAGTTCATCTTAGTAAAACTCTGGTATGAGGGAACATGAAGTTAATTTTGTTAATTCCGCAAGTAAGATGAGCCATCTCATGTGAGTCCCAGCTGGAGAGGTTGAAATACGGGGCTGCACGATGGGTCATTTGATGCTTAATGTGCAACACCATCATTGCGTCACTGGCACAGCATGGACAGTGGTTTCCAACCTGGGTAGCACACACCTGGGAGTTTTAAAACATGTTGAAGCTTGGCTTTCACCTCCCGCTTATTTCATAGATCATGTACACACGCGGGAGATTAGCGCTCTTAAAGCTGCTGTATGACTTAGACTGCATAGCTGATCTCTTGTGCGGGGCATGATACTGTAGCTTTGGCAACTTGCTGAAATCATCTAGGAAACTTAAAAAGAAATCTCAGTATAATCTGTTTCCTATCCTAAATCAATTAAGTCAGAGTGGGGTAGGGCAGTATCTAGGCATTTGTTCAGAGGCATCTAGATAATTTTATGTTTTGTCCTGGGTTGAGAATTACCAGTAAAAGTTTTTAAAATTCACAGTCATTCTTTGTCTGTCTGACCAGATTTTCTTGGTTCTTGGGAAGCAACAAGCAACACATGTGCATGCAAACACATGATCACGCGTGCACACGCGCACACACACATACACACACGCATACACACACACACAAATACACACACACATACACACACACACATACACACACACACACACATACACACACATATACACACACACATACACACACATACACACACACACATACACACACACACATACACACACGCATACACACACATATACACACACACATACACACACATACACACACACACATACACACACACACATACACACACGCATACACACACACACATACACACACACATACACACACACACATACACACACACACACACATACACACACACACATACACACACACACATACACACATACACACACACATACACACACACATACACACACACACACATACACACACACACATACACACACACACACATACGCACACACATACGCGCACACACACACACACACATACGCACACATACACACACACACATACACACACACACAGACACACACACACATACACACACACACACATACATACACACACACACACACGCACACACACACATACATACACACACACACACACACACACCTGCACTCGTTTCTCATGAACTGGAGGACAAAATTGAGAAGTACCAACGATGAGGGACTGGGGAGATGACTCAGCAGTTGCAAGTACAGACTGCTCTTCCAGGGGACTCCGGTTCAGATTTTATCACCCACATGGTAGCTCACAAACTTTTGTAACTCCGGGGGAGCTGATGCTCTCTTCTGACCCTGTAGACATGGAAGTGGTTCACAGACATACATGCAGAGAAGAAATGCCTGTGCATGGTAAAGAAAAAAAAAACAATACATTATTATTAATTTTTTTTAAAAAAGGAATTGATGGTGAAACCGGATTGGATTTGAATGTTTCCATCAGAATTCTAACATCAGCAAATGTCAGAAAAGTCACCGGAGATTTTTTTTTTTTCTAATTTGCAGAGCTAGGGTCAACAACCATCACAGCAGGTTCTGTTCTGGGAATCTCTCCTCTAGGAGGTACTGTCATTCAGCTGCTCAAATCTTAATGTGCTTGAAAATGCTGACACTGCTGGATTGTCTCTTCTCTTTTCCGCAGAGTTAGTTACGAAACATCTAAAAAACCATGCACGAGACAAAAGAGCGCTAGCTTTAATTGCTCTGTTGAAGCATTCTGGCAACCCCATCTGCAACTGTCAGGATTTGAAAGTCAGCAATTCCTGGGTGTGCGGAATCTTTATGTTCAAGGATTGTGTCACTGCGTTTGCAAAGGCCAAGTAGGTTTTGAACAAATGAGAGACCGAATCAACTATCTTTTGTTGGTGCGTGTACCAAATACACCACTGGGTCTTTTAAAGGCTTTTTACGTGTATGATCTAATCCTGACCGCAATTCGGTGACACAGAAACTTGTATACATTTTAAAGATTGAAATGAAGGAACTCTCAAAATCACACGATTGCAACACGTTAACTTATGTCATCTGCTCCCTAAGGTCAGTTCTCATCAGTATCCGTAGGAAGGTACTTTTGTCCTTACTTGAGAATGTGTCTCCTTTCTCTCTGAATAACATTTGGGAATGGCTGTGTATGGCTTTGGCTTTTGTTTTTATTTGTTTATTTTCTGATAGGGGCTCACGTAGCCCAGGCTGACCTCCCACTTGCTACGTGGTCAAGGGTGACTTTGAACTTCCAATGTTCCTCTTTCCTCTTCAGTGCTTAGATTATAGAAGTGTGCCAACATTCTTGTTTTAGGTTTTGGGGCTCGAACCCAGGGTTTTGTTCATGGTGGACAAGAACCCTACCAGCTGAGCTACACCCCCAGCCCATTGGTAAATTTGTATAATTGATTTTAAGTTCTTGGGTACAGAATATAATAAATACTAGTTATCCGTATTTACAATATTGATTAAAATTACAACTAAATCTGTTATTCCTGCCCATTAGAAAATATGCTCTGGGGGTACTCATCCCCCTATGTTATACTCTTTGTATACTAGGGGATAATTCTCACGTAGAAGGCCCCAAGTGAATCTGCAAAGTGAAAAGTACACAGGTCTGGCCTCGAGGGTCACATAGTAAAGTAAACGATCAGGCGATTAAATACGCAGCTGAAACAAACGTCAGCCCTGCTCACTGTGCCAGGCCATAGGTACGAACTATACATAGGTGTTCATGGAATGAACCATGATATAGAATTTGCCTAATCACCAGCTATAATGTCTTTGCAAAATCTGGAGAAAACAAAACAGGCAATAGAGACGGGTTCAGCAATGGGCAGAGGCCGGAACTGGGATGTAGATGGATGATTCATGAGACCCCCTGTTATTGTCATTGCCCATGTGCTACAGTGAGTCATAATGATCAGTTAAGCTTAGCAGAGAAGACTTAAGATCGCTATACTATTTTTGAGTTTAGTTGGTTGCCAAAAATATGATCATTCTCTATAGGTAAAGCTGTGTAACAGATTAATCGTAGAGATGATTCTGACTTCCAGAGTTATCTGTCTCCAAACTCCTTATACAAGCTGTGACTCACAAGAGGCTGAGGGACAGGCAGGGGTGTATCTAATTCTTTAACTCTTGGGTATAAGTTGATTCTGTGACTTTCACTGGCTAGAAGATAGGTGCCATGGAACACTGCAGGAGTCAGAGGATAATGTTACAGAGTCGATTCTCTCCTTCTACTTTTTAAGTGGGTTCCAGGGATTGAACTCGGGTCCTCAGGCATGCATAACAAGTGCTTTTATCTATTGAGACACCTCAGTGGTCCCATCAAGAACACTTTAAATATAAAGATGGCAAGAAGAACACAGGAGGGTTGTCACAAGTTCAGGGTCAGCTATTCCAAACAGGAATAACAAGAAAGGTTACAGTTTATTACCTGGAGGGCATAATTTAACTGATTTTGCATGTGTTGTGTGAATGTGTATGTGTTGTATGTGTGAGGTGTGCATTTGTGTGTGTGTGTGTGTATGTGTGCATGTATGTGTGTGTATGTGTTATATGTGTGTGTGTATGTGTGTATGTATGTGTGTGTGTTATATGTGTATGTATGTATATGTGTGTGTGTATGTGTTATATGTGTGTGTGTATGTGTGTATGTGTGTGTGTCATGTGTGTATGTATGTATGTGTGTGTATGTATGTGTGTGTATGTGTGTGTGTATATATTGTGTTATATGTGTATATATGTATATGTGTGTGTGTATGTGTGTGTGTTATATGTGTATGTATGTATGTGTGTGTGTTATATGTGTATGTATGTATATGTGTGTGTGTATGTGTTATATGTGTGTGTGTATGTATGTGTGTATGTGTGTGTGTCATGTGTGTATGTATGTATGTGTGTGTATGTATGTGTGTGTATGTGTGTGTGTATATATTGTGTTATATGTGTATATATGTATATGTGTGTGTGTATGTGTGTGTGTGTTATATGTGTATGTATGTATGTGTGTGTGTTATATGTGTATGTATGTATATGTGTGTGTGTATGTATGTGTGTGTGTATGTGTGTGTGTGTGTATGTCTATGTGTGTGTGTGCGCGTGTGTGTCTGTGTGTGCGCGTGTGTGCGCGTGTGTGTGTGTGTATGGGGGTATGTCTGGTGTCCTCCTCTATCTTTCTCTGCCTTACTCCCTTTAGACAGAGGCCCACTGAACCTGGAGTTAGGCTGAGCAACAGCAATCTTGATCCTCCTGTCTCTGCCTTTTCACTGCACTGGGGCTACAGGCATGCCGGGCCACCCCAGTTTTTACATGGGTGTTAAAGGTTTGAACGCAAGTCCTTATATAAGCGCTCTAATCCACTGAGCCCTCTCTCTGCACCCCAAAACGTAAATATGTATCTTTACTTCGGTTTTGTCCCCAGCTTCTAATGGCAGGCCAACTTAGGTGAGTGGTTCCGATGGGTTAATTAGGGAGCAATGGCCTTGAAGGAAGAGAATTCAAGGCATTGCCCTCTGGCAAGGTGAATAGATGTCTTCAGGTTTTTAATTGAAACTGAATCTGCCTTCCTAGTTTCTAAGATGGGAATCTGAACACAAATGAGTTTCATCCAGAAGGGAGCTCCACAGCCGTTAGCTGTCCCTTCTGATTAAGATGACACAAGTAGCAGAAATCCAACACCTGTGTGAAAATGGGCTGATGCAGCTCTATTTCCCCTGACCAGCTGTTGAGTGAGGCAAGGTGGGAAGATGGTATCTCAGCTACTTGGAGAGCTGAGCTTTAACCCATGGGTTCAGACTCTTTGGTCCTTACTGAACACGAAGAATAGAAAGAGAGAGCCCATGGTAATTATTCTATGTGATGTTTGCAACTGGGTTGGAAGATATCAGAGGAGAACATTTTGGCTAAGGGAAGATAACAAATCTAATTTCAGTTACTGAGTCTGAAGTGCCTAACATCTCCAGTTGTACATATCCAGGAGGCTGTGGTAATGAACTTTGAAGCTTCAGTGCAAGTCACGGGAGCTCAGGATAATATGGATGTGAGAAGAGATGTCAGGAGCTTGATGCAAAAGTTTATTTTTACTTATGTTTAAAATGGTTGTTTTGTGCTTTGTTGGGTGAAGGGCTGCCTAGATCACGGTGTTTTATATTGTCTTCAGGTGTGGCCTTTATATAAACGATGTTTGATTGTTCATAATCTGCACGTGTTATCAATAGGACACCCGAAGAGCTTAGGTATCAATGAAACCAACTCATCCCCTGAGATGAGATGCTCAGGGTTCCACTGTCCAGTACGGTCCTTGCCATGATAGTAGTTCCCTCTGCTGAGGTCTGGTAGGGTTTGCACCTATGAAAGCGCCTCTGTGTCTTCCTTAGTGGGCTGCCACAGTAAGTGTAATAGTACAAATGTTGTACCAGCGTGGGGCACTAACGTCACACCAGTTAACCCAATGTGGAGATAAGGAAGAAGGAAAAAAAGAAAGAAAGAAAATCCCCCAAATCTCCAGATTTCAAAGAGTCTGATTTTGTTTTTGTTTTCTGATAACCTGACTACAAGTGCTCCGAATACCAGCGAGGTGGTTCTGGCAAGACACATCTACTGTGTGATGAGAGCTCCAAGAAGGAACACTTCCCGCTTACAAGGTTATCGGTTGTTTTTCCTGAAAACCAGACTCTATCTTAAAATCTGGAAAGTGTTTCTTCAGGGTCAGCACACAGAAGAGATCTTTTAGAGCTGGCCGAGGTTCTATCTCACGTTGGCAGCTGAATTTGGTACTGTAAGAGTAATTCAGGTGGTGCTGGTTTTGAAAGCATGAAGGAGTCATGGAGAGCAGCTGAGACTTGGCACTGTGAGGGGCCAAGAGACAGCATTGGTGAAGATGCAACCTCAGTGGCAGCTGAAGGCCCAGATTGAAGGGGGTCATGTAAAGAAGTTGAGGCTTGGCATCATGAAAAGAGCCCAGGAGAGGCTACTGGTGAAAGTGCAGCCCAGTTGCAGCAAGGGATCCCAGCAGTTTTGGAGATGCCAGTACCATGGGACGACCACCAAGAATAACAGCACCAGTGGAGTGGAAACAGCCAGAGCCTGGAGGACAAGCTGTGTGTGCTGTAGAGGGCAGAGCCAGAGAAGTGACCCAAGCCCTCTGGAGGAGCCCAGAAGACTGTGAGTGAATTTCAGATAACTGAACATTGATAATGTTTTTCTGCTGTCCAAAGACATTGTGAAAAGCTTGTTAGATGTTTGGTTTCCTTTGGTCTTGACCTTGTGATTATTCCTATTGTAAATAGTTTTGCTTGTGCAGTGTTAAAGTGTGTTGTAGAAATAAAATTATTTCCTTTTTGGTTGTCATACAGAAAGGGGGAATGGTTGTCATACAGAAAGGGGGAAATGATGCAAAAGCTTATTTTTAGTTATATCTAAAATTTGTTTTGCGCATTGTTGGCTGAAGGGCTGCCTAGGTCTTGGCATTTTGTATTGTCTGCAGGTGTTGCCTTTATATAAAAGATGCTTGATAGTTCATGATCTGCACGTGCTATCAATAGAACGCCTGAGAAGCTTAGTTATCAATAAAAACCCCTGAGATTAGATGCTCAGGGTGCCACTGTCCAGTATGGCACTTGCCATGGTAGTGGCTCCCTCTGCTGAGGTCTGGCATCTATGAAGATACCTTCTCTCTCTTGATGAGCACATACAGTGACTAACAACAACAGGAGATGAACAAATGGGGGGGGGAGAAAATGGTTAATATTTATTTCAAACTTTTTTCCTGAAGAAAATTGATTTTATTCGGGGACAAAGAAGAATGGGATTATGTCAGTTTTAGGAATTTTGATGGATGCTGAGATCATTATATTTAGTGAAATTAGTCAGAATCAGAAAGGTGAATATCACAGCTCCTCTCCCATGTGGATCTTCTATTTCATACACACACACATGTATGTATGTTTATTTACATACACATATTTGACAGGAAAGTAGCAGTAAGACTATCTGGGGAAAGAAGGGAACTGATGGGAAGGAAGGAGGGAAGAAAATGTCTGGGAGTGAATATGGTCTAGGTTCACGATATGCTTGAATCAAACCATCCCCAGGAAGCCATGACTATGTATAAATTTGTGTTAATAAAAAGCAGTCGTGGGATTTAAGGAAACAGGAAGACTTGGGGAGAATCACACCTGTGCTCTTGCGTAGTTCGTGTTCTAACTACACTGAGTATCTTCAGAGCCACCTCCTTTCTCCCTTCTTACCTATGCCCGGGGACGAGGGAAGTCGTAGAGTTTGGGGAGGAAAGCACAGGTACGGTATTTTATTTTTGTCCTTGTTCAAAATAAATAACTGGTCCAGGGCAGGGGACAGGAAGTGGGTCGGAGAAGGCAGCACAACCTAAGGGACATTAGGTCTTTGTTCCCTGGAGGGTGTACCATCGTGGGTTTTGAAGCTGCGTGTGGTTTCAGTACTAAGTTAGATTGTTCTGTGTTGAGCACGTGTATACGTACCCTATAGTGACGAGCCTTTCTGGCCTTTGGTTCGGAGTATAAATGCTTTATGTAGAATATCAAACTGCTGATGTCATTGCTCCAATGACATCACTTTCTTCTTTTGTTTATTAAAAAACAAAAACTATAGGAAGTGTTCATTGCTTTAACCTTTTTATAATTTCACTTTATTCGAAAACGTTCTTGGCTGTAAAGTTGTCACATATTTCTGTTGAATTTTTAAAAGTGAGTCTCTCATGCAAACACAATCCAGGTCTCAGACTCCTTTCTGAAATCCCTTCCCTAAAGTCACTCTGTTTCTACTTTACAGAGAGTGCACAGGTGCCCTTTGCACTATCATGTCTTTGACATTGTGCGTTTTAGTCCCAGCTGTTTTTGTTACAAGCAAGGGCAATAGTCTGCAACGTATAATTAGGTTATTTTAATTTCTTCTCTCAGTTCCTATATTTCTTGATGTAGGAGGTAAACGTGTATTTTTCCAAAAATGATTTCTACACTAAGAAAAAGCAACCTCTGGCTTCACCGTGTGTTGAAATGATTTGTTGGTGGTGGTGTTTCCAAGACTTTGGTTGGTTAAATGGCACTGAGTTCTGGTGGGGACTCTCCACTGATGTCCGCAGTGATGCGTCTTAGTCACTGTTCTAGAGCTGTGAAGAGACTCCATGACAAATGGAACTCGTATAAAAGATAACATTTAATTAGGGCTGGCTTACAGTTTCAGAGGGTTGATCCATCCATCATTTTATCATGATGGGGCGTGTGATGATAGGCGGGCGGGATGCCTGAGAGGCTGCGAGCTTTACATCCTGAATCTGATCCAAAGGCAGTAGGCAGAGCGAGAGCGAGGGGGGGGGGGGGGGAGAGCCTGGATTTTTTTGAAATCTCAAAGCCTATCCCCAGGGACACACCTCCTCCAAGGACACACCTTCTCCAACAAACACTTCCAAACACTTCGTCAACTGGGGCTCAAGCATGCAAATATAAGAGCCTGTGGAGGACATTCTCATTCAGACCACCACAGACTGCTTCTCATTCTGTTCGTATTTTACCTGTCTTATAAGACTCACTTGAATGAGAAACATGAAATATATATATATATATATATATATGTATATATATATATATACATACATACCAGGCAATGAAGAAAGTCATTTTTAGATTCTTGTATGTGTGTTCAGGTGTGTGTGTACGCGCGCACACACACACACACACACACACACACACGCACGCACGCACACCTCAGGTGTAATTTCTCATGTGCTATCCACCTTATTTTTGAGACAGAGTCTCTCGCTGGCCTGGATCATACCTATCAGGCATCCTCTGTCTGCCTCCCCAGCATTGAGATCGTAAGTATGTGCCTCCACGCCCACCTTTCATCCACATGGGCTCCAGGGATGAAATGCAGTGCCTTGTGATGCTTGCAAGGCAGCGTTTACCATCTGAGCCATCTGCCCAGCTCCTCGTTTAATTTTTAAAGACAGTTTCTTGTGTATCTCTGGCTAGCTTCAAACTCAATGTAGTAGAGGATGACTTTGAACTTCTGATCCTCCCACCCCCACCTCCAGACTACGGAGGTTACAGGCAAGCATCCCCACCCTCGGCGTATGCAGGATCTGGGAATGAAACCCAGGACTTTGCACACGTTAGGCAAGCACTCTGCCAATTGAGTTATATTCCCAAACCTCAAGCCATTTTTTTCTTAAGATCTGAATTTAGTCCGTTTGTCATTTGAATTGTTTTTTTGCTGGAGATGTGCTTCTGAAGAGAACAGGGCCCTGAGGGTCATATTTTCTTAAAACCAAACATACACTTCCATTATGTATTTCCTTGTCTGAAGAGAATGCCCCAGGTATTTACCTGAGAGTGAAGAATAATTATAGTGGAATGCATCTTATTCCAGAAGGACTTCCATGGTTACGAGCTACTTATTATGTACAACTCAAGTTGATTTCTTTCTTACCTCTATGAAATAGTAATAGAGTTTTATGCTTTCCTATAGCTATAACATAATGATGACCTGAAATAGAGTGAAAAATTTCCATAAAACGTTAAATGATTCATAGCCACTTTGTGAATTGAGATCCTTATTATACCTTCTGAAAAGTGAAGGTAAGTGCACAAACATGCAGGGTCCAGGACTTGCCATATCCTGACCTAGCTCATGGTGATAGATATTATCCTCCCGGTAGCTGATGGATAAGAGAGAAGACATATAGTCTCAGAAGTTGTCATTTAACATAGTACAACTATGTCTTCTTACCTAGTCACTCGGTGGAATAATTTAGTGGATTCCTCCACAGTGAATCGGGGTGTCTACAAATCCCCCGTTCTTCTGTATCCTAACTGAGCATAGAAGTATATTTTTAAAGACCTGCAAGTGAGAGGGCTCGATGCCTCTTGAACAGTTCAGTATGACATACGGTTTTAATGTGACATTTTTATCTGCAGCACCCAGTATCTGCGGAGTTGAGCTATTGTTCCTGTGAAAACAACAAGGGATTTATGTCCAAAAACTAAAGATGAAGGAGAAAATCTTTTTAGCTACCATATGGAGAGTACTCGCAACTGTGCATAAATAGGAAACAATATTGATATCTGTGCATCTATAATTTTAGGAACTTTTTTTTATATCTAGAAGCTCTGTTCAAACTTTCATTGTGACAAGACTCTAAAGTGCAGATTCCTACAGGGCTACGGCAAGAGGGGAGGGGGTGCCAGGAAAGTGGGCCAGGATGAGCCAGTGGGTGTGAGATGACTCAGGGGCTTGTGCTTTGCAAAATTTGCAGCCTGTTACCCTGAAAGTTAGCTGGCCCGTGGTGGCCAGATCTTCCAGAAACTTCGGAGACAGTCCATCCTTAGAGTTCATGTGAAATCTCAGAATCAGGTTGACAATTGGATTTTTAAAAAACATCTCTAAAACCTCTCCCACAGGTCATATCTGTCATGGGGTGACTAATCTGTACCCCCATGACTGATTTATGCTGTGATGTAAACGAAAGAACAAATGGCAGAAGGGTCCCCAAAAACAGACAGATGAGGAGATGGAGAAAAAGGGAAAGAAATTTACTTCTTGGAGTAGATAGAGAGTTTAGTCTTCATCTCAACAAAGATCATCTGAAATACTAAAATAAACCATGGTCCAAAGAAAATTGAAGTTTATTACTGCTTAAGCTTTAAAAGTTCACTCATTTCTGATAAGCTACACCTGGTGAGGACCAGCAACCACAGCGAGGCCATAGGGTTGGTTTTGTGTATGATGTGAGACAGGATCCAACTTAATTTTTCAATACGGATATAACATGGACTTCACGTAATGCGCTGAAGAGGCTCTGTTTCATTCACAGTTACCAGTAGTGTCATATGCATTATAAATCAAGTGTATGTATATGTGTCTTTCTGGACTCCATAATTCATGCTGTGGTGTATTTGACTAGCTTACCATACTGCCTTAGGTTTTCATTTTGATATAAACACTTTTTAACATAGTGTCTTTTCCTTCCTCATATGTCTTAACTGTGCTTGGCCCTGCAAATGAAGTTATAAATTCTGAATTGTCTTGTTAATTGCCAATACTTTTGGAAAATAGTTTGGCCTACAGTGAGTATGTACACCCAGTGACTTACTGTATACAAACTCCTCAAGGTAAGGAGACACAGCACACCATAAACGTTTAAGACAATTCATAGAAGCCACCTATAGAATATGCAAAGTCCTGGAAGAACCCAAGAAAAATAGATATACAATAGCGTGGATACATTTAATTCCCTTGTATTTACACAAGGGAACGTTGTATACAGCGCTGGAGACCAGCCTTTGCTGTAAAGGATGCTGTGGATGGGACTAACTGAAAGGGTTAAACGTTCAGATTGTAATTCAATGACAAAAGCCCAAGAAATCAGCAAAATGACTGATGGGGAGGACATCAGTTCTCACATCAGGTTAGAGCTGAGTGGGGCTGGAGGAAAGTTAATGGGGTGTGTGGAATTAGCTTATTTGTGGCACGTGTTAGCTCCAAAGTAGAATTCTTGAAGAGTAAAAACTCTTCAGGCTGTGCATTCAGGATTTTTCACTACAGTTTTATAGGTTTTTGCTCACTAACAGCCATTTGAAGACGTAGATGGGGGTCTTTGAACCCTAATAGTTACGTTTTGGTTTTATTGTGATTTTTTTTTTTCCTGATAAAGAAGATTGTGAGCCCAGTACCAACAGGGTGCAATAGTTTGGGATATCACGAGCAAGTTTTGGTGCTTTACTTTTAATTATATTATATTTTATTTATTTTATTTTATTATTTTATTTTATGTGTATGGGTGCTTTTCATGCATGTATGCCTGTGTAGCACACACATTCAGTGACCATGGAGGCCAGAAGAAGGCGCTGAATCCCCTGGAACTGAAGTTACAGATGGTTGTGAGCTGCCGCGTGGGTCCTGGGAATTGAACTGAGTTCTTCTGGAAGAGCAACCAGTGTCCTGGACCACTGAGCCATCTCGCCAATCCCTAGTTCCATAACTTCAGTTTTAAGGAAACCCTATCAGGGAAGCCGTTAATTCTATACCAAATAGATCAAGAAAGGCAGAGTTTTAGAACCGCCCTGGGTAACCCATCTCCTCCTTTCTTCATGTCCAGTCTCAATTCTCAGACAGTCCATCCGATGGCTTCCCTTTGGCTTGGATTTCCTCCCAATCACATGAAGGTCATTTAAGTTTTGGATAAGATTCCAGGACGCAGAGTTTGGGGACAGGGAAGAGGAGGAAAGCAGGAAGGGAACATGGATAAAGGGCGTGGTACCTGTCTGATTATCCTCGTAATTTGGTGAAATGGCCCCTATTTTACTGAATCGTTACATAATTCAGCACACTAAGCTTATCTACAAATGTGCCTCTGTTTTCTTACTTGTGTATAAAACTACATCCTTGAAGATCTGCAAGTGAGGAAGGCTATAGGTAACTGGGGTTCACGTCCATTATTGCTCTTTGAGGAAGACACGGGGAGTGAAATTTAGATAGCTATCCTGAAGAACAGAGTTGGAATTATTTTCCTGCTGGCCCCTGCCTTTGTGGCTCCGGAAATCCCTCTTGAGTTTCCACTTCTGTGTCTGTGGATGAGCAGAAGGCCTTTCCCCATGTGGCTTCACAGAAGCCTCATCTAAACAGGAAGCAAAGTATGTGTTGTATGCAGTGGGGGGAGGGGTTGACAACCTTGAAGGTTTTACTAGCCCCAAACAAGTTTTTCTGGCAATTACTGTTGCAAAAGGCAGTTTGGGAGCATGTAAGAATGGGCGCAAGTGTTGGACACGAACCCTGTGTGAGGCTTCCGGAGCCCGTTTCCCTGTGGGCTGCTTCGTGCATTAGGATCACCTGGTATGTTCTTAAAAGGCAGAGGCCTGCATCCTGCCCCCGGAACGGCTGGGTTAGAGTCACCCTTAGCTGGGATTCTTGAGTCTTCATTGTACATAAATGTCATTAGATGAGTCTGCACAGTGGCACGTATGAAGCCCCCTACCACTTACTCAGGTTGAGGCCCTGCGGTGAGCAGTTTTGGCTGCTTAGACCCACCCTGGCTGGGCATAGCTCTCATGAAGGCTGGTACGGTTTCTCAAGAGGCAAAGCGATCAAGAACATGCATGCGAGTGCTGGGCCCACTGTTCTATAAGTAGGGATGCCCTTCCTGCTTGCTTGGGATCTCGCTGGACTCCCCTCCTGGCGCCCTCCGGCCTTTTGAGTGGTGCTGAAATCCTCCTGACATTTGTACTCAGACCATGGGAAAGTATCTTCTCTTTACACTCTTCAGCTTGTTATTGATTGGTTCTGGCCTTCGTATTTTCTCCACACCTCCCCTTCCCCCACCCCTCCCCGTGCCAACTTTCTCACTCTTTGGGGGTGTTTCGTGTCTAAATATTGACCAAATAATTCTCCAGACTATTATTTATAAAATATTTCCCCTCGAGTCAGAAAAATAAGAGGTTTTCTGCAGCTCTGCTCCAAATGTAGGAGACAGGGCCTGGGTGTTTAAACAGGGCCTGAAGCAAGGGTTTGCCAACCTTTCCCGGGCTGCATAACAAATATTCTTTATTTGCTCCGTCAGGTGTTGAAGTTCGCTACAGCCCTCTGAAGGTCACGCCTGAGCCTTCACTCCCGGCTAGTCAAGCCAACCATTATGAGTCCCCTGTGAAAATAAAATCACCCTAGGAGGGACCATCCTAGGCTGTAATCAGTTAATACCTCACTTTTCAATTAACACTCTAGCAGGGATTACTAGGAAGTCCGCTGAGAATTAGAATAAGGGGCAGGCTGGAACTTGGAAAACCTGGTTAGAATATTAATAATAATAACTTTTAAAAAAGGAACAGAAAGGGAAGAAAATTTGACATTTCTGCTTAAAATTGATGAGTGGTCGGGGTAGTAGGAGTCATTTGGGATACTTCAGTCTTTAAATCTGTGGTTAGTGGTATAGGAATTTGAAAGCTCACCGTTTTCCATAGTGAATGAATAAATCCAGTAATCCACCCATCGCTTACTGCTGTTACATACATAACAACATGCCCCACCATAGATGTCACTGCACATAAATAGAGAAAAGTATCTTCACAATTTCTACGTGTTTTTAGATGATCTACATTTATTGTCGGTACACCCCAAAGGTATGGGTTCGGGGATCTTGAGCCAACAGCAGTGGTATGAGGGTTTCTGTTCCATCTGTCTGACAAAGAAGACCTCATCAAAGGACTGCCTGTCCATTTTCAGTGTAATTCAGCCAAAGCAGCAGCATCTCTTCCTTCAGAGAGGTGGAAATGAAGTTTTGGTCACTGATTTCCAAAGGTTACTCTATGGTGGTATTTGCAACCCAGTCCAACAACTTAAGCCCAGATGATCTTTATCTGTTCATTTAGTTTTCGTGTATGTTTGTATATATGTATGCAGGCGCACACGTGTGTGTTGGGGCAGGGAGGTTGTGTTGGCCAGAAGTAATCTCAGATGTTATTCCTCTGGAGCCATCTACCTTGGTTGGTTTCTGAGACATGGTTTCACACTGGTTCTGGATGCACCAAGTTGGCTAGCTTGCTGGCCAGTGAGCCCCAGAGGTCTTCCCGTCTCCATGTAGTTGTGAGCTGCTGTGTAGGCTCACCAAAGAAGACACGGAGGCATATTCATATGTGCAAATTCTGCTAGACCTCAGCAGAAGGAACCACTATTCTGGCCAGCTCCATACTGGATAGTGGAACCCTGGGCATCTGAGATCAGTTTTTACTGATTCAGAACTCCTCAGGTGTTCTACCGATAGCACGTGAAGATCATGAGCAATCCAACACCCCCCAACATTTATGGAGCAATCCTGCAGCAACACCTGCAGACAATACAGAACACCAAGACCCAGGCAGCCCCTCACCCAACAGTACAAAAACCAATTATTTTATACATAACTGAAAGTAAACACCTCTGTCTCCCCAGAGCTGGAATTACAAGCACGTGCTACCATACCTGACGCACTCTGTGGGTTTATCAATGGAGCACAGATCCTCTAGCTTGCCTGAAAGGCGCTTTGCCAACTGAGTTCTCTCTGGCACTATTCATTTAAGCTTTAATATAACCTTTGGTATGAAAGAATCCCTGCAACATATATGTACGTTATGAAGTTAATACTGTAATGAATAACCGCACCTACTGTCTGTCCAAGAATCTGAACACCATTTTAATGCTTTCCTTTATTTACTTGCTAACCTCTCTCCCCCGTACTTCCCCCAGATCTTGCATAAAATGTAAGCAGTAACTCTGAATTCTGTACTATTGCCTCACTTTTAAAAATATCCATATACTCATAGATGTGATTAAAATAATGGATTTTCTGGTCTCGCTTGTTTTGAGCATTGCGTTAAATATAGCGCCCTAGAGAGTCATTCCACAGTTGATGTGTCTATTCTGTCGAAGGGAAATTACTGTTTCCGGTTTGTTGTTATCAATAGGTTGTTCTATACCACTAGGTGCACATATGTACAGAAATGTCTCTGATTTAAATGTACACATATACACATACACACACACACACACACACACACACACACACACACACACACACACCCCAGGGTTCTGCTACCTTGATGCTCCTGACACTTGCATGAGACAGTCTGTTATGCGGGGCTGCTCTATGTACTGGGACACACTTGGCAGCATCCCTGCCCTCTTCCCACTAGATGCCAGTAGCGTCCCCAAGTTGTGACAACTGGAAGTGTCCTTGGTTTCCAAATGTTTTGTATGGGTCAGAGTCACTGAGTTAGAAATGTAAGTATCGGGTAGAGGAGGTAAGAAAATACTCATCTTCAAAAGGGAATGCCAAATTCTTTCCCAAAGTGATTGTAACATTTTGGTGCCAACTGGTTTTCGTTTTCTCTGGAGCTGTTAGGATTGAGATATCTTTCCATCTGGGAAAATATGTATAACCCCATACGTTTGCTAATTTCTATTTCCTTAACTACGGACAATTTGGAGGAGGACCTTTTGACCTGTGTATTGGTCACACTTGGGTTTTTCTCTATCAGGCACCTGTGTTTGGGAACTTTGTTTTCTGTAAGCACTTGGAAGACTATGTATGTGTGTATATATATGTATATATATATATATGTATATGTATATATATATATATGTATATATATATATATATATATATCTTCGAGAGATGAATCCTTTGTCAATGAATTGTAAGTATCTCAGACATGGGAGGATGCGCTGTAACCCAGACACATTTCTCCAAGCCTTCTCACACGGCTTATACTAAACCCCTTATCTTGCCAGGCACCCTAAGTTCAAGGCCTTTAAGAAGAACTCGTGTTCCCAAGCCAGGACTTCTGGAAACTACTAACCCGGGTGTGGGTGTGGGTTGCCTGTGGCCATCACCCTCCTGCCTCAGTAGACCTCAGTGTAGGCATCTCAGGATGGACATACCATGACCATGTTTCTATCTCCCGGATTTTCATATTTTTCTTTGTTTTTGTCAGCATGCCTACAAGGAATTGTGTCCGTACTCACACTCGATCACCCCGATGCATGCCATGACACTCCCCTTTGCCCTCCTCTTCCTCCCAACCAATCCTTCTCTCCTACTGCCCGCCCCATCCCTACAGCCCCTATGGTGTGGCTATGATTCCAGTGACCACACCATATCCAGAAGGCAGCACCTTTTCCATCTTCTGGCTTTTATAAGCTCCCCAGACCCTGTCTTGCAGCGATCTCTGAGCCCTGCGACGGGCGTTATTGATACTGTTGAGGACCGAGGACTCGGTGGTTGCTTATTCTCAGACTCTTGCCCAGTTATACACCATTGCATTAACCTCACAGTCTGCGAAAGGAAGCTTCTGTGATCGTCACTGGAAGCAGCACTAGTCCAGGAAACACATACATATATTTAGAAGGCAGTTAGACAAAATCTCCATTCAGCAAATTGTTAGTAGCTAATCGCTAATCCCTCCCCCGCCCCACAGGGCCTGTAAACTCCCTGCTACAAGCTTCTGGACAGGTCTGCAGTACAGTACTGAAGCCCACGGCATGAAGCTCAGACCCAATCAGAAAGTGGTCCAAATCTGTCAGAATCCAGAGACTAGAGATGTATGGGGAAGTAGGAAACAAAATTGGCAACTTGGGCAGGAAATGGACAGAAAAAGCAGTTGTACTGAATCACCATCTCTCTCGGGGTCTAACTGTGGCTTCTGAATGAACTCTTCACTTGTTGAAAGTTGATTTCTGAGTGTATGTACGCGTGCGTGTCTTCCCATCTGTGCGCGTATTTACAAGCAGGAGTCATCAGCCTTCCTGAGGTTGTTTTGTCAGAGACTTTTCTCATCAAGCTCTCGGTTTCTTCTCCCCAATTCTAAACAGAGTGTTTTCTGCCAAATCGAGGTGATAAAACACTAAAGTGTGGCTCCACTGGTAAAGACTTAGTCTTCGCCTGCCCTATCGAACCCTTTCTTAGCTGTCGTCTATCCTTACCTGTTTCCTACAGTGTGAGCGGTTGCCTCTGGCACGTTTCCCAGGAGACCTAAGGGGCCTGCTGGAAGAGTCAGTGACACTCTGGAGGATAACCCCCCCCCCGCCCCCCTGTGTTCTGTGGTTCTCCTTGGTATTTCAGTTATGTACTGAATGCATTTGCGACAACTAGTTCAATTAAATGCACTTTCATTTATCTGGTGACATGTTCTGAGACGGCCCACAGCTTCCCCTCATTTTGCCACTTCCCACAGAAGTTACGAAAGGCTGAAGAAAGAAGAGCTGAAAGAAAGTCTTCTGTAAAGGTTTCTGATGACACAACCTGGTGATTTTTCAGTCAATCAGAATCTTCCCCCCTCCCTCCTACCCCCTGCCCCGACTGGGGAAAGAAATATAAAGTAGGTGGATAATTATTTAGTTGAGCTTAAAATGTTTCTTCTGCATGAGTTCCAGAGAAAATGAAGATGCTTTTGTTATTAGCAAAGTAATGAGAGGAGAGCAGGAGGCTCCAGGTAGCTAGGAGAACTTGAGCGGTGGAGGATTGAGGGGGAGTTTTTCAATTGCAATGTTAAGAGAAGGAGAAAATGAAGAGACAAGAAGGGGAATAAATGGCTTTTTAAAACAAAACAAAGCACTGTGTAGCAAGGAAGCTAAATTTTAGCAAGGAAAATCAATTCTAAAGTTGTCATTATGGGTTCAGAATTTGACACACTTATAGCAAAGTGGATGCATTCTTCCTATGAAGAACTGCTTGCCTCGTGCTACAAAAAAATGGTCTTTGATTTAAGGAAAGGTTTTCAAGTAACAGAAGAAAAAAATACATCACATATACGGTTAGGTATCTGTTCTGGGTATGTCAACTTGACACAAGCCGGAGTCATTTGAGAGAAGGGAATCTCAATTAAGAAAATGCCTCCCTAAGATTGGGCTGTAAGCAAGCCTGTAGGGCATTTTCTTAATTAGCGATTGATGGGGGAGGGGTCAGCCATTTGTGGGTGGGGCCATCCCTGGGCTGATGGTCCTTGTTCTATAAGAAAGTATGCTGAGCATGCCATGGGGAGCAAGGCAGTACACAGCACCCCTGCCGTGGCCTCTGCACCAGCTCCTGCCTCCAGATTCCTGCCCTGTTTGAGTTCTTGTCTTGACTTCCTTCAAGGATTAACACCGACGTGGAGGCATAAGCCAAATAAACCCTTTGCTCCCCAAGTTGCTTTGGTCCTAGTGTTGTCACAGCAATCATAACCATAGAGAAGACAGTCTCCCTTTGGGTCTTTCCTTTACTGTTAGACATTGAATTCAAATCTCTATTTCTAGGTTAACCCTTCATGTACGGGGGATAGATGCTAGGATTCAGGACCCAGCATGTAGAAACATTAAAGTAGCTTGTTGTTAAGATAAATGAGCTATCCCTAACATAAGAAGGAGGCATTTGTCATTTGATGATGACAAATAGTCCCTGGGTTTGTGTTTTTCTTCTTGAGCATTAATATCAGCGCATAAAACTATGAAACGCTAGCACCGGGATCCATCAGCCCATCTGGCTTCTAGGCTGGGGGACTTTCGTGTCTGTGCACCTGTGTAGTCAAGATCTTCTGTCCTCGTTTTATATCTACGGTGTTGAATAGCATGGGGGGGACTCCTAGGTGCTGCCGCCTTCTGAAGCTGAGCCCCAGCTAGCATTTAATTGAGTTGGTGAGATGTGTGATTTGTTTTGCCTTCTAATATCTCTGAAATTTAAGTGTATCTTCCAAGCAATACATCCAAATTACTGTCACAGGATTATTACACAGTTTTACTTTCCCCTTTTTTTTGTAGCACGCAAAACAACAACGTGTTAGAGTACTTTAGATTTATTTAAATACACTATATAGTTAAAGGAAGACTCCCACCTCTTCCAAATTCACATAAGGGCATCACCTGTCAGTTCATCTGTTTGAAGGTAACTTAATTCACAGTATTGCAGTAACTATCTTTTAGAGGTGAATTGAGTTTTGATTCCAGAAAACCAAATAGACAAAAAAAAAAAAAATCCATCACCAACAACAGAGTTCTAACTCATCCCTTTCATCTACAAGGATTTAGCTTGAGTTAAACTGTTAGGCTTTATAGATTTGTAAGTCGGTAGAACATTTCTTTGCTCTACCAACATTCATTTAAAATGGAGTAATACGCCATATAATTTGGTAACAATAAATTCTAACACAGACGCTAAAGATTTCTCGGTTCTCTCAGAGTTCTTTAAGCTCACAGTATCCCACAACAAACTCATCTTCTTATTTCTCAAGTCATATCTATTGTTCTTTTATTTTCCCAGTCTGGTCAATGAAACTCCAAATCATAAAAATCTATTTAGTAACCTTTCCCAAATCTATTCCTTCATTGAGTTACTTGATCTTTGACTTCCTCAACTCTATTCTTTTTTAGATGTGATTATAATAATTATTATTTGTGTGTGTGGGGGGTGTGTGTGTGCCCATGTGTGTGTTCCAGCTCATATGTGGGCAGGAACATATGTATGAATGTTAGAGGGTGTTTGGTAGTTACTTCTTTCCGTTCATCTTGTTGCAGCATGGTCTTTCCGGTTGTATCTGCTGCTAGGCTGCATATTTCTGGCTAGTTAAGCTGCGAACTTCCAGGTGACATACCCATCCTCATCTTTCCTCTGACCTTAGGGGTTTTGAGATTTCAGATACTCTCAACAATATCTATCTTTTTACATTGGTTCTAGGAGTCAAATTTGGATTGTCAGGCTTTCCTGGCAAGCCCTTTTTCCTGCTGAGCCACCTTACCACTCCCCCATCCCATTCTCTTTATCTCTATTGGTGTCAGACAAAATGAACTTCAAACAAGAGACTATCATCACAGACAGACAGCGGCATCTTATAATAGCAAGGCAGTTAGTATTGGAACCTAGTAAGAGAACTCTAAAACATATGAAGGAAAAAATGAGAAAACTGGAAGAAAAGTATAGGCTGTGTTATCCTGGAAAAGAAGGGCAATGAGGATTCTTTTCAATCCCCTCCCCAGCTGTTTGTGTTGGGAATTGAACCCAGGACATTGTGCACACTAGTCAGGTACTCTGCCACTGAGCTAAAACAATAACCCTAATATTCTGCCCCAATATTCTTACATTCCACATGGTTCTTGTGAGTCTAATTCACTTTTCCAGCCATGGTCATGTTGTTGTGAAGAGAACGTAAAATGCCCTCCAAAGGTTCACAATTTTGGAAGGTTGTGGAACTTTTAACAGGTGGAGCTTCACTGGGGGAGTGGTTACGGGAAGGGGGGGCGGGACCTGAGGCCACACTTCCTGTCTCCTCTCTGCTTTCTGAGGAGCCATTGTGACTGGCCACCTCACACTCCTGCGACCATGTCTCTGCTCATAATGGGCTCTACCCTTCTTAACTATGAGCCTAAACCACCCTTTTCTTCACTAAGTTGCTTTATCAGGAATTTTGTCACGGTGAAAAGAAAAGTAACCGATATAATGGTCATATAACAAATACATACTGCCTCAGGGTAAAATGAGGTCTGGTCTTAAGATGGAGTCCAATGGCTTTCTAGGGAACCAAATGGCAATTTATACACACAGTGCATTTTCCTTACAATCGAGAAAGTCCATCGCACTGAATTAGCCAGAGATAAATGGATTTCAAATGAGAAAGCCAAGTCTTGGTAACATTTTTTTTTTTAACTTAGATCATCCATGAATCTAAAACTCCCCCACGGTTCTCTGTTGTGCTGACTCTTTTATTTAAGCTCACTTAAGTCAAGATTCTGTCGGTGGCAGCTAGAAGAGTCTTGAATAAAACAGCAATTAGTAGCAAAAGTAGCACATCAGCGATGTGAACATTTGAAAATTCGTATGACTGGCACTCATATGACTGGCTATTGATTAGTTACAGGCAGACAAAGTGTGTATTTTTCTGATTCTGGCATGGCTGATCATACCCCCCACCCCACATGTCTATTCCCTTCAGAGTTTCTGAATTGAATCGATAGTTTCCCAGTAATTTATAATTTTGAGAAAATTTAGATCCATATAACGCTTTCATGAAGCCACATTTCTAGGCAAATTGATATAAAAATTCCTGGCTCATCTAGTTTGATCTGAGAGTCTTTTTTTCATATCTCAGGCAAGGCCCATGGCTCTAAGCTGGCAGTAGAAGAGGGAGCAATAATTTCATCTTTGAGAACTCCTCCCCATGCTTTGAAAACTCCTCTCCGTGTCTTTGGGTTTCATTTAGCTATTGCTTTTTCCCTCTTTACTATAATACTTTTTATTAGTAAGTTGAGTTTCATACAATGCATCTCGATAACATCCTTATCCATTCCTCCCTGTTCTACTCTCCTAAAAAGAAAAAAAAAAAAAAAAAAAAAGAAAGTTAAGTCAAGCTTATGTGGCAGGAGCATGGATAACAAGCTTCACCATAGTCTTTGGTGGTCAGGCACCAAGAAGGCTCCCTGTTATCCTGCAAGCATGGGGCATCCCACAGGCTCTCTGACATCCTATAGGGACCAGGGTCTCCTGCAGGCAACCAATCATCCTTCAGTCACCCGGACATCACACAGGCACCCAGTTATCCAGCAGTCACCAGGACCTCTCGTAATCAGAGCCTTTTGCATGTACCCAGGCATTACACAGGGATCTGGATATACCTCAGGTACACAGACATCTTGCAGGCACCAGTCTGCTGCTTTTATCATGTCTCTTGGCTATCAGAAAGTGAGCAGTGAGTCTACCAATATGATGAGCTTCTGGATGTTGCTCTAGTACTCAGCCTCCTCTCTCCTTTCCTCCTTTCTCTTATCCCTCTCCTCCCTTCCTCTCCCATTCCTATTCCCTTCTCTTTCCCTCCTACTTTCTTCTTCTTTTCCCTCTTCCCATGGCCCTCCATTTCTTGGGTTCTCCAACCAGCATCCTCAAACAATATTTACTGAAAAAGTCCCAGGTGAGGGCACTATCACAGGACATGGATGATACACTCTCTATCTGGCCCAGAGTGACATCGTCTCTCAGTCCTTGACTACAAGGATGCTTTCTGTTAGAATCCCTGTGCTCACAGCCCCTTTTCTATGTTCCCATGAAGCTGAGCATTAGCTCAAGCTTATTTGGGTTAAAGGAAACTCTTGCCTCACTTTTAAACCAGGCAACTGGGAGTCCTACCCCAGCCATGCATTCTTTTCCCTGTCCCATGATGGAAGGCAGCTCTAAGCCAGACTCTCTGATTGTTCCAGTTTGGCAGTGGACACGAAAGCATCTATTTTTAAGAATACTGTCAAACTTCAGGGGATGCCCATAAATCCCTCCTAAATGTCAAAAGCTCCCCAGGCCTCTCTTGTTAAATACCAATGTACTAAGTCTAAAAACTTCTGGAGCTTGGAAGAGTCTGTTGGGAGAATCTTTGTCTATGAGTATATTCAAAATATCTGCCAAAAAGCTCTGTAAAGCCTCCTTTACTTAGATGGGTGGAGAGTCCTCTCTCCCTTTCTTTATGGACAGGTCTCCACCCAGTATCTCTTGTTTATTTGCACTCTTTCCATGATATACATCCCTTGCCAAAGATTCTTGTCTTTGTGCAGAGGATGGAAATAGCCTGCATAGGGAAAAGACAGTCCTGATCTCTCAGCTGTAGCCTGGCAGTTGCTTTTTGAAACACAGGGACACTTATGGACAGGGTTGATACTCCATATGCTTAGCAGCCACTGATGGAAACCATGAGGGCCATGTGCATATTCCGACTCGGTGCTGAAGAAGCCATCTGGAAAGGTGTTGGTAAGCCAGGATTTGGTCCTTTCATTTCTGGATCATTAGGAAATCAGGGCAGCTCTAGGGAATGGGTTAGGGCAATGGTATGATCAGGCCCCAGAGAGTTAATGCTGGCTCACTGTGAGTTAGTTGAGGTAACTATGTCAGTGGTAAAGTGCTTGCTTACTATGTACAAAGCCCTGGGGCCAATCTCCATGTGATCAAAAAGCAATAATCATGATACCAGCTCAGTAGAGATGCTTCTTCATTTCAGCAACTGGATGAACGATAGCCATAGCAACTGCCTGGTATCCTTTGGTTTGAAGCTTGTGGGGAAAATCCCCAGATAACAAGAGAGGCTCAATCCTAGGTTATCCTGTTACACTGGAGCTAAAGGGGCACTCATGTCCAACAGATGATTAAGAAACTTAACTGAGTTAAGGTGTGAGGCTTGAGGAGAGACACCAATAAGAAAGCTTCAGGCACAAAAAGAGGGAAACCAGACATGAGTTCTCTGAAAAGCAGGATTGTGTAAAAGAGAAGACAAGGAGGCAGAAGGTGAAAGAAACATCTGTTTTCAGTGATGATTTTCCTAGGAAAACTCTGTTGGATGCTAATGTAGCTTTGTGAGCAATTTCCTGGCAGGTGCAAGGTCCTGGGTTTGATTGCCAGCACTGAAAAAGAAAGAAAGAAAGAAAGAAAGAAAGAAAGAAAGAAAGAAAGAAAGAAAGAAAGAAAGAAAGGAAGGAAAGGAAGGAAGGAAGGAAGGAAGGAAGGAAGGAAGGAAGGAAGAAAGAAAGAAGGAAGGTGAGGGGGAAGAAATGAAGGAAGGAAGAAAGAAAGAAAGAAGAAAGAAAGGGAGATAGAAAAGGAAGGAAAGAAGCAAAGGAAGGAAGGAAGGGAGGAGAAGAAAAGGTACAAAAGAAAACATGAAGACAAAAGGAAAGAAATGAAAGAAATCTGCCAATAGGGTGGTGACACTGGCTGAAAGCAAGAGAGAAGAAAGATAAAGGGGAGGGGGTGATGGTAGGAAAGTGGTCCTGGCAAACACTTCCAGCATGGAATGGTGAGGGTGGGAAGGAGCTGAGTGTAGTTAGAGCGGCACCTGGGGCCAGTTCGTCTGCACCGCAGCTTTTCCGTTTGGTAACAACTTAAGCATATTTGAAGGCAGAGGAAGTGTTGGTTTAGAGTCAGTGGGTGAGATGGTGACGAAAACACGAAGCCTAGTCCTCCTGTAGCTGGGACCACTGCATCACAACTCACACACACCTGATGACTGGTTTGAAAACAAGGCAGTGCCCTTCCAAGATTGAATGATGGTCTGAATAGCCATCAGGAAGTGAGAAAGGCTTAATCAAGCAAAAGAAGTAGCTGAAGCAAGGAAGCCCCTCTTCTGCATCCAGTGGAAGGGGAAAGACAGGGACAAGGAGGCTATCATTGATAACAGTGACGAGAAACAAACAAGACAGGAGGTCTAGAATATTCCACGAAGGGTAGAGAAGAACTTTCAGGATGGAATTCTGGGTTCCAGAGGAGGTTTCAGATACAGTGGTGTACCAGGTTGTTGATGGGTCTGGAAGTTCTGCTTTTCTCGCCTGGGTATGTAGCGGGTTCAGGAAAAGAAGATAGAAGGAGATGACAGAGTTGCTTCTGAGAAGGAAGTTGACTGGTTATTCACTGCAGTGGGGGTCGGGGGAAGCAGGGCGCTGCCGAACAGAATAGAACGGCTAGGAGTTCAGGCTGAGGAGGAGGAGGCAGAGAAGGGGCAGGAGCAACCACTAGGTTCTGCGTAAACGGCAGATCTTTCTGCATGGGAGGTCGATTGTTCAACTTTGAAATGAGGGGAGGTGCTGGAATACTGGTTGTTCTTTGGTCTCATGGAGTGGACGTTGGGGTTCTGGAGGGGCTGTGAGTTCTCTGAGCTGTGACTGGGGTGGGAGGTCACTAGGGAACAAAGCTGCACTGGCTCGGCTTTTGATCTGAGCTACATCTCAACGGAGCTTTTCACAGAGGACATGAAGAGGAAAGGCACTGGCGTCGGATGAGAGTGGAACCCCATGGACCTATGCAAAAGTGTGTGTGTGGCCTTTGGACAGCAAACATTTTGTTTTCGGCAAACAGCCTGGATCTTGTCCTTCCTTAATTAAAGAGAGAGAGAGAGAGAGAGAGAGAGAGAGAGAGAGAAATACCATATGCAAAACAGGCTGTCGCCACTGGCCTTGGAAGAGGAAGACGACAGGCTGCTGAGTGTTTCTCAGTAACCAGTTCCTTGCGCTGGTTCTCACACAAGAAAGAAACTCAGAGCAACAAAAGGTGTTCGAGAAAGGTTCTTTCAGACAAAAATTTGGTGGAGATTAAAAGAGGCCAAAAGTTCAAATGAGCAGGAGGGACTGCCAAGTCAGCAGGAATGTAGCCAAGGGGAAGGAGAAGGAGTGACTAGCTTAAAATGCAAGTAACCATGGCAAGCCAGCACTTCAATGCTAGAATCTAGTCGAGAAGTGATATCACACAGAGCTCTGATTGTTTATTCAAAGCAGACCATGAGAGAACAGTTGTCTCCAATGGGTACCCACGCAGCTTGTCTTCGGAATTCTAAGTACAGTTCTGAAAGCAGCCAGTGCTTCTCCCGGACCCGTGTGGTATTGAGCAAAATGAAAGAAAGCACGGAGTTGATTCCCAGTGTCTCTGATGGGTTTGCTTGTGTTGCACATATGGGCAAGCATTCCGGTGTCAGCTGTTGAACTGGTGTCGTGCTACTCTGCGTGCAGAGGCCGCTGGAGACTCTGGCTGACTGTGGGTAACACCACTGTTTCCCAAGCTTCAGAGAAGGGGCCCCTTTCAAAGGGAGAAGAGCCAGCTGAGAGGCTATAGGGATAAAGACAAAGCACTGAGTTGCAAGACACAGACCCACCTGATAGAATGCAGCTACAGACTGCAGTGGCCAGAAATGTAGTCATATGCATGGTACTTCTTCCAGCCGGGACAATTCATTCGTTAATCCAGAATAGAGGTATCCATATATATATATATATATATATATATATATATATATATATATATATATATATAGTTTCACTGTCAATAACAAGGGCTTTTGGAAGGGAATACAGAATAATCTTCTGTAGATATCTAAGGTTCTGAAATCGACACAAAGGCTCCCCTAGCATTTGTACTGTCTATTTGTTGAAGGTGGTGTATTCATTAATTTCTTCAGATTAGAGTGGTTTCTAGTCCCAAACTATTAGTACTAATGAGCTCAAATGCCATAAAATAAAGCACATTGGCCATGCTCTGCTATCTAAAAAGACCATGACTAGTTGTTTCTGCTATGACAGTGTGGGGTATGCACAGTACTGCAGGAAACCCTAGTTAATGGATCCAGCATGACTAAGGAGAGTCCGTAGCCAAGAAGGCACTGACTACCAGCTCAAATCTGAGAGAATCAGTGTTACAGCAGTCATGGAACATGGGGTATCAGCACCCACTTGCCAGTCTTGGGCTATAGGGAAGCTTAGGTGATGAGAATATTTTCTGGAATAGAAGAGCTTCCAAGCTCAACCTGATGGTTTAACAGAGCAACTGAGAGATAGGGAAGGCCACCTCCTCCTGGGTCCATCAAGGAGGTGAACTAGTGTCATGGTCTAGCACTAAAGACGATCGTCTGGAATCACACTAAGAGCGTAAGGAAGGGGGTGTTATTTCTGTCCATAGTTTGGCACGGTCCAACACGGTGGGGAGGTGTATGGCAAGAGCAGCTTGCGTTGTGGTGCAGGATCGTGAGGCAGATGGTCAAACCGTTTACACGGCCAGGAAGCAGGCACGAATGCCGGCTCTCAGCTCGAAAATCTCCTCTTTCCAGTTTAGTTCAGGGAAGAATAACAGTCGATGGGACGATACCACTCACTAGTAGGGTGAGGCTTCCCTCCTCTGTTAAGCCTCTTTAGAAACGTCGTCACAGACACGCCCAGATGTGTCCTTTTGGTGATTCCAAATTCACTCAAATTGACAGTGGAGATGAGCCTCACACTGGTGTCCATTAGTTTATCCATTCTCTCCTTCCCATAAACTCTCTGACATTTACTTCGCGTACCTCTGAGGCGGTGGAAGTACTTCTGAGGCGGTGGAAGTGCTACCTACTCGTGGGAGAGAGGAGGGAGTGGCCTGACGGAAACATAAAAGAAAGAAATGGCCCAGAATGCAGCGGCGGTGAGACGATTCCCTGGTGGAGCTCTTAGCGTTTTCCTCAGAACTTCTCGGTCTCAAATACAAAATGATGCTCGAGACTCAGCTGCCAGTTTTTCCCCTGTCAGATCTCTGACCTTGAGCAACTTACTTAATTTCTCTCTGCTCCAATGCCCTTAAAATAAAGAGTGAAGGTGATGTATGTGCTTTGTAACACTGATGTGAGGTCTAAGTAAACCGCATAAGCGATAAAGCAGTATCTGGCAAAGAACAGGCTCTATTACAATAGCCGGCGCATAATGAAGTTATTGGAATGTCCCATGCCAAACACACATGTCAAATATGCATTCATCCCAGAAGCCTATGGAATTTTCTTCATAATAGACTGAACTAGGTCACAGAAATGTAAAAGAATGGAAATGATTTTTCTTTTTTTAGATCATACTAGAATAACACTAGAAACCAATTGCAAGAAAAAGCATAAAAATTAGAAAACTTCCAGACTGGATAACACCATCTTAAATCAGCAGTGGGTTTTTGACTAAAACAGGAGAGAGATTTTAAAATCAGAAAATCAAATAAAACCACAGTACAACTGACCAGAACCTTTGTGAGACAGCCAAGTCAGTTCTCAGAGGGAAGTTTATAACTGTAACGTTTACATTCAAAACTCAGAGTTATTTCAAATAAGCAGCCTGGACTGTGGAACTCTGAGCATCTGAGCTCAGGTGTTTTTATTGATCCGGAACTCCTCAGGTGATGTACTGTTAGCACGTGCCCATCGTGAGCAATCAAACATCCCCACACTGCAATACAAAATGCAAAGACCTAGGCAGCCCTCACCCAACAGTGCACAGAACAATATTTTAAACACAACTAAAAAAAAAAAAGTCTAAAACACCTGTTCTCAGAAGCAGGGCAGAAGAAGTAGCAGTTGTGAAGGATGTCGCACAGAGGCAGCTGTAGGTCACTCTAGATATAGATACAGTACCTATAATACCTTCTCTAAGTGAGATAGCTTAGTATTAAATATTAAGCAATGGATTACTATTAGTATTATAGAATTAAGGTGATGATGGGCCACATACAGTATGAAAGCAGCTGGTGCCACTGAATTTCTAGGCTCTTAATCCAAGGGTGAGGAAGAACTCTCTTACTCTAATCTGGTGGCATAGCTTTCCAAGTCACAGTAATGTACCTTCACACCCACAGCCACACTCATATACACAGAAGTAAAGAAATGTGTAAAAAACAAACAAGCAAACAAAGAACCGCGGATACCCCATCTCTTTTCCCAAGTCCTATCTATCCTGAGGTCTTGGGAGCTGATGGAGGTCCTAGAGGTGCTAGCCATTTGTCTCATAGACATCTAAATCAGCCACGGTCTGGCTGCGTGGAGTTCTTACTCTCTAATATCGGGTTTCTGATTTGCCAAACCACGGTGGATTCCATTTAACTTGGCAACCTTATCTACCATGACGAAGCAGGACACATCATCCCAACCATCTCTCTTCAGAGCTGAGAAGCAAGTAGAAAAGACTGCCATCGTTTTCTGCGGATAAAGCTCTCCTGGACTGTGTTCAGCAGAGTTCAGCTTGATGGGATAATTCTCCATAGATACACAGGATCCAAGAGGGGATTATTGCCCGTCTGTTTGCCCTCTCAGCTGTCAGCCAGCCTTAGCTGTCTTTTCAAGCTGGGGCCTTCTTAGCGACACAGTAGACAGGAGCAAGTTCCCAGGCTCCACTGGTGGCAGAGGACTTGAGCATGGCACACTCGGGCTAGAGTAGGGCACTGAAGTTTAAGGCCATTGCATTGTGGCTGGGGAAGGCCTGAGAACAACCTTCATATCTTCTGCTGTAGACATGCAATCACTAGGCATCAAGCTGTTCGTGAGCCATGAGATGTTGAGGCCTCAAAGCCTGGTCTCTCCACCATCAAGCTTGCATTGCCTGGTTCCTCCCTCAAAGCTCACACAAAGCTTTTCATGGCCCTGGGACAAAGTTCTTCCTGGATCTTCACGTCAAAAAGAATTAGTTAAACAGAAGTTGGACTGGAAAGGAGAGTGCCTTTAGATTGTTAATGTTCCCGACTTCTATATTGTAGAATTCACCTGGAGTTCTTGCTAGACATAGATAGGTTTGCCTAATTGCATGAACGTAATTGAAACACAAAACAGTTGCTTTATGTCAAACCACCCCACTATGTAACCCCGTATAACAAATGCATCCATAACTCTCTTAGAACCTGTTCTTTACAGCCTAGCCAGAATTATAGATTATGATACATGGTTTAAATATAATAAAAAAAAAATTGCTGATGAAGGCTGTCTGTTGGTTTATTTTGTAAGCTCCAGGAGGTCATTTCGTGAGCTCCACCAGCTCTACTAGCCTACACTTCTGGAGCCAAGAGGGCGTAACGGTAAGAGAGGCACGAAGGTGTTAGAGGCCTGTGCATCGTTCCAGGCTGTGCAACTATCTACTGCCTATTCCTCAAATCTTACAGCTTCATCTTCTCAGCATGCAAAATAATGCAAGCTGGGCAAGGTAGTTACTGAAGTCCTCCTCTTTCCGAAAGCCTCTTTTCACGTAAAGGGCTAGCCTCGAGTAGCTTTGAGCCCCGCGTGAAGCCTCCTCTGCGTGGATTCTGTTGCCACTCTCTTCACTCGAAGGACGCTTATCTGCTTCATTGTACATAGTGGAGCCGGCAGCAAGGCCTCGGCTTCTTAAGGCTTCTGTGCTGAGCGTGGGCACGGCTGCACTGTTTGTAAAGGTATTTCTCAGAATCCATACAATCCCAGGAAGGCAGTCCTCAGCGAGGTCTCCCTCTTCGGGAGCAATTCTAGTTTATGTTGAGTCGTCAAAAGCTAACTAGCACGTCTTTTTTTTTTTTTCCAAAGAATATTTTCTCCGTTTTGGAGAGCCTAATACCTTGTCTATCAAATGCAACATTCATCTTTGTCTTTAGTATTTTTTTCCTCTTTAGCTATTTCTTAGGATCCCCATCTGGCAGCCTCCACTGCGTGTTCTGGCGAGCTGTCCACCATATCCACGAGCAGTCTCAGTGTGTTCGACATTTTCAGATTCCTGGTCTGAAAATCCTAACGTATCTGCTCTATGCCTGTTTTTTTCTCTTCAGATTAGGGCTTGATTTGTTTTTGTCTTTTAGTCTGCATTGTAATATGTTATATACATTATATACATATATATATATATGTATATAATGTACTAGGTCAAAGGAGCTTTTGGAGTCACTCTTTAGCATGTGAGTAAGAAAAGCGTTGTGTAGCCCTGTTGTTAAGTTCCACCCTTTAGTGAACCTATGCCTTGAATGCGAAGCTCACACATTCTTTGCAGTTTCTTTTTTCTCTCTTGGATGAGGCAAAGCGGTAAGAATGGATCAGAGTTAGCCATTTCTCTTGCTGTATGTGGAGGGATTGCAGTGCCCAGGGTTGAATATCTCCCTGCCAGCTTAGATGATAATCACACCTCAGCAGAGGGATTCTGGCTAATCAGCTTCTAAGAAAAAACCCCATTGAGACCAGTGCACTCTGCTATATTTCAGAATGGTTTGTTCCACACCCCATTCCTCTTTCTCTCTCAGAGACACAATGGAATTTGCATTTGGTATTTACTATGTGAACTTGCTTAAGATACTAGAGAGAAACCTTACGCTAGTGAGGGTCGAGCCAGCCTCTCTGAAGTATTCTGCTCTCACGGACGCCTGTACTGAGCTTTCAGAAATTTGTCAGTTGAAGCTCATGTGCTCCTAGGTGCTGATACTGAGTAAGGTCTCTGCTCCAGTGAGCCATGGCACCCTGCATCTACCATGTATCCCATCTTGGGGACTATCATTTTCCTTGTGTCCTCAGTGATCTTGGAATTTAAAGACGGGCTATTGAAACTTCAATTGTCTTAATTAGGGCTTTTATTGCTTCAGTGAAATAACCATATCATAACGCCATAACCAAAAGCTGGGGAGGAAAGGGCTTATTTGGCTTACATGTCTGCATCACAGTCCATCTCTGAAGGAAGACAGAACAGGAACTCAAACAGGGCACAAACCTAGAGGCTGGGTCATGGAGAAGTGATGTTTACTGGCTTGTTCCCCATGGCTTGTTCAGCCTGCCTTCTTATAGCACCCAGGACCGCCAGCCCAACCATGGCACCACTCACAATGTGCTGAACCTTCCTTGGTCAATCACTAATTATGAAAATGCCCTACAGGCCTGCCAACAGCCATGTCTTATGACGGTATTTTCTCAATTGAGGCTTCTCCTTTTCTGATGACTATCTTGTGTCACGTTTACATAAAACTAGCTAGTGCAACTGACCCTGTGTCAACTTGACAAACACATCCCTTTTTAATTAGAACCTTTCCTTTCTCATTTATCCCCAAGATGGCACACTAATATCAATATTACCATATAAAACACGAATAACTTTAAAAGTCTCACAGTCCTTACAAATTCAAACACATTAAAACTCCAGACTCTTTTAAATAAATACTCAATCTCTTTTTTTAAAAAAAAATCCAAAACCTCTTTTAAAAGTTTAAAGTCTATCAGCTGTGGGCTCTTGTGAAACTCAAAATTAAATTAAACACCATCTCCCTTTAAGAGAGAAGAACTTGGGCACAGTCACAACCTGATCAAAGCAAAACCAATAGTGTAAATAATACAAAGTCCAATGTTTGGGATCCACTCAAGATCTTCTGGGATCCTCCAATTTAGGTCACTTTTCTGACTCCACCCTCTGCAGCACACACAGCTTGTCTTTTAAGCTCAGGCAGTCTCCACTCCACTGCTGCTGCTGTTCTTGGTGGTCATTCTGTGATACTGGCATCTCCCCAAATTGCTGGGGTCTTCTGCTGTAACTGGGCTGCACTTTCACTAATAGCCTCTTATTGGTTCTCTTCACGGTGCCAAGTGTCAGCTTCTTTGCATGACCCCTTCAATCCTGGTTTTCAACTGCTACTGAGGCTACACCTTCACCAGTGGCCTCTCTGGTGTCTCACAGTAACAAGCCTCAGCTGCTCTCCATAGCCCATGCATGCCTTCAAAACCAGTACCACCTGGGTAAGTCTTAAACTTCCAAGTTCAGCTGCCAGCATGAGGTACAATCTTGGCCACAGCTGGAACATGGCTTTTGTATACTGAGTCTTGTGAAATACTTCCCAGTAGATTTCACCTCAATGATACTTGTCTCTTCTTAATCACCAGTAACTTCTCAGCTCTGGGTAACCAGTATCAATTGTCCCAGTAAAGCAAAGCTTTCACTTCAATGGTGCTCGTTTCTTGGCTAATTTTTCATCCCCAGCTGACCAGAACCACAGCATCTTTATTCAAAATAACAAATGGCCCCAAAAGAGTCTTAAACCTCCCTCTAAAACTTTACAAGTCAGGCTTCCATCATCTGCACTGCCCTCAACCTTCTTATCTTTTAAGCTCCTACAGAACAGCTCATTGAGCTGTCAACATTCAATGGCTTTTCTAGCCTTAAAGTTCCAAAATCCTTCCACAATCTTCCCCCCCAAAAAAACATGATCAGGTGTGTCACAGCAATACCCCACTCCTGGTACCATCTTGTCTTAGTCAGGGTTTTGGTCATTGCAACAAAACACCAAAGCAAGTTTTATGGGAGAAAAATGTTTATTTGGCTTACACTTCTGCATTATAGTCCATTATTGAAGAAACCCAGAACAGGAACACAAATATGTTAGGAACCTGGAGGCATGAGCTGATGTAGAGGCTATGGAGGAGTGATGCTTACTGGCTTGTTCCCCATGGCTTGCTTAGTCTGCTTACTTATCAAAGTTGGGACCAGCAGCCCAAAGATAGCACCACCCACAATGAGCTGAGCTCTCCCCCATCAATTACTAATTAAGAAAATGCTCTACAGGCTTGCCTACAGCTGGATCTTAGGAAGGCATTTCCTCAATTAAGGCTCCCTCCTCTCTGATGACTCTGTCACATAAAACTAGCCAGCATACCAATCTATCTAACTTTAAATTCTTTGTTGGGATTTTCTAAGATCCTGACATGGGTACCTGGTGGAGATGTTGTATTTGAGAGTGAGGAACACAGAAAGTACATGAAAATTATTTATGAAGAAATCTTAAAAGTATATGCTATTTGTGGATAGATAAATACAGTTATAGATAGGTAGGTACAGATGTAGATGAGGAAGTCTCTTACCACTGGCCCGTGATTGCTGATGGCCACCAGTTTCAGTTCATCTTGGCCTTTCTTCTTTTTATCATCCACATCCAACTTTTTCTTATCCTCCTTCAACTTTCATGGCCTTGATGAGAAATAGGACTTCATTTCCCTTATCCCAGGCCCGTGATGCTTCTTTCCTCCTTGAGGACTCCTCATCACCCCTCGTTCTGTCTAGTTGGTTGTTTCTGTAATGATGCTTCCACAGTGCTAGCTCTTACTGAGATGCCAGGTTCTATATTTTCTATGTAACTTTGAGTGTATGAGCTATAGAAAGCTGGTGTTCACTTTTACAAGAAGAGAGCTCATATATATGAAGGAGGAGGAGCTGCCTGCATGGTAAAGACCCAACCCTGCCTCATGCAAAATCCTAATAAAGTGGGAATGACAATGTCTGCTTAAAAGCTGCTTTGGAGTTTGGAGTGAAGTAACTAATTCCCTTAGCTGCCCTACGCCAGCATATGTCTGGAGAAATCACCCCTGGATTCTTTAAAGATGAATGTCTCATCCGGATGGTGATGATGATTTAACATTTCAGGTTTGGATTGTGTGAGACATATCCCTGTTCTCCCAAAGAAAGAAGGGTGTGGAAGTTTTCTTTGTTTACAAAATAGCTCAAATGCCCCTTTACAATTTCTTTTTAGCCAATATTCATGTCACGTATTATCGACACAATATCAAGACTCATGAGTTTAGAAATAGAAAATTCCGCAAGTGGATTTAAGAGCTGTGCTTTTCTGATGGAACTTGGATTACACTGCAGATATTAATATTCACTTCTTGAAAGCTCACACCCACCTCTGACTACTCTTTTAAACAGATTTCACCTTCTTTTTTTTAGAGCACTTTTAGGTTCATAGAAAAGGTGTGCAGAAAGCATTGTGAGTTCCCCCATACCCTGCCCACACACTGGAGCAGCTCTTCCCACTGTCAGCATCAGCACCAGAGTGATACAGTTGTTGCAGTCAGCAAATCCACATAGGGAAATCATTGTCACCCAAAGTCTGTGCTCCACAATTGATTATGTACAGTCTATGTGTCTGGACAAGTGTGTAATGATGCGAAGTTACCCTTGAGGTATACTCATCCCTCCTTCTCCCTAAACTCTGGTGACAAGTCATTTCTTTATGGTCCCTGTAGCCCTGCCAGAGCAGCCTGTAGTTCAACGATCACAGTTTGAAGCCTTCTCTGATAGGATTCTTTCCTTTGTAATGTGTATTTAAGTTTTCTGATGTCGTTTCACATCTCCACAGTCCATTTTTTTATGCACCTAATAATACTCATTTTTCCATTTGTATAGATTATCGCTTATCTCCTGAAAGACATCGTGTTTGTCCAAGTTTCAACAACTACAAACATAGCTGTTCTAAACATCAACGCCAGAGTTTCTCCTTGTACTTAACTTTACCTCATTCTAGGAACTGTGATAGAGCATTGTTACTAAGATCATTTAAGTGTATTTCTTGTTTCAAACTTTCATATCTACTGATATTTGTAACATGGTAGACTAATTACATACTATAACCATAAGAGAAGTTTCCATGAGTAGATCTAGCCTTCAAATAGGATGTTATACCCTAGAGTTGGCTATTTGGAAGTGGACATATGACACAACTTCAGATACATTCAGAGCATTAGCTGAATCCATGGGAATAGAGGCTCCCAGTGAACAAGTTCATTGTTCTCTTTTGTAGTATGATTTTCATAGTATGATTTTCAAAGTGCCACACCTCCGCTGACATTCCCATAACAATGCTTTCCTGTCCTAAACCTCAATTTAAATGTAAGTGATCAGACCGTGTCAATAATTCAACAGGGCAGGTTGGTAGGGATTAGTGGACGGTGGGGGTTAATAAGAGGTCTTGTTTGGAGGAAAGAGAAACTATGTTAGCGAGCCTGAAGTTACATGAATATTTCCGTTCCAAGTGGGAAGCCATTCTGAGCACCACACAGTGTTTCTTGGGAGTAACTTACAACCTGCTTCCTCCAGAGATTCATCCAGGGAAACGGAAGCAGGACTTTTATAATAAAGGTGATATTATTTTACTTCATTTTTTTAACTTTGCAGATCACTGCAGTATAAATAAACCACTCCAGGAACTCTACCTATACTCTAACCAAAAGATAAAGATGATTTTTTTCTTGCCTAGCAACAGATAACCTAATAGATTTAGACATACATATCACCAGTTTAGACCAGCCTTAGAGCTTGGCAGAGCCAAGTAGGGTCAACAGTCACCTAGTGGATACTTTGTAGGAATTGATGTGCTCCAGGTGGGGCCCCTGGGGCTTCTGTAAATCCTAGTGGAAGAGAGAAGACCATCATCACATTTTTGAGCCAAATTTGAAGCAAGCTTTAATTAAATGAATTAAATACTGTCCAGGAAGATGGACTCTGACCAGAACCATTTTGAGGTTGCCACAAAGTGGTCCTGTCACTTCTGAAGTTCCCATAAAATGGCCCAGAATCATGTGGAAAAGATGCTTTAAAACACAGAACCCATAAGGTTACATAGTTCCCACCAGGTCTAATTAGTGACAAGCATCTATCCTGACGTACTTCCTGTCTGGGTGACCTCTGCCCACAAGTGACTAAGGATAACCATGCATATCAGGTGTAGTTGGATTAACCAAGTGGAATCCGGACAGTCCCCACCCAACATCCTAGGAGATTATCTGTCCTTGCACAAGAGAGATTACAGATTATGTCTTTCTGTATCTCTTTATGGAGTCTCATGCTGTTTAACAGCGCTGCTGGCCTCAGTCTTCCGCACAGACCACTGAAAGGGGGTCAGGAACCCTTTCTATTTGGCCAGTATTATCTGGAGTCCTGCTAATTGCCATGTGTTTTGATCTCTAGTAAGCCCTCTCAGGCCATTCCCTACCCCTCTGACTAGACCCTGCCTTCTTCTATAAGCCCTGCTCTGGAAAGCCTCCTTTTCCTGTGAGCACACACATATGATTAGAAAAATTCACCTAGAATTATGTTTAAGGCTGTTATTAAGAGCCTTAATGTTGGGTGGGGACTGTCCGGATTCCACTTGGTTAATCCAACTACACCTGATATGCATGGTTATCCTTAGTCACTTGTGGGCAGAGGTAACCCAGACAGGAAGTACGTCAGGATAGATGCTTGTCACTAATTAGACCTGGTGGGAACTATGTAACCTTATGGGTTCTGTGTTTTAAAGCATCTTTTCCACATGATCTTTTGGTCTATAGGATCACAAACTGAATTTCTGTAAATTATAAGTAAAATTTGCATTTTAAAATGCTCTTATGTTGGGAAAAGATCAGCTGAAGTTAGGGATTGTAGTTTGACTAGGAATGTCCCCCCACAGGCTCATATACTTAAATGTTTGATCATTAGGGAGTGACATTTCTTGACAGGGACTAGGGGGTGTGGCCTTGTTGGAGGAAGTGTCACTAGGGGATGGGTTTAGGAGTTTCAATTGCTCAAGCCGGGACTAACTCTCTCTCTCTTTGTCTCTCTTCTGCTGCCTGGTGATCTGGATGTAGAACTCAGCTACTTCTCCAGCCAAGACTGCCTGCATGCCACCATGCTTTCCGCCATGACAATAATGGACTAAACTAAAACTTTAAGTCAGCCCCAAATAATTGTTTCCTTTTGTAAGAGTTGCTTTGGGTCATGGTGTCTCTTCACAGCGATAGAATATTGACTAAGACAGTACCAGGGACTGGGGGATTGCTGTGGTAGGGGTAACCATGTTTCTGTTTGGAGGAATGTGGAACGCTTTGGGACTTAGGACTAGAGAAGCGACTGTTGGCTCTAAGCAGGGCTTACTGCCTGGAAGACAATGCGGAGGGCAACTTGAACTGAATGGGCCCGGCTCAAGAAGTTCCAGAGGGGAAGAATATTAGTATGTGGCCTAGAGATCATTGTTGTGATATTTGGGGGAAGAATGTAGCTGCTTTTTGCCCTTGTCCGAAAGTCTGCCTGAGGCTAAATTGAAGAGTTTTAGATTAATGGCATCAGTAGTAGAGATTTCAAAACATCCTGCCATTGGATGTGTCCTATGGTCATTAGTGGCCAGTCTTATGGAGATCTATAATGAAAAGAAGCACACTAAGCAAGGAAGAATACAAAATGTAGAGCTGGAGGAGAAAGGGAGCACCAGGAAGTGGAAAGAAGCTAAGTCCAATGCTCGAGGAGACACAAAGTTTAAAGAAAAGCCTGATGATGAACGGAATAAAGAGACTAATGACATCGGGGCAGGACCCACGCAGCTAAGCTTTTAGTTTGTGAAAGGAATTAAAGACATGCTTAGGACAGGGTTTGGTGGACCTTTCATCCCAACACTTGGGAGGCAGAGGCAGGTGGATCTCTGAGTTCAAGGCCAGCCTAGAGCTGGTGCACAGAGCAAGTGCCAGGACAGCCAAGCTTAGGCAGTGAAGGAAACTGCTGAAAACAGAAAGCTGGTGAAAATGTATTTGAATGAGGGGGCCAAGTTCCAGCCCCAGAAAGCAGAAAGCTTGGCAGCTTTGGCCGCATGGTTCTGGCTTTAGAGCCAAGAGTGTAAGAAAGGAGTTATGAAATCTCCCTCCACAGCTAAGGAAAGCTGCTGAGCCCAAGTGGGTGTCAGGGCTGTCCCCTCCATGGAGGCCCAAAGAGGCTTTTTTTTTTCTGAAGCTGTGAACGGGAAGCCTGGATTTCATTGGAGACCCCAAGATGTTGGGAATGCCAGAGCCCTGGGATACCTGCAGAGGAAAGCTGTCACGTTGATAATGAACGAAACCTCTGAAACTGTAAGCCCAGACCCAGTTAAACACTTTCTTTTATAAGAGTTGCAGTGGTCATGGTGTCTCTTCACAGCAATAGAACACTGACTAAGGCAGGGCTGTTAAACTTGGTAAGTGACCCTCGTAGGTGAGATTTTTGTGCCCTTGGATTAGTAGTCTCCCTGCAGATAGCTTTTGGATTGTCCTGCCATCTGCACCTCATTCACATATGTGGCTGAGATTGGGGGATGAAATGCATAGCCCTTTTCTGCAAGCATCCTATATAGCAACCCTATATATCTGCCGTGGTACAGCCACGGGTAGAGTCCATATACGTGACACCTGTAGCTCCTCTTTGAATGCCTTCCTTCTATCCCTGTGTGATAGAAGACACCTACAACAGTGCCTGTCACATGCCACTGATTAACTATTACCAAATGACAAGTGACTCTAGTATGTGAATAATGTCAGGTAAATATTCACATATTGAATTCCTTACTCATGTCTTGTCCCCAAGAAACCCCATGTCTATGACTGACATGGAAAACATGCCAGCCAGAAAAGGAATCGAAAATGGCACTTGGGGAGAAAAAGTTGAAGGGGGGAAAAAAATGAAAAGACAGACAAAACCAGTGTCCCTTTTTTTTGTACACAACACTATCCCTGGAATGAAGTTTTATTATCCAGCAGTAGAGTCTAGTAAACCTATCCAAGAGGTCACAAGCTGGGAACAAGCAACCGCTAAGCACCGAGAACATTCATTTTCTCTCAAGATGGGAACGCTGACATTATTTCTGGCCATCGATGTTAATGACTTGGACGTGGCCTCATCTGGAAAGTGCATTTTTTTTTTTTTTTTTTTTTTTTTTTTTTTTTGCTTCTTGCGAATGGGATGGATCACTGATGCTAACTGAAGAATCATTCAGCACCGTTCAGGTCAGATGGACGAATTCAGTCTCTATTGCCTGAAACCGCACATGCCTGAAACGGTTGCTGTTGTGTTTCTACTTGCTTGGCTCCTCTCGTTTCGTATCATGTGGGATTCTCTCAGCTTGAGCAGCATGTAGGGGTTTTCCTTTTTTCATTTTTTTCTTGTGTACGTATGTATATGAAGTATGTGTGTTAGAGTGTGTACATGTCTGTATGTGTATGAGCATACATGTATGTTCCTTCACATGTATGAGCATAGTGAAGGCCTGAGGTTGATGGCAGATGCATCCTCTGTCACTCTCCTACTTTATCCATAGGAACAGAGTCTCTTCATCAAACCCAGAGTTCGCTCATATGGCTATTCTTAATCTCCAGTTTTCTCTAGCGCTCCCTGGTGTCCATTTTCAGTTGGTGCATGTTTTGTTCCACCATAATTGAGCGCCGCACCTACCTGGCATTTATGTGGATTCTGGGATCTAAACTGTGTTTCACACTTGTGTGTCAAGCGTTTTAACTGTTCAGGTGTAGATGTGGATGTATGCATTGATTTCATTAATTCTTCTCGTGGGTTCATGGCAGGGGACAGTTTATTCTTTGCTAATTCAATCCCTGGTCCTAGAGGGTTCCAGCCTCCATATATTCTCATCTTAAGCCTAGAACTGGAAGGCTCCAGGCTTCGAACAATCTAATCTTCAAGCAGGAATCTAGAATGTTTCTATCTCTGAGACTTACTGCTCATTGAACTCACTCTGACTAGCTGTCTTCTGAACTCACAGCTGTACTGAACTCAACTGACTCTTCTGGTTGGCTGATTCAACTCACTCACTGTCTGGCTCAAACTCTTCTCCAAGACGACTGGTTCAAACTGACCTTCTGAGCTGGCTAGCTGACTGTTTCTGACTGAACTCTTTTGACTATGGCTAACTCCTGCAACTTCTCTGAGTGAACTGCTCTGCTGTGTTTCAAACTGACTCTTGCTGCTAGCTGACTCTTTTTCCCAAACTCACTCTTCCTGTCTGACACTGACTTCTTCTGACTGCTTCTGTGTCTCAGCCTCAGTCTCTGAGCTGAGAGTCTGCTTTTATATCATGAGAGTTGAGCATGTCCTCCCTCTGACTCTACTAACTTCTTCCTTTGATTCGTCACTATGCTAGCTCTTCACTCTGATTCATCTCAAATGTCACTTCCTGTCTGACACTGACTCCTGACCTCTGCTTCCTCTCCTCTGCTTCTACTTGTTTCTGTCTTGGGGATTAAAGGGATGTGCTACCACTGCCTTTTGAACACAGGGATTAAAGGTGTGTACTAACATTTCTACCCCAGAGCAGCCATGCTGCAGGAATAAATGATCAAATGTTCCTCTACATTCAGCTACCTTTCCAGTCCTAGTTTTGTGTTTTTGAGACAGAGCCTCACTATACATTCTAGGCTGGCCTCTAGTTCATGATCTTCCTGCTTCTATCTTCAGGGTGCTGGGATTAAAAAGTGTGAGTCACCACATCTTGGGAACATACAGCTCTACCTCTTCCCTCTGCTATTTGAAAATTGACAGTACTCATACCTCCTCTTAGCATGCTCTTCCAGGTATCCCTGGCAAAGAGGGACAGTCTTCCTCTCATGAAAGTAGTCTCACATGATGACCTCATTAGCGAAAACTACATGTGCTAAAATGGAGTCTGTGGCAAACAAGTGGTAGGAGAAGAAAAATTTAACAACTGGTTCTAAAGTTGTTAACCAACTGGTTTGAGACATTGATTTGTTACCTTATGTGGGATAAACACATCCATCATGACCCATTGCAGGATCACTGAATGAGACAACTGAACTGTTGGAAGCAGATGTGTGCCATCTGCTTTCCAGAGCTGCAGCAAGCCAAGCCTAGCACAGCTTGCTATGCTTGGATGAATACCTTCTTTACTTTTCTTTCTTCCCTGAAGACCATTTAGCTTCTGAGGTTAAATGATAAGATTTTTTTTAAAGACTTGGTACAATCCTATGGCTGATTCTCCTGTATAGTGTCCTCACAGAGGTTCATATTTTTCCAAGAAAACTTCCAACATACTGGTTCTGATCATCTTATCTAAAATAAGTGCACAATTCATTTTCTTCTTCCACTCTTCGCATTCTGTTGTTCCCTTCTCTTCTGCTCCTCCAAAGCCTTCTCATCATCCCCTGCTTTCCCGTGAACCATCTCCCATTTACAAGTAGTTCCATGAAGTATTTCCAGAAGTAGTCCACCCCTTCTGTTCCATGTATGTAACTGTCCTTGTATCCTTCCCACTTACTTCAAAGAGTAAGAAGGAAGGAAGAATTTGACAATAGTTGGCTCTGTGTATCTGGGTTTCATGCCTATTGGTTTAATCAGCCACAGACCTAAAATATTTTTAAAAATAATTGCATCTTTCCTGAGAATGTATGGACTGTCTTCAGCATTGTTCCCTGAAAAGGATATCTAACAACTGTTCCCACAGTATTTTTATTATATAGGTCATCTAGAGGTGATTTGGAGTACACAGGAGGGTGTGTAGAGGTTAAATACAATTTTTTATATAAAGGATTGGAGTTACAGGCAGTTGTGAGCTTCCTGACAGGGGTGCTGGGTCCTGAACTTGGGTCCTATTCAAAAGTAACAAGTGTTTTTAATCACGAACCATTTCTCCAACTCCAGCGTCACAAGGATTAAATACTTCTCTTCCCTGGTCACAGCCCTGGTGAATTTGAACAACTATTTGCAACCATTTGCTTATGTAAGCAAATCTCTTATGTGTCATCTTGGTGTGCCACTACTTATTTTACCAAGTGCATACCTCTTTCTCTCCTTTGTTAGCAACTGTGGTAGTTATTCCACTGTTCCCTACCAATTCTATCACTACACGTCTTGGGGCCCTTGTTTCTGTTTGGGGTTGACAAATGAGAGCCTAAGTAGAGAATTCAGATTTGGAGGAGAATATCTGTAGACTATTGCCCCTGCTCTATCCCTGCATCAGCGTGGTGGCTCTCCCAGTGGCTGTGTGCCCCCCGCGACACAGTTCCCTTGAGAGGTCCTCTCTCGTGGCTTAAGTCTTCACTGCCTTCCAGAACATTACTTCTCACATATGGCTTTTCACTGTTGCTCTGTTGTTGTGTGTATGATTCCTGGGGATATCGGAACAAGTTCCTACTCATTCCACATAAGGAAGCAATGTCAGACCATTGTATTAAGTATACCACTGAAGTCCAACTTGGTGAACTAATGACTTTTATTGGGGTTTCTTATAGGAGTGTGGGTAAGGGATCACTTACAGGAGCAAAAATGACTCAAAGACAGCCATGTCACCACATCATGGACTTTTGACCATGCCAGCATGGGTGACAGCTCACAAAAGCTGAAAACCCAAAGTTTACTGCATGGTTTGTAGTTAGCTCGACAGGCTGTGTAGTGTCTCCGTCTGACAGCTCAAGTGAGTTTTCTTCTTCTGAGCCTCTTCTAGGCTGATCTTAGCTCACTGATCTTGGCTCTTCTAGAAAAGTTGGTTGGTCTCTGTCTCTTCCAGGCAGCTGTTCTGATTTGAGCCTCTTCTAGGTAATCAGCTTTGACTTACTGCGCATATACACTGGGAGGGAGGGCTTTAGTGAATCTGGTCAGTTTCAGGGACTTCCTGGAACTATTAGTTTATTTGCTTCCTATATTTCAACAAGCTTTCCTGTTGCATAGAGTGTCGCATCTCTCTTTAAACGCCCTGTTTCTCTAGGAGCTTCCCACCAGGATGGAATGTTTTATTCAGGGGGAAATTGCCACACAACACTTGTTCCTATGCTTCTTGATGTCTCTTGTCTTTGACCTTAACTCTATCAACCATCATAAATATTTCATTCTGTAGTTATTCCATAACTCTATCAAACGTAGGATTCCTGTGAGGACTTTCAAAGTCAATGTCAATCACTCCATCTGTAACTGCCCCTGAAGCCCTCTCTCCATGGAAAATTGCATTAGAAAAACATGAGAATTATGGAGGCTCTTGGGCACAGACCAAGTGATGCTAATTACATCAAGGAAGATTCTTGAGCATCTCCCCACTGGAAATCATATCTCCCATTCTGGAATCATCAAGGCATGTATCTACCACTCTCTTAATGCATGAATACAATATACCAAAATAACAATTTCACGTGTCAGATTTGAGAGTGAGTTTTAATTTGGTCTTCTAATGACCCACTCTTGTAAACTCATCTAAACCTAGTTACCTCCCAATGCCATCACACATACTGGGGTTTACAGCATCGACAGGTTAATTGACAGGGAGTAATTCAATCCATAGTTCACTCTGTAGCTCACAAATTGCTTTCATACAATTGAGCTCTAAACGTCTTGTGTTTGCCTTTTGAAACCTCAGGCTTGTATTTCTCATTGCCGACTTTTCCCACCATGCACAGCCTCACCGACTTACCCTTTCAATGCATGTTGCCATAATCAATCTGCTCTCTAAAATAGATCCTTAGCTTGATTTTTGTTCCTCTTCCAAGAATCATCTATTCTCCTAATAACGCAAGTCAGAACTTGGACTCACCTTGGAATGTAATTTCTATTTCTTCATCCCACCGTGGCAAATCCCTTTGCATACATTTCTTTTCTGTGAATACTCCAATCAGTGCATTTTTTTTGCCAAAATTATTACTACATAGTAAATTGCCTCCAAACTCCCCAATATTTCTCTCCTTTTAATTCATATCCCTGTGATATTTGAAAGTTAGCAAATACCAGAAACTCAATTCACCATTCTTACATTATGGAGAATTCAATGGGACTTAAGGGGGTCAAATGACTTAGTCTCACATATCTGAGGGCACATATCTGGAAAACATAGAGTCCAAGTGTTTGACAACCTGTGTGGCATTCCCCCACCATCCCAGGATTTACCCTGTTCCCACTTCCAGTTTATATTTCTCTTTTCTGGCCTATTTACAGCATGCTTTTGCTTCAGAGGTTAAGTTCTCACTGTGTAGCTGAAGTTGGCTTTGAACTCATGTCCTCTTGCATTGGCCTCCTGATTGCTGGTGTAATAGTCCCATGCTACCTCACCATGCTGTGAAACTCCTGTATCACCCATTGTCTGAAGTAATCTTTTGCAGCATCCACACCCCACTTCCAGGCTGAAATTAGGTCCTTAATATATACAGCTTGCTTGTTCACAACTTTATTTAAACCATTTTTACCACACACACACACACACACACCCTGGTGCCTTGTGCTTCTCCCCTTATTTTAAAAATGCCTACTTTGTCCCCTGTGTTTAGAATTTGATCACTTCCATGTTTCCTTTAACTGGATATTCTACCTCCCCTGCTATCTCAGCTCTGCATTTTATTTGTAGTTTGCTGTTGAAATTACTTTGTGAAACCTGTAGAATATTCCAGATACTTAAAGCCTCTCTCCTGTTCTGTTGTGTGTCTTGTGAACCACTAAGTTTAGTTCTTTGTGCAATGATGATGAATTTTAGAATTCAACAGTCGGAATCACTGGATGCATTCCACAAATGTGATTACTTGTTTTTAATTCAGTCAGAATTTTATTTCAATAACAATATGGATATTTCACACCATATGTTTGAAAGTGACTTTGAGAACTGGTGATGCCACAAAATTGTGTGGCATCATCTCCCTACTCCAGAGGATAAAAAGCCCAAGTTTCCAACAGTAGAAAACATTAAAGGGTGATAGGAAACTTTCAAGAGCAATGACCAATGAGGTAACAGAAGATTGTGATAGAATGACCAGCGTGTCCAATCTTGCTTCCAGGATAAACAAGCTGTGTAAATCCTAAGAATAGCCGTGAGTACAGTAGTTCCCCTTGTCATTGGAGGATGTGTCCAAACTGAGTGGATACTTGTAGCTGCAGATAGTACTGCACACAAATACATGCACACTTGTATGTATGTGTGTGTATATACGTGTGTGTATGTATATGTGTGTACGTATACATGTGTGTGTATATGTGTGTGTATATGTGTGTGTATATGTATACATGTGTGTGTATGTATACATGTGTGTGTGTATGTATGCATGTGTGTGTGTACGTATGTGTGTGTATACACACTTCCCATACATTTAGATTCCTATGACAAGTCATTATCTAGACTCAGCGTTTCTGGCGCACTATATTTCTGTTAATCAGAGCACACTTTCAGTTCACATTTCCCACTCATAAATTCTGACAAATTTTTTATTATTTCTTCAAGTCAAGAACTTTTTGATTGCTGGGCATCACTTTATCAGACAGGACTGCTAGCATTCTGTGTTTGGGTCTAACAGCATTAAGTCAAATAATAGACAATGGACACAATGGGGCAATATTGCAAGTCAGTCTCACATCTGGCACAGCTTCCGAGAGACGTCAGGACACGCAACCTACATCCATTGGACAAAGGGATGAGTTACAACATGGATAGTGAAGACAGGAGAGTCAGCCACTCTACACAGAGTCATGCACAATTAAAGGCATGAATCACTTCTGGAATTTTCCATCAAATGTTTTCAAGACTTTTGCAGATACAATAATCTGAGTATGGCCAAGTTGTTTATATATGTTGGTATGTTTCATATAACCTAAGCACATTCTCTCATGGGCTTTAAATTATCTCTAGGTTACTTACAACACTTTATCCTATGTGCCATGTTAGAAACACTTTATAGAATATAAATATTATGTCAACAGTTGTTACACTTCATTATTTAGGAAACACAGTTGCATTGTGTTATTTAGGAAATAATGACAGGAACATTTCAGCACAGACACAAAGTCGTTCAAGCTGTATCATTAACTGGGAGTTGTTCGGATGCACAGGTGCAGAGCGTGTGGATACAGAGTGTCATCTGTACACATTGTATATTCTTGAGTGTATATAGGAGATCACGGTCCTAAGTTACATAAAGGCAAAACAATGAAGCCAGAGGGTACAGGAGTTCAATACTATCTTACCCTAAAAAATCGATTTTTTCCAGGTTATGAAGTCCTTCCTGGATGATTGCATCGTTGGCTTATTTGTTTATGCAAGCATTCTTACAGACATTCCGCCCATTGTGTATACTTTAAGATTTAACGCCCACCCATGTCTTCTAAAAAGTATTTATTTATTTATCTATCTATCTATTTATTTATTTATTCATTTTTGCTTTGTGGCTTTATATGCATATGTGTGTGTACATATCTCTGCACATGCAGGGTCAGAAAATGACATTGGGTATTTTACTCTATCATCTTCCAATGATTCTTTTGCATCAGGGTCTCTCCCTGAACCTAGGGCTCACAGTTTCTGGACTAGCTGGAAGACATCAAGCCCCAGGGGTCCTCTTGAATCTGTTCCCTCTCCGAGCTGAGGTTACAGATGTGTGAGAGATGTCCAGCTTATTAAACGCACGCTAGAATCAGAACTCCTTTCCTCGTGATTGAACGGCAGGTGTTCTCAGCTGCCACACCGTCTCTCCAGTCCCTACTTTAATGTTTAAATGAATAAATTTTACTGTACAACACCACGATACAGATGCCTTGGCAACCGGTTGGGCAATGTCTTTTGGCATCATCAACACGAAATCATGTACAGCACAGCCCAAAATGCAAGTAAATATTTTAAGTTAGAAAAAGTATGAGCTATGCACTCATTTCTATAAGAGTAAAGTTCACATTGAAAGCCACCAGAAGCAGCAGCCTTCCCTGTCTTTCTGTACCTCCACCCACCCACAACCAGACCTTATGTAGATGGACACACCCTCAAGTTCAGTGTTGTACATATTGCTTTTTATTGCTACTGCATCTGCACTACTCTTAATTTCCTTCTAAAATGACATGACTGCCATCTATCAAGACTGTAGGATTGAAGAAAATGTTCACATCCATGGTGTGCTTCTAAATCATTAGAGCACATGATTAATTAATCTTATTCATTAAATGATTGATAGATGGATAGATGATAGATAGATAGATAGATAGATAGATAGATAGATAGATAGATAGATAGGCAGATGACAAGATGCAGTGTGACTGAAAAATGTAAACTGTTTTCCAAACGTACTGAGCCTCTTCCAACTGAATCCAATGTAATATAATTAATAGACCTGATACTCCATTAAAACCTGCAGTATCTAGAGCACCAGGGTCACGGAAACATGTCACAAGAAGGAATATAATACTTAGTGTTTTAGTTAGTGTTATCTGACGGTCCCCAAACAGCCATAGTATCCGACTGGATCATTAAGTGTAACCCTCTTCTGAAGTCTACTGCTGTGATTATGATTATCAGTGTGCTTCTGAGACCAGATGACAGGTATCGAGTGCGTGCCTTATACTAGGCAAACCTTTAAATACATACCACCTCATCCAGGGTCCATGGCAATCCTAGAAGAGATAAACACACACTAGGGTCAGATATAATAAAGCTGAGTCTCAGTCACTATAAGCAGTCTGATCACACAAACCACCAGGTGATCCGATGAGACTTCATGTCCTTCCTCACAAGACTCATGTTCTTTATCCGTATGACGTTCTAGATATGCAACATGTAGTGTGTGGATATCATTCAGAGTCACATCTCATCGGGCCGCAGTCATCTCCTTCAGGAGAAAGAAATACAATACGTCGAAGGAAATACAAGACTTGAGGGATAAGCCAGGGATGGTTTCAACCTCCAGCTTCAGGAGATACTGGCCGAGTTGTGCAGATTGCCGGTTACTCCACATGTGGACGGGTGGCCTACTGCTTCCCTTAACTCTAGGCACGCCATCCACTTACCATGCCCACATTGAATAAAGTGGAACTTGTCAATCATAGAACACACTGACATCGTCCAGCGAGGAGATTTTTCCTAAGTTATGTTTTAAGAACCATAGGAATGGATTTGAATTGATTATCAGAAAGAAAAACTCCCAGAGCCAAGGGTAATCAAAGAAGTTTTATCCAAAAGTTCAGGTTCTAGTCTCATACACCTTGCTAGACCTGGATTGTAGCAATGCACGCATTTAATTTTCCTGGAACAAACAATAGGGACACGACGTTAAATACGCAGTGCTTTTGACATTACGTTCCTTAGTTAAATATGCAGTGCTTTTCTCTGTTGTGTGGTGGATGTTGCTCAGTCGGTAGACTCTTGCATACCTGTGTGTCGTGCCCTGGATTTGATCCCTACCGACATATAAATCAGGAATGCTGGTGTGTGTCTGTAATCTGAGCACTTGTGAGGTGGAAGGAAGAAAATTTGAAGTTCAGTGTTGGCCCTGGCTATGTTTTGAGTTTGAGGACAGTGCAAACTATGTGAGACCACTCCCCCCACCCCTCTTTTCCTGTTTGTTTGTTTGTTTTGCAAGACAGGGTTTCTCTGTTGTCACTCTGGCTATCCTGGAACTCACTCTATAGACCAGGCTGGCCTCAAACTCACAGAGATTCGCCTGCCTCTGCTTCCCAAGTGCTGGGATTAAAGGGGTGTGCCACAACTGTCCAACTCCTTCCTTTAAAATAGAAATAAATAAATAAATAAATAAATAAATAAATAAATAAATAAATAAATAAAACTTTGTCTGCAGCCTTACCACCCTGAATGTATCCAATCTCATCTTTAAAAAAATATTTTTTTCTCACTATATAGGTCAGAACAGACTCAAACTAGTGATGTATGCCAGGTTGTCTTTTGAACTCTCAGTGCTCCTGCCTGAGCCTCCTGTGCATGGATCAAGTGTATTCCAGCATGCCCTGAGGGTAGTGAACAATAAACGAGAAGATAATGGCTTCAGTAGATAGACGAAGGCCAGCCATTCATGTTCCGAATTCACACAAGAGGCAAAACCAATGCCTACCTTTATGATGAGTAAGAAAGCTCATTTCAAATATCTTTCCTAAGATAACAAACTTTGTACAAAGTAAAAAAGGAAGCAAGTATCAAGATTGAAGTTGGAGCACTCTTGAAAAAAAAAAAAAATCAAAGTTTATCGGGCTAAAACTCGAAAAGGATGCTAAGTGAAGCCAAGGAAAAATGAATTCACATAGATCAGAAAGGAATTATCACTGTCGATGAAGAGAAACACTCAGAGCCTTCGATGGAGACAGAGAAACTCTCGCATCCACACAGGAGGGAAAATCGATAGCAAGAGGCACAGCTGAAATAATTCCCGAAGGGTAAACTCTCCTCTTTCTGTATCTTTATCTCTTGGTCTTCCGCAAGGGTTTAAAAGTGTTTCGGACACTGGCCGAGCTTTCTTGAATTGCCCTGGTTTCTCTTTACAGCTCTTCTTAGATATTATTAAACCCTCTGGCAGGTTTCCTCCCTCAACCCCACCTCTGGCTCCACCCCCTCTATGTGTACGTCTTGTAACGTGCGCATGTTCCTCCACGTACACACAGTGTCCCATGTTTGTGGACTCCAGAGAGACTGATGTCCCATGTCTTAGTCTTCAGCTCTTTACCATTTTATTTTCTTTTATTTTTTTAGTTTTGACACAAGGTCTTTTTACTGATCCTGAAGTTCATGATTTACCTGGACTCCCCGGACAGCAAGCCTCAGACGTCCTGATGTCCCTACATCCTCAGCCCTGGGATTACAAAAATGAGCCACTATGCCCAGTTGTGTGTGTGGCTATTTTGGAGACTGAACTCGGGTCCTTACACTGGCAAGATAAGTGATTTACAAGCAGTTCAGTCTCATCAGATCTACCCTTTACCTTCCTATTCATAGCTGAAGTGCCACCGCCTCAAAGTCTCTGTAAGCGCACTGCCTGTCCCAGAAAGGCTCTGCAAAGGGCATTTCTCACCGTGGTGATGTGACACCCTCCCCTCCTCCCATCCTTCCCTACAGATTTTCAGTGTTGATCTGCATGTTAGTACTATCTAGATTCGCACCAGCAGAAGCAGCAGCTGTAACCACCCTATGCGTAGCCCCACCCCCAACATCTTCCTGGGACATATATCTACTGTTCCAACGATGGACTCATTTGTAAATTAGCCTTGGATGGAGATTATGTATTTCTTTTTCTTTCTTTTTTTTTTTTTTCCTTTTTGTTCCAATGGAGTTAAAGCCAGCAGGGAATCTTCATTAAAATTCACCATAAGGCCCATTTGTTTGCTGTTTCCCCCCCACACACAAAGTCCCATATCCCTCCTACCCTGCAGTGAACTCTACAGAACAGAGGAATGACCCCTGGAAATCTCACTGCCATGCAGAGGTGCAAAACCCAGAGAGATGCTCCCAGACGCCTGCCTGTGAAAGGCAGATGACAAATATTTACCCTCTCTGGATACCCCTCCAGGTAGTTCCACACCCACACTTCCATTTCATCCTCTATTTTAGGAAAGTATTCCTTGCTCACGCACGGGCGCAAACCCTACTGACATTTGGAGGCTGTCTAGCCTTGCCCTCATTGCAGGCTGATGCGGGAGGACATTACTGGTAGTCACTGCTGCTGTTGGCCATTGCATTCTTCCTGCCAGTCCCAGCGAGATGCTACCGCGCCAGGGCCATACTTCATATTCATCTATAGGAACATCTGGCCCATGTCTAACATTTAATTTCCACACCATTAGAGTCAAACAATACATGTACATCAGTAGATAATGTAATGCATTATCACGCAAGGCAGAGAGTAGCAATTTATTAGCCTAATTTAAAATAGCCTTCAGCAAAAAAAAAAAAAAAAAGTACCGCATCCTAATTCACAGTACTGAATGGAGTGACATGTTTTCCAGCAAAATTTAAAGGAACACAATCAGACACGCTTTGGAAAAACTTTCCAACTTGTGTTATCATCTACCTTGCTCAAGGATGAAACAGACATTCTGGGTTTTTTTTTTTTTGTTTTTTTTTTTATGTTCTAAACCAATTTCATCCATAGTAACACAAAGAGAGATAACAGCCTTTGGAAAAGAACGTGGGAAGACAGAAGTTCCTCGGAACATAAGTAGACCCTCTCCCTCCCCCACTCACCTCTTTCTCTTAGAAATCACAACCCGAATATGCAGTCTACTTAGATTTCTTCACATTTAATGAACCACAGAAGAGAGAGGAAATTGCTTCGGATATGTCGTGATTTTGCTCCTATCCCATCTCACCAAGACATTTTCGTTACGACTTTAGGTTACAGACAATGCATAGGGGGAGTCTTTGTCTTCATGGGGGACTATTATAACTTTCATAAGGAATTAAGTGATGCTATCGTATAAAAGAAGCTTCAGCCAGGCAGCCAAACAAATGAATCACTGTTATTAAAATGCAGACATATTCAAATATATTCTCGGTTGTTATTAATGAAATCAATTTCTGTCCTTGAACAAACATGTCTGATAGAGAAAGATACATGGGGCTTATAAACACTGACAAGCCAGTTTTCCATCCCACTAAACGTTACAAGTGGAAATAATCATATATTATTTATAGCATGCAAGGTAGTATAAATCAGAAGTCTGTGATGCTCACCCAAGCAGAGTCAATGGCATATGACAACTCTTCAGAAATCACAGGAAAATTGTCATCTTATGGTTCTTGAGCAGAGTTAACCTGCCATTTGAACCTTCCTTTTTTTTTTTTTTTTTACCAACAGTGGACAGTGTCCATGGCCTGATTTTGTGTTGAATTTTACACTGGTTTTTGTGGGTTCACGGATGAATGAGGGAATGAGAAAACACACATAGGTAGGGCTCCTTGCCATGAGATGATTGGAGACAGTGTTTTGGTAAGGAAAGGAGACAATCTAGATGCCCACATTCCAAATGTTGACATGATTTTGTGCTGAGATTTGGAGATGAGCTGACATGCACAGAACCTAAGATGCTTCGCTTAGGAGTGTCTGCCCTACCCATGATGCAACTGTGACCAGCGTTCAGGAGAAATTCTTGGATGCACAGCTTTGAGCTGTGAATTTAGCTCTGTTCTGAGACAGCACTACTCTCCAAAGGTCTAGGCGGTGGTAGTGAGTCATAGCTCCCAGGCAGTCACGTGATCCTGAAGCGTAACAAAGGATAAGGTGCGCTGCGTTGCGCAAATCGAAGGAGATATTCAACTCCTTGTTCTCCTTCTGTGAGCCATCTTCTGATGCCAACAAAGGAGGCAGGCTTCCAGGAGACCTGGAAGTTGAAGAAAATTCAAGAAGTTGTGGGCATATAAGACAGACCTCTTTCACCAGCAGACTAAGCAGACAGCCGCTGACGGGCGCCCAGGCGCGTGTGTGGGCAGCATACATACCGCCATACGGACCGCATGGAGGTAGGCACACAGACCTGCAGGTAGAGACACAGAGGAGGCTCAGGCAAAGGCCTCTGACCTGAAGGGTCTATTTATACAGACCCACACAAAGTGGCACTCTGGCAAAAATAATTCTATAATAGATGACATCACTGTTTACTTCGGGGTTCCCTAAAATGTCCAGTATCACCCATTTTGTGGCGACTCATAACCCCATGTCTGGCGTCAGTCATGCTTTGCTGACTCAAACCAGATCTGCACCATGTTGTCTGAACATATATTGTCTCTTATGGCCTTCTGTTTCTAACAACTTTCTCTTTCTCTTTCTTTTTATCTCCTCTCTTTAATTGTATTCATGAGCACTCAAAATCCTCCGAGAAGATATAAGGGAGAACCTAACAGCATTCAGGGCTGAAGACTCTTCCTTTAGGCTGTGTACCGTCGTCTGTCTAGTGAACTAAATCAGACTATGAAGAAGATAATAGATCTTTAACCTATTTTTCTTATTAATCCAAGAGTCAATCTGAAACCTCTGCAAGAGAAACGAGAAACAAAGTCAACTTTGCGCTGACAAAGTATCTCTAACAAATAAGGTGCAGCTCTTTATATATTCATGCATGGACCCACTTCATCCTTGGAATATCTCTGAATGTTACTATCTCTATGCTGTATATGAGAACCTGAAAGGGGTGAACTAACTTACTCCAGGTCACAGAATGAAAAAGAAGACACTGAGACTTTAATCTAGGTTTGGGGTTACTCTAGATGTTAACACAAATACTGGGAAGCATCTGGACAGGAGGTTGGAGGGGCAGACAGGTAGAACTGTTTCTATCAGTGTCTGGGAGGAAGGCACCGAGAGACCCAGGTTTCTCTCCTTAGCATCACAGACAAGTCTTTAAGCTTTGGGGCAAATTCCAGGTGTTGAAATTTTATTTCATGTCTGTAGTTGCTAATGCATCGATTATGTGGAACAAACTCTCATAAGTCGCCAGTCTACAGAGCAATATCATAATTGTGGATGTGGGCATGGGGGTCTGCAGAGTTCACTGGGTGAGGCAGGTGAAGTCCGGTGCTTCCTTCTCATCTGAGTAAGAAGACTCGAGTAACAGTGTGAGAAGATTCTCAGATGCTAAGCCCTGGAGGAGAAGACACCGTTGTCATGGTGATGAATGAAGAATATTTTTATTTATTCATCACTTTATTAAAAAGAAATTACTTGGCTAAATTACATGGCTAGTTACGTAGTGAGCCATTACTGAGTAACTCAGTGACTTGGTGGGTAGTCTCAGGATGCCCACTATCAAACCTGATGCCTTAAGGTCAGGATTCACATGGTAGAAGGGAAGACCCAGCTCCTGCAAGTTGTCTTTGAACCACACACTCACCCACCAGAGCGCACGCACGCGCGCGCACGCGCGCACACACACACACACACACAAAGTGTAATAAAATACAAAGATTAACAATGCTTTTCAGATAACATGTATGACAAGATGATAAGCCTAATAAAAGTAGCAAACATTTGTTGGATTCTTAGGACTTTTTAGAACCCTCTAGATTCATACTAGTTAAGAATCAATACTAAACCCACTTTATGAAAGAGCTTTGGAAATGCTGGTGGGGATGAAGGACATGACTAAGGGTAACCAAATGATGAGTAACGGATGCAGGGCTCAAGCTATGTTCTATCCACCCAAACACCTATGTTAATCAGAAAGGAAAGCAAGATTGAAGTTATAATTTGATGCAATGAGTAAGATAAGCTTGCTATACCAGACACAAATTATATTTGAAACATTCAGAGGTAAGACGGAGTAAGTCTGTTCAATCTCTGTTCTCAATATCTGTTGCTGGCATAAATTAATTGGTCAGTCGTTCACTGTAGTACCGCCAGTGAGAATATTCTCTGTGTAGTCTTTGCGTAAAGGACCTTGCTTGCTTGAATATACCTAAGAGCTAACAATGCTGAACATTTATTGCTCCAGGGTAGTTTATATGAATTTTATCCTTACCATTTATCATGCTGTGGCTATTTTCATTTTGCGCATGGGAAAGCTGAAACGTAAAGATGATGCATAACAAGTTCAAGGTCACACAATAAAAACGTAGGAATATCAGACTATGTTCAAGTAGACAGATGCAAGTGGGCGTTGGAATTATTGTTGTGCTACGTTCCTTCCAATGACTACTTTACCAGCAGTTTATGGTGGCTCCATAGTGATTTTTCTTATAGCATCACTAAATATAAGCATGACTCCAAAGGGGATGACAATTAAAAGAAGATTATTCAAGGGCTTAATGTTACAGATCACACACAAAGATGTCTTGGGCTCAATTTAGGAATAGATTTCAGAGGCTCCAGAGTGTCAGATCTCAACAGAGCACTATTTCCATCGTCACTGAGACTTGATTATGGGAAGCAGCAAGTCTTAGGCGTTATACTGTTATGATGGTTTCCAAGGGGGCTCAGTTCATAAAGGAATTTTACATATTATATATACAACATGCCTGTGATATTCATGGTGACCGTGGGAATTACTTCTGAAAAGCTTCTGTAGGAGATGTGGTAATTAACCTTCACTGCCAACTTGACTGGGTTTAGATTCCCCCAGGCAACATATCTGGAAGGGTGTTTCCATAGAGACTTAACTGAGAGGGGGAGACCCACCCTTAACATGAGTGGCACCACCCCCTGGGCTGTAGTCTTGGACTGAATAGAAAGAAGGAAGCACTTACAGCTGCAGAACTCATTGCTCTCTCTTTCCTGTCTATGGATGCAGTGTGACCCTTCAGAGTCTAGTCATCAGAGCTACAGCACCCCTGCCATCATCCTTCCCTGACGTGATGGACTGTGCCCTCAGACCATGAGTAAGCCCTTCTTTCTTTAAGGAATTTATTTTCTCAGGAATTTTGTCATCATGATGAGAAAACAGCTAATAAAGAGAGTAACTTAAAAAAAAAAACTGAGATATAGCAGTCTAAAGAAACAGGTGGCTTGAATAGTCTTCAGGCTACCTTCGGAACCCACCTGTAGGTTCAGTATCTGCAGAGAATCAGCACATTTTGGATTGTCTGCTCTATTCAGAGGTTTAACAACAGCTTAAACACAAATGACTAGAAATGGGAAGGGGTATAGAGGGAGCTGCACTGGGTTTGGTTGACTCCATGTAGTAACTTTCCACTAGGACAGATATTTACAACGTGTGTCCTCCCGTCAGAAAGAAAAGCGGGACTCTGAGATCCTGGGGTAATTTCTATTCAAACAAAATATGTGTTCCTGTTGCCCAGGGTGTATCTCAGAATGGTGCTCTTTCTGACTCCTAAGTTTCTAGAATGATTTCTTTGCACTGCCTGATGCGTAGTACATTCAGGTGAAATCAGATGATCAAATATTGAGCTCTTATTTAGTGCTTTTTATAGATAGGACAGATAGGACCCTGTGTAGCAAGTTTCCTTATAATAGGAATTCTGTATTCTTGCCTTGCTATTACAGCTGTCGTGAGCTCTGGTTTGCAAATTACCTGTGGTCAACAAACCAAGGATTTAAGTTCCAAAGCACATTAGACTCATAAAACAGGTTCAGTCAAACACCTGAATCTCTTAGATCAAAAAATATACAGACAAAGAGAAGGTGCTTAAGTTAAAGCTGCCTTGGGGCAAGAGAAAGTTATGGGTTGGTGGGTTTTATAAGACTACTTACTATGCTATTCAATTATAAAAGAGAAAGCCGTTACCATGGCAACCCCACATCTAATGATGCTTATGCTACCTCTGAGATACACAGCACCTTCTTCTAGGGACACATTGACCGGTACAGCCTGCTATGGGAATTTTTATGCTTAATGTTAGGCTTGAAAGAAGAAAAATACATTTCAATAACCTGAAAAAATATATATACATATACATATAATCATATGTGTAATATCCAACATTAAATAATTAAAACATTAAAAAGGTAATAATTTGCAATGTTAAAATATTATGACAAATTAGCTCATTTTTGTTACTTGTTTTAAAGATAAAGTGTTTTTGTTTCTGTTTTTTTATAGGACTTAAAAAATAAAACACACTTAGACATTTAAGAATACCATGTGTAGGGCCGGGAATGTAATTTTAGTTGAGGGAGTGCTTTCCCAGCATGCATAAAGCCCTGGGGTCAGATCTCCAGCACAACATCAAAGTCTGGATATGGTGCTATATAGCTTTAACGTCAAGAGATGGAAGCAGGAGGATCAGAAGCTCAGGGTCCTCCTTGGCTAAAGAATGAGTTCAAGGCCAGTCTGAGCTACATGAGACTCATACTTCCAAAAATAAAATGATGTGTTTTACTCAGGGTTGTCTAGAGGAACAGAACAGAATGACTGTATGTTAGAAGGGACTGTATTACACTGAATAGATTAGATTAGAAATGATCTGGGTGGTCCAAGGTAGTAGTAGCTATCTCAAACCAGGGAGACCTGTCCTTTGCCAGTTGCATAGTCGATGAGGCTGGATGAGTCAGCAGATCCAATCCCGTGCTGAAGGCCTGGAGGATTCCTAGAGAGCTCCTGATCTTCAGAATACATCAGAAACCCAAAGAAACATCAGTGAAGTAAAGCACTAGCATAGATGAGCTGGCCAACCAGAGCAAAGGCAAACGAGCCAAAGAGTAAACCACCTTCTTCCGTGTCCTTTCATCTGAGATGCCGTTGGAAGTCACCACCCACATTTAGGCTCTGTCTTTCCAGTTTAAATGGTTTAATCAAGAAAAATCCCTCACAGGAGTGCCTAGCATCTTGCCTTTGGGTTGATTCCATATACAATCAAATTAACTACCACAGCATGTATGTAAGTGGAATTCTGCTGACAAATAAACCTGGAGGTATTTTTAATACCAAGAATGCAGCTAAATTTATAAAATTTTCGGTTGGAATAACAGCTGCCTATTAATAAAGGAATTTGTATATTATCTACAGTTGAATACATTGTGTTGATGATTGAAGTTAATAACTTCATGCCTGCAACATATGAAAGCTCGTGCATCTAAAATACAACCGTCTTACGTAAAACAATTACTTAATTATAGACTAGGTAAGCTCAATAGTAGATACAGCCTATTAGTCTCACAATTAAATAAATATCTAAGAAAATATTTTCAAATAAAAGTGAACGTTTCTCTCAATTGCATGTTAAGAATGGAAGTCCAAGCCAGGCGCTTGCACACCTTTAATCTCAGCACTCGGGAAGCAGAGTCGGGCAGATCTCTGTGAGTTCGAGGCCAGCCTTGTCTACAGCGTGAGTTCCGGGACAGGCAGAGTTACAACAGAGAAATTCTGCCTCCCTGTCTCAAAAAAACAAACAAACAAATAAATAAATAAATAAATAAAATTGAAATCCAACCCAACCACAAATTCTTTGATTAACAATCTGTCCCACCTGCAAAATATGCCAGGGCAATGGTGGCAAGAATCTTGTGGGAGTAACCAACCAATGTCTGATTTGACCTAAGGCACAGTCTGTGAAAATGAACCCATATCTGACACTGCCTGGGTATAAGCAAGAACCAGAAACTAGATAGCCCAGAGATCTAAGGTAAAACAAAATACTCCTGATCTTTAAAAAAAAAAAAAAAGGAACAATAAAATGTCTCTTAGATGGGTATCTTATTTAACCATCATTAGAGAGGCTTCCTCCTGAAGCAGAGGGGAACAGATACAGAGACCCACAGCCAGGCATTACACAGAGAAAGAGACCTTGGAACACACAGCTCTAAACAAGATCTCTTCATCAGATTCCTCCTCTCAAAGCTCAGGGAACCCCACGGAAGGAAAGGCAGGAGGAACAGGAGAGACAGATGGGATGGAGGACACTGGGAGATCAAGGCCCTTTAAAACAAGAAGCAAAGCTCATATGAACTCACGGAGACCGAAGCAGCAATCACAGGGCCCACATGGGTCTATGTCAGCTCCTCTGCATACATACTACAAATGTCCATTTAATACTTTTCTGGGACTCCTGAACGTGCGAAGGAGTGGGCCTCTGATTCTTCTGCCTGCTCTTGGCATTCTTTTATTTTTCTGTTGTTTTGTCCAACTTCGATGTGATATTTTTTTGTTATATCGTATTATTTTTTATTTTGTTATGTTTTGTTGTCATCTCTTAGAAGCCTGTTCTTTTCTAATGAGAGACAGAAAGAGAGTGGATATGGAAGGGAGCGGAGGTGGGGAGGGAAACTGGGAGGAGTAGAGGGAAGGGAAACTGTATTTAGATAATATTGTATGAGGTGTGAATCTATGTTTAATTAAAGGGGAAGAATAATTGAAACGGGACTGAATCCATTGTAACTATGTGTTTTTAAACAGCGGGTAACCATGTAACAATAGATGTCTTATTTAAAGGTGTCTTTAGATAATTAGTATCAAAAAGTTCTACTGAACATCGGCATTCTGCTAGTCCAGATACCTTGAAGGCCTTTTCCCCAACTCCAGCGGCCACATCAGAAAGAAGTACGGAGTAAGACTGAAGCTACAGACCATCTTCCTTGCTCCACGTGAAGGACTGTGCCTGTTTGCTGTCTGTACTCCTCTGCTCCTGAAAACAGGGCCCGAAAGATTCCCAGCCCGAAGATTCAATGACTGCTCGGAACTTATTCACTGGCCTTCATCCATATAAAAATGACTTCTCTTAAAATATTTCTTTTCATTTTACATGCGAGTGTTTTGCCTACATGTATTTGTGTGTGTGTGTGTGTGTGTGTGTGTGTGCGCCTAGTGCTTGTGGGGGATAAGAGAGTGCTGGATTCCCCGGAACTGCAGCTATAGATAGTTGTTAGCTGCTATGTGGGTGCTGGGAACAGAACCCAGGTCCTCTGCAAGAGCAGCCAGTGCTGTTGACTGCTGCATCACGCCTCCAGCCCTAGAAATTAGTTTTGAACTAAAGGTTTGTTGGCAAGAAAACTGTGCTAGTTGGAGCACGCTCATGCCTTCATATAGAACCACCATAATAAATGCTATCTAGGCTCCCTGGAAAGCTCATAAAGCTATTTGATCTAGGGTGTAATGGAACTGCTTTAGACTTGTAATAAAATATAATTGGCTACACTACATATGTAAGGCAAAACATAAGGCTGGAGGATAAATCATTTTTATTGCAAATGCTAATACTTGAGAAATTAGATTTTATTTCTGCTAAAGAATAGATTAATTAGAACTTTTCATAGCTTTGGAGAAAACTTCAGAGCTCCTTCAAAAAATTTATTCAATAGTTACTCAGACAGTATCTTAGGTACAGTAGTATTCTTAGAGCTACCAGAGGTTAAAATAATAATAATAATAATAATAATAATAGCAGAAGGAAATAATAACAGAAGTTACTCAGGTAACAATAACAAAATAATTTGTGTGATAGAGGTTAACTCAAGGGCCACTTGAACAAAGACAGCCTTGCTGAAGTAATGTTTAAGTGATGCAA